>CM067300.1:24185400-24501706 GCA_034231615.1 Meghimatium bilineatum | reverse complement strand
AAATGGTTGAATGCCAAAACCAGGATAAAGAAGTTCTTTCTATGAGTCATTCTCTGTGCAGATGATGGTGCAATTACAACACGCTCAGAGGAGGAACTGAAAAACCTACTTGCTGCCTTCCTGATGTCCGCCAAGAGTTTGGACTAACAATCAGACAAAAAAAGAAGGCACAAATTATAATGCAGGCTGATATCAAACAGCACAACATGTCATCAATGGTGATTCTCTTGAGGTTGTTGACAACTTTACATATCTTCGATCCTCAGTCAATATTAAATTATCCATAAATCAAGAAATAATCACCAGAATTAGCAAGGCATCTACAACAATGAACAGAATAGCAAAATTGGTCTGGGGAACAGAAAATAATTAACAATAAAGTTACATTTCTGGTTTACCAGCATTATATATGTATATAAAAGAAGTTAAATCCTGCAGATTAGCAGGATAATAGAAAGCGTTTTGTTATGCATTACCACTTATCTGCGATATATGCTCCTATCTGCATAACATATGTGACCAGCATAATGTTTAGATCACCATGATCTTGTATGGGATGGGACAGAAAATCCAACATAAAAAACCTTTAAAGTTGTAGAGTTGATCTGTGCCAAGACGGCGCGTTTAAGTTAGTGCTGCTATGTCAAGATTGTACCTTTTTTCACAATCAGGGATGTTTGGCCTACATTTCTATGTATTACAAATATAAATTGTACTGAATTCAAGTAAGTACGAGTCGAGCCTCACTGTCTCGTCGGTCCATATCTGAAAACATTGACAAGACGAATCTAGACGACTGGAAATTAAATCGAATGTATTGATGGTCTTAGTTTATTACGTGTCTTACCATGATCTCAGCCAGTCTAATCGGCTCTCACTGCGTTCTGAAAATCCCCTTCAACATCAGGTGTGCCGATAAACTATCGTGCCTCATTCACGTAATCCACCAAATTGCAGACTACGAGTCCTAGTTAACATAATCGCCATACATTTAGAGAAAATCCAACATATAACACAACTTACTGTAAATTTAAGTAAATTCCTCGAGAACCACAAACATTTTAACATCAGCACGTGCCAGAAGGCCCTAGTACAACAAGAACCAATGATGTCCACCAGTAAACATAAATAACACATAATTAAACATAAACAAGGTTGTTTCAGATGTGAAATGGCTAAATGAAAAATAAAATATAAAAGCATCCAAGATTTATTACTAAAGAAAAATCGTAATGCAGCAAACTAATTTTTAACCAGACTCGCTCAGATGGCACCTCCTCGCCTAGAGACGGGTGTTTTTTTAGTTTTGTAAATGATATATTAAGCATTGATACTCCTTTATTTATTAATCAGTTTTTCGCAAAAAAAATCCCTGATTTTTCTAAAACATAAATATAGACAAATGGGTACGTCCAGAGAAACACCAATATTCAACTTGTCCTAATTTATTTCACATATTATGCATGCCTGAACTTAATACCTTTGAGATATTCTGTAAACATATTTGTTATCATGGAAAACCTTAAATGGCGTAGTAGAGAATTAGGAGATGATACAAATAAATCAACCAAAAATATACCATATGGAAAACGTAGAGAACTATTCTTACAAACAATCGCACATTTTGCCTATTGTTAACGCATTGATATTTGTTTTCATCCGTATTACATCTCTATTTTATAGTTTTTATAATTCTTGTTTTGAATATTTCATTTGTTACTGGTTCAACAGTTTTCTTGTAAACTTACATACAACTTAGAACGACTCGTAGCTAACGAATTGCTACACTCCTCATTTCTCCTGTCTTTAATCATGCCTTTGATCAGATCTTCAGAATATGTTATGAACAATGATGATGAAATATAATTTCTGTGCGTACAACGGACTGAGTAATCTTCCTGTAACTTGAAACTGGATGAAACAGAAATAATTTATCATTAAATCAACTTAACGCTGATGTCATCTAATCTAGTATGTGATATTAAAACTGCTAACGTCAGCAGATACTTGTGGCATAATGCATTTATGTCTAGAAAAATTGTTTTATTTTCGAAAATGGATGCTTTTATAAACAAAAGTCCGAAAGTTAGAACTTCACGTAAAGTAGTTTACAGATTGCTACAACAATAGACTTAATTGACATTTCTTCAAAATGTCTTCGTTAAGCAAACACCACAATTGGTTATGAGCAAATATTGTGTTCTGGGCAGATTCATAGCTGGATAGTTAGTTCCATAAGATGCACCATTGCACGTTAGTTAACTGTACTTCCTGTGCTAGTTCTTGCTGTGTTAGTTCTTGCTTGTGCTATATTTAACACTGAATCTCCCTCCCTCTATTGCTGTGCCTAGATGTATCATCTTGCTTGTGTTATATTTAACACTGAATCTCCCTCCCTCTATTGCTGTGTCTAGATGTATCATCTTGCTTGTGCTATATTTAACACTGAATCTCCCTCCCTCTATTGCTGTGCCTAGATGTATCATCTTGCTTGTGCTATATTTAACACTGAATCTCCCTCCCTCTATTGCTGTGCCTAGATGTATCATCTATAGAAATATCTGCATCCAGTAGCGCTCGCTAAAAAAAGTAGCCACTAACCCTTGTTGATGAATTATTTCCTCAGAAAACATGTGATGTAAGCTTGTCTGCTATTTCATTGCCACAAATGCCAAGGGTTCAAACACTAGATCTAGATGTGACAAAATTTGGACCACGAGCCAAATCCAACATGCTAAGACATTTTTACTGGTCAACAGGATAGTTATAAATACTATAATATTCAGATACTATAGTATGTATTGCAATATAGATATTGCAATACTTGTATCAAATTATAAACTATCTGAAGCAAATTGTAAAATACAATGCTAAACAGTGATCAGAGATGACTACGTCGAACCTATGATATTATTAGCCGAAAGGCGTTTTCGAGGCCCAAAAGAGGAGCAAAGAATAGCGCTACTGTTACCTTTTCAGGTCTGTCGTATGAGGCGACTAAAGATAGTTTGCGATTGGAGTCAGCTATCCCATTATATGTCATATGACGTATTTTCTCCAGAACGTTGTGTTCCCAATGAACTCACTGAACCCTTCTCTGTCTTAGACGATGCGTCTTGCATTTTCAAAGATGATGATGCTGATTCCTTCCCTTTCGCTGTGAGCAGGAAGCTCTTGACAGCCCAAAGCCATTCTGGCGAATGCACAGGTTTTCACAGCATGGTCCATGGGACATATTTTTCTGTCCCATCCCATGGCAATTTATGCCTGTCCCATCCCATCCCATCCCATCCCATGGGATTACTATTATAATATTAATATGGAATACATTTAAAATAAAATTATGAAATTTATGAAAGTTTAGGTTTAGTGTCTACTAAATAGGACTACATATACAAAGAGACATGCAAAACGACAAAATTTATTAACTTTATGACAATTCAGTATCATTCTGACACTCTCATTTTATTAGACAATTTCTGAGTCACTCTGCACATTCAGCACATTATCAATTTCCCACTGATCGACTGCTTCTACTAATTCAGTTAATTCGGGTAATCCGTGAACCATTTCCACAATGTTCATCGTACATGCAAATCTTATGTACACAGAGTTTATAACGAGAGCTGGTGACATCCGTTTTCGTAACTTACTCAACAACAATCCGGCCATGGGAAATACAAATATGTGCTGTCCCATCCCATCCCATCCCATGGGACGTTTCCCATGGGAATCCCACGGGAATAACATTCCTATGGACAAGCCTGGGTTTTCATCAGCTGTTGTGTAGTTGTGTAGAATGTGTTGTGTATAGCTGGAAGCGGTGGTTATAGTTCTTGTCGGATGTCTGTTAGTGTTGGGCACTGCCAAGTAGGTGTTCAACAGTTGTGCGTTACAGTGTCTGCAATTTGGATCGTGTAATTGATTTATTCTGTTCAGGTGTTTATTTACGGGTCGTGACCTGTTCTTAGTTGGAATGTGAGACTCTTGTTTGTTCGCTACAGTTGTCTCAGAGGATCCATTGGGTTTGATTTCAGTTGGTGTTCATATAGTGAGCGTCCAGTCTTTGAGCTGGCCCACTGTTGTAACCATTCTTGTCTGTAGTTGTTGTTTAGGATTTGTTTGCATGTCTGCAGGGAGATTTTGGGGGGGGGGAAACTGGGGGGGGGGCAGTAGCACCTCTCTTCGCTAGTTTATCAGCCATTTCGTTTCCAGGGACACCGGCATGGCCAGGTATCCATTGGAGGGTGACTTCTGCACCATATGATGTGGATAGCTGGTCAATTTGTCTGTTGATATTGCAACCAGGGTGTGTTTTTTTGGTCTCCAAGGCTTGGAGTGCTGATTTTGAGTCGGAGAAGATGACTATGTCTTTAGGTGGAGTAGTTCCGTTCTCAAAGTCCACAATAATTCGATTCAGAACTTTCTCAATTGCTGTTATCTCTGCTGTGTAGTTAGAACAGATATTTCCGCATGGTCCAAACAATTTTGGGTAGTCTTCTGGGTCAATGTTCGGATATTTTATAACAGCTCCATATCCAGAATTTTTGGTAGCATTTTGTGCAGATCCATCTGTGTACACATGGATTATTTCTAGTGGGTATGTATGGATTGTTTCCAGGCAATGGTTTTCAGGATTGGGGTTACAGTGTTCGTTTCTGTTGAGGGGTTAGAGAGTTCAGTCCTTATGGTAGGGGTTTTCGCTTGCCTGCAGTGTGGTTCAATGTCTATCAATACCTGTTGTTCTCTATTTGTTGGCAGATGGTGTTTTTTGCTCGCTTTTCTTGCTTTAATTAGGAACGATGTCCTGAGTATTCTGCGTTTTTCCAGCCACTTTTCTATCATTTGTCTATTTTCTTCTGTGTTGTCCATTCTAATGTATCTTTCAAAGGTCTCTACTACCGCTCGTTCTCTTCTTAGGTGTAAGGGTTCTGTGTCTGTGTTGATCTCATTTGAAGATTCCAAAAACGTATTCATATTATCATTAATTTCGTCAGTCAATCGTCTTCTTGGTCTGCCCTTTCTTCTCCATCCTGGTCCTCTGCCCACCATTATCTGTCTTTCTAAACCATCGTGTCTCTTTATATGACCAAACAGATGTAGTAATTTTTTGCTGTTGTGTTTAGCAACCAAAAATCTGGGATCTTCAATGTGTTTATAATATCTGAATGTCTCGTTTTTCATTCCATGATATTCTAAGTATCTTTCTGTAGCATTTCAACTCAAAGGCGTTGATTTTATTTTTCGCTGTTTTACTTAAGGTCCGGGTTTCATAGCCGTATGTTGCACCCGGAAAAATATAAGTTCTTAGCATTAGCAGTTCTGTATCATTTTTGTTGTTTTTCCATATGTTTTTCAACCGTGTTATTTTACAATATGCCATTGCCAATCTCTTCCTTATCTCTGCCATTTATATTTACCGTTTATATTTTCTTCTAAGTATTAGAATGTATCCACATATCCTATCCTGGTATTGTCTACTCCGATTTTTAGTTGTTGTTGTTATCTGTTGGCACAATTTTTTTCGCGTTTAAATACGTTTTCTGATTCGCTGTATTTCTTTGTGTTTTTTATTAATTGTTCCAATCCTCTAATCATTTGAAAGAAACACTGTTATCTGCGAAGCGTAGTTCAGTGATTTCGAATTCACCGATGTTTAAAGTGTGATAGACAGCGTTGTGTAGTCTTCTCTCACATTCCTCATTATATTTTCTGCGTAGATGTTGAACAAGTATTGTGAGAGTGTGCATCCCTGCCTTACTAAACTCTGTACCTCAAACCACTGTGTGAGTTCGCCATCTAACTTCACTGCATCCTTTTGATCTTAGCTAAATTGTTCTATTAAATGAATCAGATGTCTTGGGAAAACCATGCTGTTCATTATCTCCCGTAGTTTCTAGTGTTGGACGCAGTCGAACGCTTTTGAGTAATCTATGAAGCACATGTGCAAGTAGTTGAGAATTTCCTACACTTTTTTATAATAGGTCTTATATGAAGAATGTGATCTCTTGTTTCTCTGTCCGATCTGAATACGGCCTCTGTTATACCAAATTTTCAATGGTTCCCATTATATAGCGAGTCAAAGTGACGAATATGATATGCTTGATTCTAAAATAAATCTTAGGCCTAAATGCGTAGATTATCGCAGCGAAGTTGTGAACAAGGACAAAATGAATTATGTTCTCCAGGCTACATCGTGCTAATCCGTAGGAGTTTGAGAATGAAGGCAGAAGAAGAATCATCGAAAATAGTGTTGTCTATTGTCAATTTTTGATGGTAGATATTGGAGATTTGAAACTCGGCACACAGTATAATATAAAGTATATTTCAGGAAACCCTATTACAGTAAGTCAATTCTCTATACCCTTTAATAAAATCATCGCGACTCTGAAAAAATAAAGACTTTTTAAATAAGAAGACTTAGGCTAATAAATAATGTAGTTGTTATGTTGATATATTCTCTTACAATCCCACGATCACCAGGATGTAAACATTTCATATGGTCTCATACAATCTCATGACTATCAGTATTTAGACATTTCATATGGTCTCATACAATCTCATGACTATCAGTATTTAGACATTTCATATGTTCTCTTAGAATCTCACGGCCACCAGGATGTAAACATTTCATATGTTCTCTTACAATCTCACGACCACCAGGATGTAGACATTTCATATGTTCACTTACAATCTCACGACCACCAGGATGTAGACATTTCATATGTTCTCATACAATCTCAGACCACCAGGATGTAGACATTTCATATGGTATCATACAATCTCACGACTGTCAGTAATTAAATATTTCATATGTTCTCATACAATCTCACGACCACCAGGATGTAGACATTTCAAATGTTTTCATATAATCTCAGACCACCAGGATGTAGACATTTCCTATGTTCACATACAATCTCACGACCACCAAGTTGTAGATATTTCACATGTTCTCACACGATAATCAGGATATAGGCATTTCATATGATCTCCCACAATTACATACCTATCAAGATGTGCACGTTTCATATGTTCTAAAACAATCATACGACATCCAGGATGTAAACATTTCATTTGTTCTAAAACAAATATTGTAAAACTAAAATAAAGTATTGTTTGATGTCGTCTTCTTCCCTGATGTTCTCTTATCATGTTACTGTCTTAAAAAGTCATTAACGTGTAGTTTGTTGGTGTGTTAAAAAAAATATAACAATACAAACTAACTTGTATTGGCTTTCTTGTTGAAGATATTCCATGTAGTTCAATTTCTATGTATCACCGTGAAATATGTTCCCACTATGACTGTAACGAAAACGTTAATAAGACTAGAATTATGTAATATGTACTGCATCACATTGCATAAATACGATCATGAACACATTATCCATTGATGTTTGCATCATTTTCTAATGCAATGCAATACTATTATCAGGCGGCTGCTGAAGTAAGCTGAAGTCAGAAGTGTACTATATAAAGTCCAGTCGGAAAGGTTGAGCATTAAAAATATTTCAGACTTTGTGAGAGACGGTTTAAGCTACTGTTACATAAAACTGTTATTATTTCATCCATTTACGTATAATGCAGAACAGTAATGTCTCGACAGTGTATTAATTTCGTGGAAAATATCTGCTATATGTGTTTGGAAGCGACATTTGCCAAACATAAGAAAAGTCTCAGCTATCATCAATACTTTGAATGCAAAGTTTGACCAAGACAAGCCTTGAGCCCCGCATACGAGGTGTGCTACATGTATAACACAGCGTTCACAGTGGTTAAATGACAAAAGACCATCAATTCCGTTTGCAGATCCCATGGTGTGGAGAGTGCCAAGCAACCACATAACTGATTGTTACTTCTGCTCGGTTCCTCTTATTTCCGGCGGAATAACGAAGCAAAAGATGTGGATAATAGTCTACCCACACATTCCATCTGTATTGAGACCAGTTCCACATGGTGAGGTACTTCCTATTCCAGAAGCTCCAGTAGAATATTCTCTTGATTCATCTGATGAGGACAAGAGTGAGCCGACGTGTTCATCTCATGTCCCGGCAGCATGTAACGATCCAGACTTTCACTGTGGTGCATTCCCGCACAGAACAACACAGGAAGAACTAAATGACCTGGTTCATAATTTGGACGTATCCATGAACAAAGCAGAATTGCTCGGATCAAGACTCCAGCAACGGAATCTCCTAGAAGAAGATGCCAAAATTACTTCATATCGAAACTGTCACCAGCAGCTGGAGACTTTCTTCAGAATGAAGATGGAATATGCTTTAGAGGCCATCGGCTCATACCAACACTGACCGATTTGAATCTTTGGAAACATGGACGGAGAATCAGACATTACCATAGTACAATAAGTCTCAGTGATTCATTGGAGAGAAACAGTAATAAACTCGACTTCTATCCACAAGCGATAAAACTAGGATGTCGGGAAATAAACCGATATTAGAAACACAAAAGCTTTCGTAACACAAGGATGCACACTGAGATAAGTAACCCATTTCATTATTGTATTTGTGTATAATTTTATCGGAAGTCCCATAATCACTTATTAGTCCACAGTCTTTCTCGAGACGAACGGGTAATTAAACAAGGTCCTTTCTATCGGCACGAAATCGACTTGTAAATCAAGTAAACAGGTTTTTCGTACTTGACCAATCACGCTACGTGACAAGTAAGGAAAAACCCGTTTAATTAAATTGCAACGCGATTCGGTGCTGCTAGAACGGACCTGGTTCAATTCCCGTTAATCTAAAAATTTTAAAATTTATCCTCATGCTTCCTACTTGAATTTATTTGTATACACAATTCTTATGGTCAAGTTATGTCTATCTTCTCGTACTTTGATGGACCCTTCCAGCTTTGTTCTCTCTCTTCAACGTGACATGTATCATATCACGCTTTAATCTCTCCCTCCAACCATCGTCACACCGTATGTGCTTTCTTATGTTTAGTATATTGTTTGTTTGTTTGATGTCTTTCGTCCTGATGAAGGCTTTTAGTCGAAACTTCGCCTGTCGTTGTGTTTGCTTATTAGTATGTTTCGTGTACAAATATTAGTAACACTTGTACATATTTCTATCCTCATACTGGAATCATGTTTCTGCTGAGAATTATGTCAGTAATGAAAGATAAGAAAGAAAAGTAGGAGGGTATAAATGAAATGACAAGCTCATTTTATATTAATTTAAAAAATTTAAAAATTCGTAAGAGATTCAAAAATAGTGAAGATTAATGCACAGGAATGTAATCCCAGTAGGAACTACACCATCGATCAACTTCACGATCAATCAATACTAGTCTGCAATAAACGAAACTGGAAGAAGAAATGAATGATTGATGCGATTTTTGAGACTACTTCACGCAAGATAATAGGGTGCTATTGAATTAGAAGAGATTATTGAAGAATAGTAGAGTTAAAAATAAGAAAGAACTTTCTTCTATTTTGAAGTTCACGAAGACAAAGAGAAAGTTCACATATTCCCTTTTAAAAAAAAAAAACCGCAAATTTCCAGACGTTATCACATTTTCTCTTTCCCTGCATTTATAGAAGGCTGCCCGTCTTTAAATACTATTTTCCACCGAAGAAGGATGTGTTTACCAGTGTCGGAAATAAAAAGGCGACAACACATTTCCATTGCCTGGAAAAATACACCAATCTGGAAATCTAGGAAGACCACTGCCCTGTTGCAAGAGAAACACTGCGAGAGTTTGAGAATGAACGCTGAAGAAGAAGAAATATTATGTGTTGTGCCTATCTTCAATCAATCAATAAACCTATAACCCTTCAGGGTCGTAGGGGTACCACATTGGATGCTTCAGCACACAGAGTCCTCCAGCGAATTCTTTCCTCAGCGATGCGGATGAGTGTGGAAATATCTTGCCCTGTCCATTCCTTGATGTTGTCTGTCCATGTCTTTATTTGCCCTCCTCTGCTTCTTCCACCCTCGACAGTCCCCTGCAGTATTGTTTTTGACAAGGAATCGTGCCTGCATACATGTCCGAACCATGCTAGTTTTCGTCGTTTCACTATTGAAAGCAATGGCTCCTGGACACCTGCACACATCTCTAATTTATTTCTTACGTACACATTGGTCTTATGTTCCCTATAGGAAATTCGTAGAATTCTTCTGTAGCATTTATACTCGAAAGCCTGTAATCTTCTCTCCATGTCCGCAGTGAGTGTCCAACTCTCACAACCATACAACACAGCAGAAAGCACCAGCGACTTATACAGTTTGATTTTCACTCCAACACTGATGTTGCTTTTCCAAATCACAGTTAGTCTTGACAAGGACGCTAAAGCCATCTCCAGCCTTATTTGTAGTTCTGCTGTGCATTTACCATCGCCTCATATACTGGATCCGAGGTATTTGAAGGTATTCACCTCCTCAAGCTTATGTCCATTCTTCATGATATTAGTCTGGTTTTCTGTGTCTCTGCTGTTTAATAAGATTTTGCTCTTATCTGAATTGATTTCCATTCCGTACTTGCTGGTAACTTTTTCTAACTTTGATGTTAATTCTTGCAATGATTGTTCGGACCCAGCTATAAGATCAATATCATCCGCGAAACGCAAGTTGCAAATAGGGCGACCTCCGATCGATATAGACGTGTTGTAGTCATGCAATGTCTCTTGTATGATGTGCTCTAAGTATATGTTAAAAAGTACTGGGGACATTATGCATCCCTGTCGAACTCCCACAGTTGTTTTGAAGAACTCTCCAATTGTATTGTGTGACAAGACAGCACTATTTGCATTTTTGTACAGAGCTTCAATAATGTCTATAATTGTGGTGTCAAAATTAAATTTCCTCAGTATGTGCCACAGACCATCATGCCAAACACGATCAAAGGCCTTTGTAAAGTCAATGAAGTGTACCTATCTTAATTCAAAAGGACTCAGAATGTATAAGCGATTGTCTTTTTTTATACTTGGATTTCCCCGAATGTAATCCGTCCCTCTAAGCAAAGCACACGCCAGCTTCCAAATGTGCTATATATACGAAATAATTCCGAATCTTCAGAGGAAAGTCCATCAATTAAAAAAAAAATAATAAAAAAATCACTTTGTAAACAGAAGTTCGAGAACTGAGGTCGAGTCTGAACCTCTAGAGTGCAAAGTGAACCACTTAACCACAACGAATTCAGTCATATAATAAATTCGATTATATTTACGTCATCCTGCAACATATTTATAAGTAAGCTGTAAATACCAACGATTGTTGTGTTTCATGAATCGTTAAGTTTTAAATTCAGAACAAGGGCAAATATTAAAAAAACAGGAATACGAATGATAATTTTAATGAAAGAAACTCAATAAATTTGAAAGATGACCTTGTTTTTATTCATCATCAATTTGTTAGTATTTTTACACAGCATTTACATGGCAATTATCTAGGTAAAACTATTACAGCTAAATCGAAAATTGTGAAGATTTGTGACTTCAATTAGACATATTTTTGTAAGTAGATGTGAAGATTTGTTGTTGATCGCCTCGTGGACTTCAGTTTGAAGCGCTTTCTTCAACAGAAGAACTTGTGCTTGTCAAGTTTTCACTTGAGTCTGCCGATGCAAAGGTGAAGATAGCGACAGAGTGATTGATCTTTTACTGGACGCTGTTCTGATTGGGACTTTGGCTGGAATTGATGGAGCCCTAGATAGAGATACTTAAAGGAATGTGAATGGGAATGCTTATAGTCCACCGTATCCGATTACGACTGGACCACCGGTTGGAGATACTGCTTGTACTGATTTGGTTTCAGATTGGACTGATGTAACACCTCGTGGAGTGGTGGATACTTCTTGAGCTGATTTGGTTTCAGATTGGACTGATGTGACACCTCGTGGAGTGGTGGAACGTCGAATGTTACGTGCTTGAACATTGACTGAGGACTCGCTGGAAGCTGGTGAATTTGCTGAAGGTGATGCAGTTGCGCTGCCATTAGAAGGAGCGCTTGATGTGGTGTTTCCTGGATGTGCAGGTCTGCTTCTGTTGTAATTTTCTGCTGAACCTCGATGTCTGTAGTAATTCTAATTTTTGAAAGTTGAAATAAAATATTTTATTAAAATGTTAAAACATGGGAAAATACTACGAACAAGAAAAGTGCTTCCATAAGAAACATATTCCTAATACTCATAGATAATCCTATAAAAGTAAAAAATAATCCATATAAACTTCTATAAAAAACGGTCAAATACTGCAATATTTCCGTTAAGGAGTTGAAGGAAGGCGATTGAATACCTGTGTGATAAAGACCGCATGCTCTTGCTGACTCCACGTTATGTACAGGGTAAGTCTTTTAATTTACCCTCCGACAGAAAAAAATTCAGTCCTTACCAGTAATTGAACTCTAGACCTTACTAGTGTTAGACCAACGCTCTAATCTCTCGGCCATGCGCTATAACCTTCTATGAATTAAGTATTCTTCTTATTTTGCGTTCGTTCTCGAACTCCAGTCAACTAGTAGTATGTAGTTCGCGAAAGAGAATGCGCTGTGACATGCTTTATAGCATGATAACCATTTCCCCACATTTGGTCTGACACATCCGATTTCAGCAAATATGAGAACGAAAGATAAAGAAGATGAATCAAACTGCATCACTAAGACAAAAGCCATGATGGTAGAGATCAGTTGCGACCGACCGTCGATGGCGAGACGGCTCTTGCTGATGACGATAAACCAACATTACTGCACATTTACCAAAGAGTTTTAAAAAAAAATGATTTTAATGTGAAAACATTGAGCCGTGCACACAACATCTGTAATAAATAATGTAATATTTAAATCTGTAATAAATAATTTAATATATAAATATGTAATAAATAATGTAATCTGCAGGTATGTAATAAATAATGTGATCAATACATCTGTAGTAAATAGTGTATTGTATAAATCTGCAAGAACTAATGTAATGTATGACTGCTGGAGGTTGGTGTCATAGTCAATTCAGGATGTGAAGCGCAGCCTATCATTTATTAGTTGAAATGAGTTTCCTGGCAATTTTTACGTTCATTAATGTGCTATTTCATTCTGAAACTTCAGGGAGAACAACAGCCTGCGTTGGAAAACGAACCGATACCATGACCGTCACAGACGCGCTCTGTGCCACGTCACCAGAGAGCCGGACTACTGGAATGGCCTACTTAAGCTACTTAAAGTATACATTACGCATGCGGTTGCATCTGTGGATTTCACCAATGGCCCACTAGATAAACCACCCATGCAATAGAAAACCTTAGTAGATGACATGCCGTTATACTGAGGCTCTCTTATGGAAGCTTTGTAGCCTCTCATCTATTCATCTATACAATTATAGACCCTCTCTGAGAAGGCTCATTCGACAGGTATTGCATTAAGTTGAAAGCTGGTCACCTGGGTATGAAATAAAACTCAGAAAAACAACCATAAAGCACATACGAAGTAAGAGCTAATCGCTCGGAATTCCTGGGAGTCTCAAACAAAGAGACAAGGTATACTTCACTAATTTGTAAAATTAGATTTCAAATATTTATTGAGCTGTGTGTTCCATTGTCGATTTAACTGGTTGTAATAGGGATGATTTAAATTAAGCTGTGGTTGTAGCGATTGTGACAGCTGTGACTGTAACAGTGGTAATAGTGATTATGGTAGTTGTAGATGGATTAGTATTGGTGACTGTAATGTTGACAGTATTAGAAGTGAAATGAATGGTATTATAATAAATATGGTTGTGATCGTGGTGTCAGTTACAGATAGTAACAGATGTTGTACATGTACTAGTGATAGTAACTGTAATAGATGTTGTACTTGTAATAGTGATAGTAACTGTAACAGAGGTGGTACTTGTAATAGTGATAGTAACTGTAACAGATGTTGTACTTGTAATAGTGATAGTAACTGTAACAGAGGTGGTACTTGTAATAGTGATAGTAACTGTAACAGAGGTGGTACTTGTAATAGTGATAGTAACTGTAACAGAGGTGGTACTTGTAATAGTGATAGTAAATGTAACAGAGGTGGTACTTGTAATAGTGATAGTAACTACAACAGAGCTGGTAGCTGCAGTAGGGGTAAAAGCAGACGCTGTAATTGCAGTTGTAGTAGAAACAGAGGTGGTAGTTGTACGAGTGATAGAACCAGAGGTTCTAGTTGCGGTAGTGGTAGAAGTAGAAAAAAAAGTTTTTTTTTCAGTAGTAGTAGAAACAGAGGTGGTAGTTGCAGTAGTGGTAGTAACAAATGTTGCAATGCGACAGTAGGAGTGGTAGAAAGAAAGGCTGTATTTGCAGTAGTAGTATTAGTAGTAACAGAGGTGGTAGTTGCAATAGTAGTAGTAGTGGTAGTAACTGAGCTGATAGTTGTAAAAGTGGTAGTAGTAGTGGAAGAAACAGAGGTAGTAGTTACAATAGTGGTAGTAGTAGAAACAGAAGTGGTTGTTGCAATAGTGGTAGTAGTAGAAAGTGGTATTTAGTAGTTATAATATAGGAACGAGAATAGTATTAGTAAAGACAGTTCTAGAGTGGACATGTATAACAAGTAGATACAGGTAGAGCAAAATGTGTCGAACATCTAAAGGTAATAGTAGCTGTTGTGATTGTAAATGAAGAAGTCAAGTAATATCTACTTGAGTCTTTCTTACTGAATTGCGTGATGGTCCACGTGCATGGCGGCGTTCTACGTCCGGAACAGGAGATGTTTCACTTGATTCTGCAGAGCTTTCACTTGATCCTGCAGAGCTTTCACTTGATCCCGCAGAGCTTCCACTTGATTCTGCAGAGTTTTCACTTGATTCTGCAGAGCTTTCACTTGATTCTGCAGAGTTTTCACTTGATTCTGCAGAGCTTTCACTTGATTCTGCAGAGTGTTCACTTGATTCTGCAGAGTTGTCACTTGGTTCAGCAGAACTTACTAAAGGCGCGCTGGTCGTACTAACGTCAGATGGGGAGCCGGTTGTGCTTGTAGTGGAAGGAGAGGTTATGTTGTAATTTTCGACAGGTCTTCCAGTGTGGCGAGGGAACCAGGAATCCTAAATGTATAAAAAAGATAGCAATAGTTATCATGTAGTATTGGAAATATTTGTCAGTTATGGAAGATACAACACAAAATCAGATCATGTTTTGTAGATGAACACAATGTCAAATTCACTTTTTTACAGCGATTCTGTGAGAATACTTTAACCCTAGAACTACTAAATATAAATTAAAAGACATCATATTAAAACTGTCTGGTATTACATACAGTAAGTCATGTGGTCCGCAAGAAAATTCTACCAGCAACCAATATTACTATATATAAGTCCTGGTAGTTCTAGGATTAAATAGTATGAAAGTTGGCAAACAGAAATTAAGAAATCAAGAAGTAATATGATAGAAAGAAAGAAAGAAATCAAGAAGTAATATGATAGAAAGAAAGAAATCAAGAAGTAATGGGATTAGGCAAAATTGGAATAAATTATGAAGTAATATTTACTTTATGAATACTGATTTAATAGGGCAATAGTTACGCTGAGTTGGTTGTCATTGATTTTTTTAAAGTCAAGATGAACAACTGCCGGCGATGGGAAATGAGCACTGTACCTATGCCATCTAGAATAGAACATTACTTTTAGTATTGTGGAACAAGTAAAGTGGAGAGTAACTGCATCCTTCCCCCTCGATTTATATAACAACAGACCATCAAAAAACACTAAATGCAAGGTAACATTTGTTTTCACATTCTATGAAAAAGTCGTATATAAGGCGTTCATCAGAATGTTGTTGGTTATAGTGATAGCACATTTGTTGATGATTTAATTTCTCTTGATGGTGGTGGTTGAACTTTTGTTGATGATAGTGGGTGGACATTTGTTGATGATAGTGATTAGTTTTTAGTTGATAGTAGTGATATAAATTCATTTGATGGTAATGATTGAATATTGTTGGTGGTAGTGATTGAATATTTGTTGGTGGTAGTGATTGAATATTTGTTGGTGGTAGTGATAACATTTTTTAGGTGGTAGTGATTAGACTTTTGTTGGTGGTAGTGATTGAACGTTTGTTGGTGGTAATGATTGATCATTTGTTGGTATAGTGATTGAACTTTCTTTGGTGATAGTGATTGGATTGAGTTTTTGTTGGTGATAGTGATTGGATTGAATTTTTGTTGGTGATAGTGATTGGATTGAATTTTTGTTGGTGATAGTGATTGGATTGAACTTTTGTTGGTGGCATTGTGTGGAATTTTGTTGGCGGTAGTGATTGGGCTTTAGTTTATGGCAGTGTTATGACATTTTTTGGTGGTAGTGATTGAATTTGTTCTGGGTGGTAGCTGTAGGTAGTAATTATGGTAGCTGTAGGTAGTAATTATGGTAGCTGTAGGTAGTAATTATGGTAGCTGTAGATAGTAATTATGGTAGCTGTAGGTAGTAATTATGGTAGCTGTAGGTAGTAATTATGGTAGCTGTAGGTAGTAATTATGGTAGCTGTAGGTAGTAATTATGGTAGCTGTAGGTAGTAATTATGGTAGCTGTAGGTAGTAATTATGGTAGCTGTAGGTAGTAATTATGGTAGCTGTAGGTAGTAATTATGATGCAGACAGTAGCGATAAATGTAGTTTCAGAATGAACTGGTATAACATTCAGTAGTTGTTGTTGTGGTTGAGATTGTAGAAGAAGTACAGTAAAACTATAAAGATATTCATATTGAAATACGTACCCAGAAATATCTGAAGTTTCTGTTATCGGCGAAGAAAGAAAAACGGCGTTCTATGTCCTGAACAGAAGAGTCTTCACTTGATTCCGCAGTGTTTTCTGAAGACGAGTTGGTCGTACTAGCGTTAGATGGGGAACCTGTTGCGTTTGCACTGGGAGGAGAGGTTCTGTTGTTATTTTCGACAGGTCCTCCAGTGTGGTGATGGTTCCAGAAATCCTAAATTTATTAAAAAACGATACCAATAGTTATTATGTCGTATTGAAAATATTTGTTAGTTATGGAAGATACAAAAAAAAATCATCTGTTGGATACAATTTTGTTAGATTAGCACAATGTCACATTCGCTTTTTTGACAGCGTGCATATAGTATATCTATTAACCATAGAACTAATAAATATAATGTAAAGAAATTGCATTAAAACTGGCTAGTTTTATATACTTTAAGTGATATGGCCTGTATGTAGACCCTACCAGTAGCCATTGTTACTAACAGTTCTGGTAGTTCTAGTACTATGTCGTGTGAAAGATGCTAAACTGAAAAGACGAAATTAAGTAGTAATATGATCAGGTGGAAAGGAAGAAATCAAGAAGTAAAAGGATAATGCAGAAAGGAGGAAATCAAGAAGTAATAGGGTCAGGTAAAAAGGAGAAAATCAAGAAGTAATAGGGTCAGGTAAAAAGGAGAAAATCAAGAAGTAATAGGGTCAGGTAAAAAGGAGAAAATCAAGAAGTAATATGATCAGGTAGAAAGCAAGAAATCTAGAAGTCATAGGATCAAGCAGAAATGAATGTCATATTACAGTTAGAGAGGAAATATTTAAATTGGGCAGAGGATTGATTTAATTGCACTTAGTTTTCTTATATAACATATAAGATCTGGTCTATAGATTTTCATTAGTCACTTTGCAGGATGCTACACGAAATGTTATTTCTTTATTTAAAATGACATATGCTTAAATTAATATTTGTTCTGAATTGTTCTTATTATTATGTTCCTTCCGACGAATATCATTTGTGCGAAACGTCAACCGTTATCGTATTTATTTATTTCATTGTCTTTCTATATTTTCTTTGGGAGTGATATGTATTTGTAACATTTATTCATTATTATAATATTCTTAGAGATATTTTTCTTTTCTGAAAAGAAGACAAATTTGCATTATGGAGGTATGGTTCAGAGTACGTAGTTTTGCGTTTCAAGAGGAAATCCCCGGAAGCTTCAGAACAATCTACTTGTGAACTAGACGGCTACATTTTGAAGCCATAAGTTCTTTAACAATGAGAATTGAAGAATAGTGTAAATTAAATAATTGTTGGAAACATTTACAAGTCATGACGCAGTCATTGTTTCAATACTTGTGGACTGTTGTGATTTTCTAGGCAATATTTACGTTGAGTTGGTTGTTATTGATGTTTTAAAGTCAAGATGCACAACTGAAGGCGACGGCAAGTGAACATTGTATCTATGCCATCTAGAATAGAGCATAACTTTTAGTATTGTCAAACAAGTGAAATAGAGAGTGACTGCCCCCTCCCGCCTCGATCTATACATCAACAGATCATAAAAACTCCACTAAATACAAGTTAAAATTTTTTCCACACTTTATTAAGAAGTTTTATATAAGGCATTGATTGGAATGTTGTTGGTTATAGTAATTGGACATTTGTTGATGGTAGTTATTGGACTTTTGTTGATGGCGGTGATTGGACTATTGTTGGTGGTAGTAATTGCACTTTTGTTGGTGATTAAACTTTTGTTTGAGGTAGTGATTAAACGTTTGCTGAGGTAGTGATTGGACTTTTGTTGGTGGCAGTGATTAAACTTTTATTGGAGACAGTGATTAAACATTTATTGGAAGTTCGTGATTAAACTTTAGTTGCCGGCAGTGATTCGACTATTGTTGGTGGTATTAATTGAACGTATGATCGTGGTTGTGTTTGGATATTTGTTGATGGTAGTGGTTGGACGTTTGTTGAAGGCAATGATTAAACTTTTGTTTGTGGTCGTGATAAAAATTTTGTTGGAGACAGTTATTAAATTTGTGTGGAGGCAGTGTTTGTACTTTTGTTGCTGGTAGTGATTGGACGTTTGTTGGTGACAGTGATTGAACACAAGTTGGTGTTAGTGATTGAACATTTTTTTTGTTATAGTGTTTGAACCTTTGTTTGTGGTTATGATTGAACATTTGTTGAGGGTAGTGATTGGGCATTTGTTGGAGGTAGTGGTTAAACGTTGGGTGAAGGCAGTGATTTGACATTTGTTGATAGTAGCGATTGGTCTTTAGTTGGTGGTAGTGATTGTTGCTTATGGTAGTCATTGTTGTGGGTGGTAGTGATTAAACTTTTGTTTGGAGTTAGTGATTAATCATTTGTTAGTGATCTGTAATTAGATTTAGTTGGAGGCAGTGATTGGGTTTTGCTGATTGGTAGATGTGGTTAGTAATTATAATGCAGACAGTAGCGGTACATGCAGATATTTTCAGAATGAACTGATATACCATTGTTGTAGTCGATGAGGTTGTAGAAGAAGAAGAAGTACAGTAAATATACAATAATATTCATATTGAAATAATTACCCGGAATTGTTCGACGATTTTGTGATAGCTATCTGAAGGAGAACTAGCCGTGCTAGCGTTAGATGAAGTGCCGTTTTCTACTGGTCCTCCAGGGTGGTGATTGCGCCAGAAATCCTTAATTTTCAAAGGAAGATGGTAATAGTTATTATGTGGTTTTGAAATATATGTTAGTTTTGGAAGATACAACAAAATATAAGATGTTTTGTAGATGAACACAATGTCAAATTCACTTTTTTTACAACGAGACTGAGAATGGATTAAGCCTTGTTGTCATGTGACGTATTCTTGTCGTAATGCAGTTTTCTTTATGAATTTCCTGACATTCCTGCCGTCTCTGGCAAGTTGTCTCGCTTCCTCTATCGACATCTGCATGTTTTCCTTAAAATCTGTTGTCCATCGACGTCTTGGTCTTCATCTGCTCCTACTGCCTTCTATCGCCTACTCCAGCAATACTCTTTTCATGCCACTTATCTCTTCACATAGCTGAAAAAATAACCTAACTTTCTTCTTAATATGGTGTTTAAAAGCCAGCTTTCTTGAACATCCATTTTTCTTAACATGTCTTGGTTGATCTTGCTTTCTGTGCATGGTACTCTCAGGACTCGTCTAATGCACTTCATTTCGAAAACCTCTATCCTCTTGACTGTAGTTTTATTTATTGTCCATGTTTTTCATCTGTAGTTCACCAGTGGGAACTACTGGGAACTCTCTTCGTAGGCCCAATATATCAGCATCTTATACTCACCCGTGTTGCTGGTATATCAATATCTTTTTTTTGGTGGTGTCATAATATATTACGCCTATAATCATCATCAGATACCGTCTCATCAAAACGTTGGCGGAAAGGACCACCAACATCTTCTATCTTTGGCTTTGGTGGTGCAATCCTATTGACTGTAATCTGTCCAGCTCATGGGGTTTCCTTCTCAATTGTCTGTAATCTGTCTAGCCCACGATATTTCCATATCACTTGTATTTTCTGTATACAATTGTTTGAATACCCCCCCCCCCTTTTTTTTTTCCGACTGCGTAATGATAAAGCCTCAGCCACAATATCTAGTTAACAACTTAGTGGCAAATAATTCTAGCCATAACAACAGTAGAGGTAATATTACTAGTAGTAGTAGTTATAACAGTAGCATTAGTACTAATGTTAGCAGTAGTTCTAGAAATAGTAATAGTAGGACTATTATTATTAGCAATAGTAGTGTAATATTATTATTATTAGTATTAGTAGTAGAAGTAGTAGCAGTAGTAATAATATTAACAATAGGAGTAGTAATAATAGTAGCAGTAGTAGTAACAATAGCAACAGTTGTGATAGCAGTAGTAATATTAGTATCAGTAGTAGTAGTAGCAGCAGCAGCAGTTAGTAGTAGTAGCAGCAGTAAGTAGTAGTAGTAGTAGTAGTAGTAGTAGTAGTAGTATCAACAGCAGAAGTAGTGTTACACGTTATAGCAGTAGTTGTAGTAGTAATTTACAATAGTAGTAGTACTAGTCGTAGTTTTAGTATTAGTAGTAATTGTAGTACTTGTAGCTGTAGCAATATAAGTAATAGTAGTAGTATTAGTAGTGGTACTAGCAATTGTAATAGTTATAGTAGTAATAGTAGTGGTGGTGGTAGTAGATTAGTAGTAGTATAGTTTTAATGCAGGATATCATTAATTACAGTGGGTATTGGTGGTAGAGTTAATAGCTGTGATTAGTGGAAGTCGAGGTGGTTAATACATGTAAATGCAGGTTAGCAATAGTAGTACAGAGTGTTATGTCCGGTAGGTGGCATTAACTGACAAGAGAAAGGTGAAGTTACAGTGTATGAGATTGTAGAGCAGAAGACAGAAGACAGGTGGTAAAACCATTGTAACTGCGTTCTCTTACTTGTGGTGGTTGAGGTCTGAATGGGCTACGAAATGGGTTACGAAATGGAAAGTAACGTTTTGCGACACCGATAAATTGTTGTGCTGTTGCGTTTTCTGATGGAGAACCGGTTGTGCTGAAGCTAGAAGGAGCTCCTGTCACACTTCCCCGGACTGGTGTGGGGCTAACTCGGACTGGTCTGCGAGTGGCCTGTTTTTGAAAGGATATAAAAACGGTTACTTACAAAGACTTTACGGTTGAAAGCGATGAAAATAATACAAAAACACAGATTAAAGATTCATGAATTCGTAAGAAGGATACAGTGTCAAGAAAAATATCGTTTCCCCAAAATTAAGATCTTGTCTTGCCTTGTTTTGTTCTAACCACAAATGTCGTGAAGAGTCGCCTAAGCTTTCTTTCTAATGTCAAATGTGTTGCATTATTTGTTGTAATATCATGTTGTTGTATTATGTATCTGATGTTATCAATTCATCTATCTCTAGGTCTTCCTCTCTCTGTACCCAGATATTCTTCTGTTATATGCTACAGCTGAAAGGCGATATGGATCTTTACATAAGGTGATCGAACCACTTGATCTGTTTTATTTCTATATATTTGATGCTTCGTACAGTTCCTATAAAATTTCTGATGTCATCGTTTCTTATACGGTCTGTTCTTATGACCACAACGATCTTCCTTAGACATCTCATGCCACAGGTTACAATCTTTCCTGTGTCGTGGACAGTGACCATGTATGACATTGATAACACAAAGTTGTTATAACTATACGGTTTATCAATATCTGTTTAGTAGACAAGTTGACATAAGGGTGTTTGAGTAGTGGTGTCAATTGGTATGTGACTGCGTAAGCTTTTTGGCGTCTTGTTTGAATTTCTATGTGCAGTTCGTCAACTTCAGCGAAAAAGCTTCCCAGGTATTGAAACTTTTGTACTTGTCTGATATCGTTTTCCTTAATATGAATTTTCAATGGATCAGGTATTCTACTGATTTTCATAGTTTCTGTCTTTGTTAATTTCATGTTGTATTTTTCACAAGCTGAGTTTAGTTCGTTTGCATGTCTCTGTAATTGTGTTTCGTCATTATACAGTAAACTTTGATCGTCTGCAAATTAGCAATTGCTTTACAGAGTTGTTTTTGTCTATGGTATCCTTTATTTAAATGATATCTCCATCTTCTTCCATCTCTTGATTTGTTTAGTAAGCGATTCTGTCCATTTAAATGTTGAATAGTAGTTGATAACACACATCCTTGTCTTACTCCTGTATTTATCATAAAAGTGTCGTTTAGCCCATCATTAGTTCTTACTGCTCAATTACAATTTTTATCAAATGCTCTAATTTTTTCCAGCAATTGTCCCCTAATCCCATAATCTTCAAGTATGGCCCATAGTTTGTAAAAAATAAAATATAATCCGAAATAAAGTTATGAGAAGATGTTTTCGTGATGATGGTACTATAAACTCTGTCCCATATACAAACCTTAGTTAAGATCATCAGCCAGACGGATAAATTTCGTTGTTCCGTGATAGAAGTGATTGCATAGATAAAATTATACAAATTAGTATGATTTATATTAATGCCTTGAGTCATTGTGCTGATGTTGACATTTTGAAAAGCTATTATTCCGAACGTTGATACAGAGAATTTTGAAGATGTTTTATTTCGCGGAGCCGCTGATAGCGACATGTTTTGAAAGTCTTCTTTACCAAGGCGCCGCTGATATCGACAGTGTCTATCATTATTACTTTATAAATAAACAATCTATATTATTTAAAAAAATCTTAAATATATGCAGCAGTTACTTTCAAGAATTGATGAGTGTTGACTGTTCTGAAGTTTTTGTTAAGAATAAAAGTGACTTTGATGTTGATGGTTTCCCCCCCCCCCCACTTAACTAACTACTTGTGATTATATTCCCAATTTTAGTAGATGGTTGTTATTGTTGTTTAAAATAATGAGGTATAGACGTACTCGACGTTTATCAGCGACTCTGGCTTGCGAAATATTTTATATCATATTAGGTAGGTAACAATATTCATATTGGTTTTATGGCAACTGTGAATTATTATCAAATTACGACGAAATGTCTTTATCAAGAACACAATCAGAACATAAAACAACGAGTACGAACGGTACTAATTACGTTCACATGGAAGAGTTAAATATAGTTACATATTATCGAGAAATTCTTTACATTGATTTCTTCTGAGTGAGAAGTTGTTCTGTAATATTGTCTTACCGCTGAAATTAGAAGTTTCTGGGTTTTAAAGAAAATCGTGGAGAAACCGCTCAAAGAAGGCACAAACGAAACACATCTTTTATCACTCGTAATGTCTGGGTTGATATAGTATAGATGAATGATATAGTATTAAAACAGGTCCACCAATTCAAATATCTAGGTACAATGGTTACAGCAGATGGAAGAAGTTCAACAGAAATAAGATGCAGAATATGACAGGCAAAAAACAACATTCAGAAAAATGAAAAATATACTGTGTAATATGACCTTGTCATTAGAGGTGAGAAAGAGAGTTCTGCAGTGCTATATAATCCTTATACTAACATATGGGTGCGAGTCTTGGACAATAAACAGACTGGAAAGTGGGAGATTGGAGGCAACAGAGATGTGGCTCTACAGAAGAATGCTGAGAATACCATGGACTGCCAGAAAAACTAATGTAGAGGTGTTGAATGATTTAAATGCGAAACGGACCTTAATCAACAATATAAAAAAAGGCAATCTTCTTTTTTTAGCCACTTCATGAGACAGGCAGGTTTAGAGAACATAGTCACAACAGGCAAAATTGAAGGCAACAGAGACAGAGGACGACAACATGAGAAAATATTAGACAACCTGCGACGGCAAGGACATAACAACGACTTTGATACATAATACTGTGGACAGAGAATTGTGGAGAGCCGTGATCGCCTACGCCAGCCGGCATGGCACCTGATGATGATGATGAATGTCTGGGCATCGCGAAAAAAACAAACAATAATAAGATCCGCTTGTTAGTTGGAACCTTCTTCTCAAACATGAGAGTTGAGGATCTAAAACAACAATAAGTTAATATGGTAGAAAGGAAGAAAGAAAGAAATCTATAAGTAATAGGATTAAGTAGAAATTAAGGTAATATAATACAACTGAAGTACGTAAAGTGTGCAGTGTCTTTATGCCATTGTACTTGTGTTGTATTGTACGATTCGAGTTTTCAACTGAACAGAGTGAGAATTGTAAAGTGTAGATAACTGTTTATAACAGATGACATAGTCATCAACACAATATTTGTTGGTTGTTGTGACTTTCTAGACAATATTTGTTGGTTGTTGTGACTTTCTAGACAATATTTGTTGGTTGTTGTGACTTTCTAGACAATATTTGTTGGTTGTTGTGACTTTCTAGACAATATTTGCGCTGAGTAAGCTGGCGTTGTTTTATGCGCAAGTTTAAATGCACAACTTTCTGCGGCGGCAATGAAATCTTGAACCTTTTGTCATTCTAGACGCACATTGTACCATTCTGCAGTAGAGGTCTAATCGTGTATGATTAAATAAATTATATATGAACGCTGTAGAGGGTGAAGTTAAGTAAATCTGCAGCATATTTCGTATTGAAATACCTACTCGATAATGTCTGTTTGGACGGTAAGCTAAGTTGCGGCGTACGACCTCAGCTGAAGAGTTAGTACTTGAGTCTGTAGAGTTTACTGAAGGAGTGCTGTTGGTACTGGAGTTAGATGGGGGGCTGGTTGCGCTGGTGTTAGATGGGGAGCTGGTTGCGCTGGTGTTAGATGGGGAGCTGGTTGCGCTGGTGTTAGATGGGGAGCTGGTTATGCTGGTGTTAGATGGGGAGCTTGCGTTGTGGTTCTCGTGATGTTCTCCATGATGTTCTTCATGATGATGACGGTGCCCAAACAAATCCCAATCCTATTTTGTTAAAAAAGAAACAATTAGTAGCTATTAGGTACTGTTGATATATTTGTTTAAAAACAATTATTATCTGCTAGCTACTGTGGATATATGTGTTTAAAAACAATTATTATCTGCTAGCTACTGTGGATATATGTGTTTAAAAACAATTATTATCTGCTAGCTACTGTGGATATATGTGTTTATGTGGCTGCCCATAATTTACGTGGTAGCAGTACTATTAGTAATAGTAGTAGTAATAATGGCAGTGGCAATATTAGTAGTAGGATCATTATCAACTCTAGTAGTAGTGATAGTAGTAGTGTTTTCTAATGTTTTGTAGGTAGTGATTAAACTTTTATTGGAGGCAGTGACTAAACATCTGTTGGAAGTTCGTGATTAAACTTTAGTTGCCGGCAGTGATTCGACTATTGTTGGTATAGTGATTAGACTTTTGTTGCTGGTAATGATTGGACTATTGGTGGTGGTATTAATTGGACGTATGATCGTGGTTGTGTTTGGACATTTGTTGATCATAGTGGTTGGATGTTTGTGGAAGGCAATGATTAAACTTTTGTTTGTAGTCGTGATTAACATTTTGTTGGAGACAGTTATTACATTTTTGT
This sequence comes from Meghimatium bilineatum, assembly GCA_034231615.1. Taxonomy (NCBI): domain Eukaryota; kingdom Metazoa; phylum Mollusca; class Gastropoda; order Stylommatophora; family Philomycidae; genus Meghimatium; species Meghimatium bilineatum. The sequence goes on along the minus strand of CM067300.1, from coordinate 24,476,043 downwards.
GGTGGTATTGTTTGAACTTTTGTTGCTGGTAGTGATTGGATGTTTGTTGATGGTAGTGATTGGACTTTTGTTGATGGTAGTGATTTGGCATTTGTTGGAGGTAGTGGTTGGGTTTTGCTCATTGGTAGCTGTGGTTAGTAATTATAATTCAGACATTAGTGGTACATGCAGATATTTTCAGAATGAACTGATATACCATTGTTGTAGTCGATGAGGTTGTAGAAGAAGAAGAAGTACAGTAAATATACAATAATATTCATATTGAAATAATTACCCGGAAATGTTCGACGATTTTGTGATAGATTTCTGAAGGAGAATTAGTCGTGCTAGCGTTAGATGAAGTGCCGTTTTCTACTGGTCCTCCAGGGTGGTGATTGCGCCAGAAATCCTTAATTTGCAAAGAAAGATGGTAATAGTTATTATGTGGTTTTGAAATATATGTTAGTTTTGGAAGATACAACAAAAAATAAGATGTTTTGTAGATGAATACAATGTCAAATTCACTTTTTTTTTACAACGCGAATGTGAGACTCAATTAACTCTTATTGTCATGTGACGTATTCTTGTCGTAATGCAGTTTTCCTTATGAATTTCCTGACATTCCTGCCGTCTCTGGTAAATTGTTCGCTTCCTCTATCGACATCTGCATGTTTTCCTTAATATCTGTTGTCCATCGACGTCTTGGTCTTCATCTGCTCCTACTGCCTTCTATCGCCCATGTTTATATCGTATTCCATTCTGTCAATTTTATTAATGTACCTTATTTCCGTGTAATCGAATCCTTTTTTTTTTAAATTACAGATTGGTACCCACATACAAAAATGTATGAATTTGTATATGCATATTATTTTACATGGTCTTGTGTATCCATACCGTTGCTTTGGGTCTCGCATTTGCATGTGTGCATATTCTTGTGTTAGAGTAATACATGTGAATATCTTCATGTGAACGAATGGGTATACAAATACATGTATATATCTCTATGTGTGCAAATGTTTATGTTATATTTATTCATGTGAGAAAATGTTTATGTGAATGCATGTGTATATATTATGTTGATACTTATTTTGTGTCTTTATGCACATCTGTTCTTGTTTGAACCATTGTTCGTGTTTGGTTACATTTACATGCTTGTGCATGTTATGTGGGTATCTTTCTTATATCTATGTATTTATCATTTTAGATATATACTTATGTTTGTTCCTAGTATACTTGTATTTGTATGTATGTTTATATATATATATATATATATATATATATATATATATATATATATATATATATATATATATATATATATATATATATTGTTATGCTCATTTATGTGTATATATATCCACATTTGTGTGTGTATATATATATATATATATATATATATATATATATATATATATATATATATGTTGTTGTGTGTGCAGGTACCTACGTACATGTATGTGTCTATGTTTCAATGTGTACTGTGAAATCAGTATATACTTTTGTATATGTCTGGATGTTTGTATGTATATGGGCTTGTATTTATAGTTATTTGTGTTTGTCCGGTAGAATGTGTGCATGTTTGGTTCGTGATTTTGTTTTGATGTGTGTATATTTTTGTTGTCTATCCTGTGCTGTCAAATGGTATTCTTCTTTGCACATTTCTGTGTTCCCTGTGTCTATTTGTGCCCCCCCCCCGCTCCTTAGTGCATTGTCTTTCTCTGTCCTTTCCCCTTTTGTCTCCCGTTGCCCACTTGCCCCCCTCCTCGTTCTTGGCAGTGCTGTTTGGTGTCCCATTTTCTTTGGTTCTGCGTCTTTCACGCATCGATGTGCACTTGTTGGAATTGTGTTGCACTGGATCTGGTGTGGCTTTTTGTTGATTACCTGGTGGAAGAGAGATCCATTTTGTATATATTCGTTATGGTCTTTTGTTCTTAACTGTTTTTGTTGTCTTTAAAGGTCCCAATTGGACCGACACGTTGACTGTTGTGTTTGTTCCTTTTATTTATTGTTATTTTCTATATTTTATTATTTTATATTGATATAGTAACCTATTTACTTTATTTGCATTTAACTCTAGTGATAGTAGTAGTAATAATAGTACCAGTAGTAGTAGTAGCAGCAGTAGTAGTAGTAATATTAGTAGTTGTAGTAGTAGTAGTAGTAGTAGTAGTAGTAGCAGTAGCTGTAGTAGTTTTAGTAGTAGTAGTAGCAGCAGCAACAGCAGAAGTAGTGTTACAAGTTATAGCAGTAGTTTCCGTAGTAATCTGCATCAGTAGTAGTACTAGTCGTAGCTTTAGTATTAGTAGTAATTGTAGCACTTGTAGCTGTAGCAATATAAGTAATAGTAGTAGTAGTAGCAGTTGTAGTAGTAATAGTAATAATAGTAGTGGTAGTAGATTAGTAGTAGTATAGGTTGAATATAGGGTATCATTAATTACAGTGGGTATTTGTGGTAGATTTAATATCTGTGATTAGTGGTAGTTGAGGTGGTTAGTAAATGTAGATAGCAATAGTAGTACAGAATGATGTGTCCGGTAGGTTGTATTAACTTACAAGAGAAAGGGGAAGCTATAGTGTATGAGATTGTAGAGCAGAAGACAGAAGACAGGCGGTAAAAAAGTAAAACGACTGTAACTGTGTTCTCTTACTTGTGGTGGTTGAGGTCTGAATGGACTACGAAATGGGTTACCATTTGGAAAGTGACGTTTTGCGACACCGATAAATTGTTTTACTGTTGCGTTTTCTGATGGAGAACCGGTTGTGCCGAAGCTAGAAGGAGCTCCTGTCACACTTCCTCGGACTGGTGTGGGGCTAACACTGGGTCTGCGAGTGGCCTGTTTTTGAAAGGATATAAAAACGGTTACTTACAAAGACTTTACGGTTGAAGGCGATGAAAATAATACAAAAACACAGATTAAAGATTCATGAATTCGTAAGAAGGATACAGTGTCAAGAAAAATATCGTTTCCCCAAAATTAAGATCTTGTCTTGCCTTGTTTTGTTCTAACCACAAATGTCGTGAAGAGTCGTGGGGGAGAGCCTAAGCTTTCTTTCTAATGTCAAATGTGTTTCATTTGTTGTTGTAATATCACGTTGTTGTATTATGTTTCTGATGTTATCAATTCATCTATCTCTAGGTCTTCCTCTCTCTGTACCCAGATATTCTTCTGTTATATGCTACAGCTGAAAGGCGATATGGATCTTTACATAAGGTGATCGAACCACTTGATCTGTTTTATTTCTATATATTTGATGCTTCGTACAGTTCCTATAAAATTTCTGAAGTCATCGTTTCTTATACGGTCTGTTCTTATGACACCAACGATCTTCCTTAGACATCTCATGCCACAGGTTACAATCGTTCCTGTGTCGTGGACAGTGACCATGTATGACATTGATAACACAAAGTTGTTATAACTATACGGTTTATCAATATCTGGTTAGTAGACAAGTTGATATAAGGGTGTGTGAGTAGTGGTGTCAATTGGTAAGTGACTGCGTTAGGTTTTTGGCGTCCTGTTTGAATTTCTATGTGCAGTTCGTCAACTTCAGCGAAAAAGCTTCCCAGGTAATGAAACTTTTGTACTTGTCTGATATCGTTTTCCTTAATATGAATTTTCAATGGATCAGGTATTCTACTGATTTTCATAGTTTCTGTCTTTGTTAATTTCATGTTGTATTTTTCACAAGCTGAGTTTAGTTCGTTTGCATGTCTCTGTAATTATGTTTCGTCATTATACAGTAAACTTTGATCGTCTGCAAATTAGCAATTAGTTTACAGAGTTGTTTTTGTCTATGGTATCCTTTATTTAACTGATATCTCCATCTTCTTCAATTTCTTGACTTGTTTAGTAAGCGATTCTGTCCATTTAAATGTTAAATAGTAGTTGATAACACACATCCCTGTCTTACTCCTGTATTTATCATAAAAGTGTCGTTTAGCCCATCATTAGTTCTTACTGCTCCACTACAATTTTTAACAAATGCTCAAATTTTTTCCAGCAATTGTCCCCTAATCCCATAATCTTCAAGTATGGCCCATAGTTTGTAAAAATAAAATTTAATCCGAAAAAAAGTTTTGGAAGATGTTTTCGTGATGATGGTACTATAAACTCTGTCACATATACAAACCTTAGTTAAGATCATCAGCCAGACGGATAAATTTCGAAAAAAATAACAATAAGATCCCCTTGTTATTAGGAATCTTCTTCTTAAACATGAGAGTTGAGGACAATCTGTGTATGAAAGAAAGCTCTAGAGAAACCACTGTTCATATTAAACATAGGAGTTTCCTCGCCCGTATTTCATGAGGATCCAAACAAACTACTAGCAGTTTAATAGTAGTAGTAGTGGTAGTAGTAGTAATAGTGTAAGTAGTAGTAGTAGTAATAGCAGTAGCAGCAGCAGTAGCAGCAGTAGTAGTAGCAGCAGCAGCAGCAGCAGAAGTAGCAGTAGTAGTAGTAGTAGCAGCAGTATACTAGTGGTATTTGTAGAAGTAGTAGTAGTCGTAGTAGTAGAGGTAGTAGTATTAGCAGACTAGGAAGTAGTAGTCTTCGTAGGAGTAGTAAAAATTCTTGAGACTAACGGGAATTGAACCAGTCCGTTCTACGTCACCAAATCGCCTAGCAAGAATTGCACACGCGTTTTTCCGTACTTGACTAACCGCATCTCCAAAAAAGATGCGATTTCATCAAGCCATTCAAATCGTGCACACAAAGTCACCCGAACGGACCAATCGAGACAAGGACTATTACAACAACAACAAACATCCCGTACAGGTATTGAAATATTCTCAGTAACAACAAACACATAACATAATATCCGTATTAGTTATACGTTATTAGTTGTATAACTAATACGGATATTATGTTATGTGTTTGTTGTTACTGAGGATATTTCAATACCTGTACGGGATGTTTGTTGTTGTTGTAATAGTCCTTGTCTCGATTGGTCCGTTCGGGTGACTTTGTGTGCACGATTTGAATGGCTTGATGAAATCGCATCTTTTTTGGAGATGCGGTTAGTCAAGTACGGAAAAACGCGTGTGCAATTGTTGCTAGGCGATTTGGTGCCGTAGAACGGACTGGTTCAATTCCCGTTAGTCTCAAGAATTTTTTAAAATTGTCCTCTGGCTTCCTACTTAAATTTACTTGTAGGAGTAGTAGTAGTATAAGTAGTCGTAGCAGTAGAAGTAGTAGTAGTAGTAGCAGCAGCAGCAGTAGTAATATTAGTAGTAGTAGTAGTAGTAGTAGTAGTGGCAGTGGCAGTGACAGTAGTGATTGCAATAGTAGAAGTAGTAGTACATGTGGTAGTCGTGGAAATAATATTAGTAGTATTAGTAGTAGTAGTAGTAGTAGAGTCAACAGTTTAGCAACACTAGTAAAAATGATCGTAATATTAAAATTAGTACTAGTAGATATAATGAAAGATATATATGAATAGATGAGTAGGAACGTGTACATACTGGCAATCTGGCACTGTAGGCACTGCAGGACAACACTGTGCCCAACAGAACAATGAGAAACCTTAAGGTAGACATATCTGCTGCTCCGGTTGTTATCAGCTATGAGTATTGGCCAATGTCAGAACGAATAAATTACCTTCTGACGATGGTGTATGAAGTCTTGAGCATCTATGTCAGTATTTATAGCTGATCGTTGATATAAGATCCTTTCTGTTTGCATTGCCTTGTGTAATGTGATATACATAGAAAACATTTATGTAATTGACGTGTTGCATGAACATTGCAGGTGTTACGACACGTTTGAACATTCCCACGTTTGTAACGTCAGATCTTGAACTTAATTTCTTGTGAGTTAAATTACAAATTGGATCAGATCTCTTATGGCTACCTTTGTGGAGGAGCACATAACAAACAGCATATAACGTACTTTAAACAATGAAAGCAACATGGCGTTGACCACAAAGTCAGACACGTTGAAAGCACACCCAAGTTGTTTTTCATTGCATGTATTGATGGAGGCGAGAAAATAAAGCAAAACATATCTGCTAATATAGATAATCGCAACAGGCAAAATTGAAGGCAACAGAGACAGAGTGCGACAACGTGAGAAAATATTAGACAGTTTGACAACCTGGCACGGCAAGGAAACAACAACGACTTTGATACATAATACTTTTGACAGAGAGCTGTGGAGAGCCATGACCGCCTACGTCAGCCGGCATGGCACCTGATGATGATGATGAAGAATATAAATAAATTTAGTACAAGTCGCAAAACGTAACTCGAGATATAACAGCATGGAACAATTAATAATGTAAAGTATGGTTCCCGGAAGTAGGGGTAAGTCTCTCCCAAGACGACGATGGATAAAAGAGGTAGCAGAATGTTTACACATGCCCCAGACTGCGGCATGTCAATTCCTCCATAAACGTGAGGACTGCAGATCAATAAAGAAGGCTATGTTCTGAAGAAAATATGTCACCCGATATATCTATGTATGTATATATATATAAAACTAGAGGTAATAGACAATATCTGATGCCATGTACACAATCAGCATGACCAACCAACATGCTCAGACACATAACTAACATTTGAGGCACCCAAAAGCATGATTTCCAGTGTAATAGGTTGATAGTTGCCAGGCATGGACATTAAATGCAATACTTATCAAAGAGAATAGCTGCTTTCCAAATAAGATGCTACAGAAGAATTTAAATGTGCCACGTAAATGTGAGATTACCAACATCTCACACTCCTAATTAATAAATACTTTACTCATATAACCATAACGAATATTTCGTGTGATTTCCGTGAATTGCGTTGTGCTGCAAGTTCCACAGTAGAACAGTGTTATTTGCACCTCGGTTGGCCACTTGTGGTCAGGACGTCCGAGGTCCATCACATCCGTTTTCGTCATGGCTTTATTTCGGGTAGGCTTCCCTAGTCCGTGACAGCGTGTCTATCTGTCGCCGGGCACGCTGGTGTGTAGTGTCTCTTCGCCAAGACGTTTGTTGAGCGCGTCTATCTGGCACGAGGTGTTCCACCGTCTATAACTAACCTCGTGCAATTGGACGTACTGTACTGGCGTCGCTCACAGACATCGTGAACTCATCGCCCAAGTTCGAGTCTCACACCGTGCGTTTGAGAGCAAGGCGTTCTCGAGCTGAGCGACCTTGTCCCACAAGCGCCTGAGCCCATCAAGTACTGAACCCTTTCTCTCTGCAAGTGTATTTCCGGTTAAGAAAATCTTGACAGTAGAGTTGGGCCAGGACTGCCATCGTTGTCCCTTGTTTGCCTGAGCCCCTCAGGAGCGAACCATTTCTCTTCGCGAGCATATTTCCGATCTAGGAAAGCTCGACATTAGAGTTGGGTTAGGTCTTCTTGCTTTTCCGAAAGTCCATGATTGGGCCTGGATCTCTGCCTATAAGGAGCATAGGTAACAAGAAGCTCGTCTCGAGCTAACAGAGCTTGTAGTTTCCATTTCCTAGGAACTTTCCTCTTTCTATTTGCAATTCGCGCTGCCCTCTGGCGCTGTTCTGCCCTTTCATTGTGTCATTGTACTCAGTATGAAATCTATTTGTCTCTCGCCATGAATCTACCTTTACGTGCCTTTTACATTGGCCGCCCCTCCAATGTTCGGACTGGACTGACTAGCGTCGCTGTATGTCGACAGTGTCGCTGTATGTGGTGATGCTGATGGTGTCAGAGATATTGTCTGTCTCTAATGCAGTCAAATATTTTTCCATCTGCTACCTCCACATTCTCGGACACGATCCCCAAATAATTTGGCCAGAATCAGCTCCAGCTGCTGTATTTCTGTTTCCAGGGTGCACCGCGAGGGGGTAAATTTGGGATCTTGGTTATCTACTAACCCTGGGTCCGCCTAGAGCAATGCGTTCCCTTTGCACCCAATATTAGCATTTGAAACAAAATGTTATGGGTTCTAAGAATATCATGGACAGAAAAAAGATTCAGCGCAGATGTCCTTAAAGGCCTGAATATAGAAAAAGATTGGCTCTTAAAAAACTATCAAAAATCGGAATCAAACATATTTTGCATATATAAAAAGACACAATAAATTTAATAAAAATAATCATTGAGGGAAAAATGGCAGGGGAGAGAATAAGAAGCAGACCGAGACTACAATCGATATATGGTATCAAATATCTCATGCATATGGCACTAGAATAGTCTGGGCAGCTGACATAGAAACTAGGAGCTCACAGATTGGCAGTGAGGAAAACACTCTGTAAAGAACATGTCACATAGAAGAGAAATCGTTTTTATATTTATCAAACGTGCATTTACATTTTCCAGTGACGATTTTTCTCACAAAATTCTCAGTGTTAACGAGATTTTCAGTTCAAAATTGGATTGCGACAACTGGTTGCCAAGTGTATTTTTTGGAGGTCTATGAGGAATATGCCTTGGGCTATGGAGTTATGTATTCTGATCGATTCTCCTAATAGACAGAGAGAAATAGAGAGAGAGAGAAAGAGAGAATATCTATGGGGTCAACTACAGGCAGCGTGCAGATGTGTCAACAGAGATATAATCTCTATGGGATCCTCCCAACATGTAGCATGAAGATGTACCAAGAGAGACAGAATATCTTTGAGAAACCGAGTACAATGAAGTCAATCCTCTGCCTTTTTTGAGAACCTTTAAGTAACACTAGCTAAATAAATATACACTTGAATGTGTATATGTAAATGAGAGTGTGTGTGTGTATTGTTAATGCGAAGGTTGTAGACCAATGTATACAGCTGCTTGTTAGTTTGAGTTGGTGAATATGCTATATTGACAAATTATCCATTAATCTGTATTGTATTCGTTAGTTTTTGTGTGTTTGCCATGCAACGGTCGTAATTTATGTCTGACGACAGTATAGAGTGTTAGAATTTCTTGTGTGATCTTATCAACAGCGACTGTAAGAAGGAATCATGGCGGATGTAAACAACGTCATCAGACCCTTTCTGAGTAGAAGACATCTTCAATAGGCATTGTATTAAACAACAGCCGAAGTTTCCTGGATATAAAAGAAAGCTATGAGGAGCCTCCCTTCTGCTCATAGGAAGTAAGAGCTAATCGATTGTAAATCCTAGGGACATAGAGAAACACACACACAAACAAACTAACGGCACAAGTAAACAAACAAAACAAACATACAGAGAAACAAACCAACTAGCTCAAAGAACCTAAGACAACAAACATACAGAGAAACACACAAACTAATTCAAAGAAGTAACATTTCACAAAACAAACAACACATCAACATACACATTAAAAAAGGCACAAAAAATAACAACAAATAAACAAGAAAATAAAACACACGAAACAAAATAGAGAGAAACAGGCTTATAGTTGCACTTATGGTGTCCAAATAAAAAGCATTGCAATGATTTGTAAAGACATTATTGAAAGTGTTTGCCATAAACCATCGCATGAGGAAAGATGCTGCACAAAACAAAACTGTACGACGCTCTGAAATCACAAAGAAAGTGAAACATTGTGTGAAAAAAAAGAAAAACTACAGCATCCCAACATTGAATATTAGCTAGCAAGTTAAGTCAGATCAATTACTATTCAAAGTGATCATCTTTCCTTCATTACTTAATGTTTTCATGTGAAGGAGTGCAGGGCTGTTTTCTATGGGCTGTGGAAATAAAGGCCACTTTGCCATAGCAGACGACACGACATGTACAGGAAGGATTTTGATTGCACCTTCGATAAAAAAAAATCCTTCCGAACCGTGATTGAACCCGGGACTAAAAAAAGTGATCATCACATGCTCAAATTGTCCAAGTGCTTTCATGGCCACCATGAAGCTTATCAGACACTTACGAGCTCATAGACACGGTCATAACTCTAACTGAATTTCAAAAAGTGGATGTAATAAATGTTCATCATCATCATGTGATAGACGAATAACAATGACTTTTAAAGTAAAATGTCAGTGTTTCCAGATAGTAGAAGTTGATTACAGTCGAAATTTCAGGTCAAATATGACAAACAATGTTAAAATCCTAACTTTTAATACATTTTACAACTGACCAAAGATCTAAAAAAATTACAACATCAATGTCATGGTCAGTGACATTTAAAAACTGTAAAATTCGCGAAATTCGTATCATGAAATCTTATGTTCTGGCAACACTGTGAAATGAAGAAATTGGTGAAATGGAAAAAAATAGAGTTGAAAATGAATCATATGATGACATCGGGGATACATGATAATGTGATTGTGTTCATCCGTTGATATGTGATCTTTGGGGAGAAATACTGCTGAGTTTGTGTTCAACCCTTGATATGTGGTCTTTGGGGAGAAATACTGCTGAGTTTGTGTTCAACCCTTGATATGTGGTCTTTGAGGAGAAATACTGCTGAGTTTGTGTTCAACCCTTGATATGTGGTCTTTGGGGAGAAATACTGCTGAGATTGTGCAGCCAATGTTGAGAATAAAATCGTCGCCCAGCGAACGGAGCACAAATACAAAATACATCTGGTATGCCTAAGGATGTTATTTCTTTTACATCATTCCCGTAATGTCTCACGGGATTTCAATTAATGCGACAGGTATTTGGTCACATTCTTAGTTTTTCCCCAGAGAAGGACAAAGAAATAACCGGTATCAAAATGAGTTAATAACATATATGAGATAGCTTCAAAATGTTACCAGTATTAGTGGATTAAATTGAAATAAGTAACAATAGAATTATCTCCACAACATTTCCTTCAAAGTAATTCCCTTCAGCAACTACACTTGTGTTAACGTGCATATAGCTGCTGGAAACATTCGTTTAATCAATATTCAATATTCAATGTCCTTCAGATTTTTGTCGTGCCTATAGGCCACCAGAGGTAAATCATGGAAAGAGGCATTGGTGTTAGGCTCAGACTGGAGAAGAGAATAATTCATTTCAAGATGAAGATGATGTCAAAGAGGATGAGAACGTACACATATAGAGAGTTTCAGAAATGGGGGTATCTAGAGGGGAGGGAAGGAAAAGTAATGTTTCTTGGAAGGCCCTGAAAATCACGCACTCAACACCTGACCGGGACCCTGAGTCTACACACACTAGGATGGCTGCTGGAACGGAGGACGGAGAACTTATGGGAATACCCCACGCGCTGTGAAGATAGTTTCTAATCAAGTAACACTCACAAGTATACACGGTCTTGTCTTGTGTGTAAAACTTTTATAACACCAAGTATTGTATGTAACACTCACAGAACAATGGTCTGATCCTGTATGTAACGTTCTCGTAACACCTGGTCATGTACGGAACACTCTCATAACATCTAATCGTGTATCTATCATGCTCATAACACATGATCTTGTACGTATCACCTACATAACCCATGGCCTTGTATGTAACACTTTCATAACATCTGGCCTTGTATGTAACACTTTCATAACATCTGGTCTTGTATGTAAGACTTTCATAACATCTGGTCTTGTATGTAAGACTTTCATAACATCTGGCCTTGTATGTAAGACTTTCATAACACATGGTATGGTGTGCAACACTTTCAGAAGATCTAATCTTGTATATAACACTCTCATAACACCTGATCTGGTCGTGTATATGAAGCACTCTCAGGACAGCGTTTTTGGCTTGTTATTCGTTACTTGAATAACACCTGCGTTTGATCTGGTATGTGTTAGTTGACTAACACCTCGGGCTGGTCAACTATGTAGCACTCACCGAACGAGTGACCGATCTAAAGGTTACTTAACATGTATGTATTTTAAGCAAGTACGATCTGATGTGATTTTCTTGATGATGTTGTTATAGCCATGAAACACTGACAGGTGAAACGATGACTGATGAGACGTTGACAGGTGAAATGATATTACAGGTTCACACCAAAGGAAGTTCAAACAGCTAATTATGCGCATTTATTTCATCAGAACATGTGGTTTTTCGTGTAAGCATAAGATGTTGGCTTTCGCCTTTACTTTACTCTGTTATTGTGTCAGTGTTATATTTAATGTGTACTTTAGTTGAATAACATGAAGAGGACAAGAGGTATATGAAAGAGACATAATGCAAAATACATTAAAAAAAAACAAACCCCAATATAATTCAGGTGGTGGTCCCTGTATTCTAACATGTCTGTAGTGATACACACATTTTTCATCCACAGGCATTCGTCCGTCTCGGTTTTACCAGGCCGTAATAAATAAATACTGAGAGGTTAGAGCGTTGTTTTCACTTGTGAAGTGCTGGGTTTAAGTACCTCTCGTAATTTACTTGCAACTCCCTAACAGGGAAATAAGCAGTATTGACATAAAAAAACAAACAACGCACCAAGTAAACCATATTAGAGAATGTGACTTCACTAATTTGCTCCCAATGTCTACAAAAAGGAGACTAGCACAACTCAATAGTTTCCATATTCAGTCTTAATGTCTTTTTGTCTTCATGTGCAGTAGGGGTAGTAAAGCCTTTTCATCTTGAAGTGCAGTAGGGATTTAAAAACTTTGTCTTGAATCATAGTAAGGGATTAATACATTGGCGTGGTCAGGCACTGTAGGGAATGAATGTTTCTTTATCTTGCGATATAGTGAGTTAATCGTAATATCAGCAACATTCCCCACAGGGCAAATCAAAAGGTACTCCGATCTCCCACTGAGTTGACCCTCAATTGAACGATGACCAACAGTCCCAGTTCTCTGTTTGTCAGTTCTCTGACACACATTTGTTTTAATTCATAATGACGCCATTTGCTGCTATTTTATTTCGGAAATAATCACCTTCAATAATTTCGATTGAGACTGCAGTTTTTCATAAAGAGTTCAATATTATATGATCGGTCCATTTCTCTGCCACTCGATACAGGAAGAGCGTGACTGTTCTTTCGGTGCCCTGAACACCCGAGTGAGAAGACACAAAAAATGAATGCGACTCCTTCCGAATTGGACCGAAATTGATTCCATGCACAGAATCAAGCCACAATTCACGAATACAGTCTGTATTTTTCTAACCACGCTAATTGAGTCTGAGAATGCTGTCATAAGTTGCTCTCAGTGTTATCATCCACTTTGGTGTTCGTCCGTCATAATCGACAATGATAATTCCATTGAAGGTCTTGGCCACTGTCATAATCTCAATATTCATACTAGTTGTAGTTGCAGTGAAAGCTCCACTCACTTCTATAATAGCCTTCCGCTCACAGATCTATGAAAGCCCAATTACTAGGCACACGCCAATCAAAAGAACCATTTATGATAAATTCCCGTCAGTCGTATGAATGATATCATTTTTGTTTCCTTCATTTCTTTGTCCTGTTTCACCGACATTTGGGTGCTTTTTGTCTATTTTATTATTCTATCGTTTCACCACTGGCATTCTAGAATTTAATCTCACGGATTATATCTATATTGAACTCTCTCATGTAAGCGTTAGCAGAACTGTTCTTGTTCATATTTTTGGTTGAGAATGTATTATTAATAAAGATCTTATGATCGATATGTCGATTTGTGTGTGTTATTATGTTTCCGGTGACCAGCAAATCTTTATTACCCTGTTCCAAGTTTCGACTGTTAAACAACAGAACCATTAATGTATGTAACTATATCACATTCCCTACAATTTCACTGACCAATGCATCCCAGATTAACTGCAATAAGACACCATTTCCTACTTTTAATAGCGAGTGTTACTATTAGACTGACAAGCAATCTACGGAAGCTCTAAATCATTCTGTATTATGTGCCACATCATTCAGCAAGTACACCAGTTGTATATCTTTCTCTGCACGCACCAACATGGCATGCACCAACCACATCCCAAAAAAGATATAGCCTCGTCAACACTTTCATTGTACTCAAGTCACTGAAAACAGACCAATCGAAACAAGGACTATTAAAACATCAACCAACATCCCGTACAAGTATTAAAGTATCCTCAGGAACACAGAACATGCATATTCGTACACAATGACCTAAGGGTCTTCTTATAAACATAAATAACATAGAGACAGAACAATGTTGCTTCAAATAATATCTTATACAAGTGAATTCAAGTAGGAAGCATGAGGATAAATAAATTTGAATTTTATTTGTATAAATTTTGAATTTACTTGTATAAGATATATATTTTTAAAATATTTACTTGATTTACTTGATTTACTTGATTTTACATCTTGTAAATCTACATCTTGGTGGAAAATTACAGAAATAAAGGTACACTTCTCTCAACCGCGGATTTGTTTTATCAGAACTTTAAAATTATTCCCAAAATAGCGAAGGTCGCGGTTCTGTTGATCCAATTACCACGACTTCTGGAGTATAAAACATACCGCTTATGGTGACGTACTCCTCTTTCAACCGTAAAAAGTAATCCAGTAACCACGGCCTCCACTGCGCTTCAAGACATAATTACGAAGGAATTCAAGTTAATCAGGTCACAATGAGGCAATAGTATGCTGTGTTAGTCCAAGATAAGTTGAAGAAGGAATCTCAGTTAACCATGTCACAATGAGGCAATAGTATGCTGTGTTAGTCCAAGATAAGTTGAAGAAGGAATCTCAGTTAACCATGTCACAATGAGGCAATAGTATGCTGTGTTAGTCCAAGATAAGTTGAAGAAGGAATCTCAGTTAACCATGTCACAATGAGGCAATAGTATGCTGTGTTAGTCCAAGATAAGTTGAAGAAGGAATCTCAGTTAACCATGTCACAATGAGGCAATAGTATGCTGTGTTAGTCCAAGATAAGTTGAAGAAGGAATCTCAGTTAACCATGTCACAATGAGGCAATAGTATGCTGTGTTAGTCCAAGATAAGTTGAAGAAGGAATCTCAGTTAACCATGTCACAATGAGGCAATAGTATGCTGTGTTAGTCCAAGATAAGTTGAAGAAGGAATCTCAGTTAACCATGTCACAATGAGGCAATAGTATGCTGTGTTAGTCCAAGATAAGTTGAAGAAGGAATCTCAGTTAACCATGTCACAATGAGGCAATAGTATGCTGTGTTAGTCCAAGATAAGTTGAAGAAGGAATCTCAGTTAACCATGTCACAATGAGGCAATAGTATGCTGTGTTAGTCCAAGATAAGTTGAAGAAGGAATCTCAGTTAACCATGTCACAATGAGGCAATAGTATGCTGTGTTAGTCCAAGATAAGTTGAAGAAGGAATCTCAGTTAACCATGTCACAATGAGGCAATAGTATGCTGTGTTAGTCCAAGATAAGTTGAAGAAGGAATCTCAGTTAACCATGTCACAATGAGGCAATAGTATGCTGTGTTAGTCCAAGATAAGTTGAAGAAGGAATCTCAGTTAACCATGTCACAATGAGGCAATAGTATGCTGTGTTAGTCCAAGATAAGTTGAAGAAGGAATCTCAGTTAACCATGTCACAATGAGGCAATAGTATGCTGTGTTAGTCCAAGATATGTTGAAGAAGGAATCTCAGTTAACCATGTCACAATGAGGCAATAATATGCTTTTTCATGAAGAAATCCTAGGTCACAATGACGCAATAATATGCTTTTTATGAAGAAATCCCAAATGAATCATGTCACAATGACGCAATAATATGCTTTTTTATGAAGAAATCCCAAATTAATCATGTCACAATGAGGCAATAATATGCTTTTTTATGAAGAAATCCCAAATTAATCATGTCACAATGAGGCAATATTATGATGTGTTATTCGTAGATAAGGTAATTTTGTAACCTATTTTCGGGTTACACTTTTAAAAAAAAATGTTTCAAGTTTTTTGTCCAACATTTGTGTCTCTTGACTGTCTCCCGTGTGATTTTATTACTGGCTACCATGTAATTCTCTTGTTTCTCTAACATTTACTTCATTTAGTTATCTGACAACCATTTATCTTTGCCGTCTCACCTATTTCAAATGGTCTACCATTTCTCTTATTTATCTCCAATATACTTCTCTTAATTTGTTCCCCCATGTATTTCTCTTGATTCTCTCACATTTATTTATGCTATTTGCCTTCCATCTATTTTCCATGATAGATTAGCATCTATTTTTCTTAATCGTCTCCCATTTACTTCTCTTGACTGCCTCCCATCTTTATCGATTATTTGTCTCCCGTCTGCAACTCTTGATTGTCTCCACCTTTTTCTCTTGATTGTCTCCCATATATATGTCTTATTTGTCTCTCATATATTTGTATTGATACCCTACGCAATCATTAACTCTTGATTGTCGACCATGTTTTCTCTTATTATTACCCTATGTATTTTCTCTTGATTGTCTCACATTTATTTATCTCATTCGCCTCTTATCTATTTCTCTTGATTGTGTCCCATCTATTAATTTTGATTTTTTCTCATTTATTAATATTGATTGTCTCTCATTTAATTTTCTTAATTGTCCCACATATATTTCTCTTATTTGTACGAGATCTTTTTCTCTTGACTGTCTCTCACTTATTTCTCTTATTTGCCTTTCATCTATTTCTCTTGATTGTCTCCCATCAATTTCTAATATTTGTCGTCGATCTATTGTTGCTATGTGTCTCCCATCTATTTCTTTAATGTGTCTTCCGTTTATTTCTAATAGTTTTTCCCCATCTATTTCTACTACGTACGTGTCTCCATGTCTCTAATCTCTACGTGTCTTCATGTCTCTAATCTCTACGAGTCTCACGTCTATTTCTACTACATACGTGTCTCCCACCTATTTCAACTATATACAAGTCTCTAATCTCTATGTGTATCCCATCTATTTCTACTTTATATCTGTCTCCATGTCTCTAATCTCTACGTGACTCCATGTCTCTAATCTCTACGCATCTCTCATCTATTTATTTAAATTGTCTTCCGTTGTTTCTCCTGTTTGTCTCCGATCTATGAGTCTTACCTTTCTCCTGTCAATGTAATATGGCTGTCTACTTACCCTTCTCCTGTCAATGTAATATGGCTGTCTACTTACCCTTCTCCTTTCAATGTAATATGGCTTTCTACTTACCCTTCTCCTGCCAATGTAATATGGCTGTCTACTTACCCTTCTCCTGTCGATGTAATATGGCTGTTTACTTACCCTTCTCCTGCCAATGTAATATGGCTGTCTACTTACCTTTCTCCTGTCAATGTAATATGGCTGTCTACTTACCCTTCTCCTGTCAATGTAATATGGCTGTTTACTTACTTACCCTTCTCCTGCCAATGTAATATGGCTGTCTACTTACCCTTCTCCAGTGAATGTAATATGGCTGTCTACTTACCCTTCTCCTGTGAATGTAATATGGCTGTCTACTTACCCTTCTCCTGTCAATGTAATATGGCTGTCTACCATCTAGTTCTGTTTTACTGGTTGATTTGAAATAACTGAGATGATACATATTTAATAATTCAAAAACATGCTTTTGTACCACCTCCGCGTTATCCTTCCTTCACCTAGCTGCATCTCTCTTCTGCCTAATGTAATCTCCTTAATCCGTCGATAAACCTTGTATTTGTTTTACATTTTTTCCTCACATTATTCTCGTAACACTCCTTGCCTGTAGTGTCTTAGCTATTCCAGATCAGAAACTGATATTCAAATCTGTTGTTCAGTTTATCAACAGTTTCCTCTGTACTTTCACATCAATCCCGCCTTTCAAGTTCTCCTTGCTCTGGATAAAAATTCCTTATCACAGGATATTTACGAGGTTCTAATTAGAAATTACATGAGTGGGTGTCATGTTGTGTATTCCGTATATCCTGAATAATCTCCCTTTCTGAACCTTTAACATACATATTTATTTCCCCCTGAAGTCAGGAGTCTAACATATTAAATGTTTATTTCAATATGTTAGGTGTTTTATTGACAAATCCGTGTTCTGTTAACTTTATTTATTCACTATAAGCGTGAAATTTCTATATGATTTTTACTGTATTTATTCACATATTTATTATATTAATTGACGTTCCTTGCGCAACATCTGGTAGGTAACTGGATCTGCTAAAAAAGTTTATATGGCGCTTTCAAGAAATAAATGTCTAGTGGATAATCTATAGGTCCGAAATAGGGGTTAGAGAAAATGGGTTAATCTTTACAGAGCATTGGTACATCTAGTGTTGTTATACGCTGGTGAAACATGGACTACGCATGCGAGATTATCACATGCTAAAGATACTTCTGTATTGTAAGATGCAAAAGTTCATACGTTCTCAAGGTGGCCAAAAGAAAAGCTGAAAGGATTCGTTAAAGTTTTCACTGAAAGCATCCCATCTAATAATTGACCAAAATACATGTGTACGATTTGCAGAAAATAGTACCACATAGCGATCTACAATTTAATAAAAAGGCGCAGCATCTTGCGAAAAGAGTAGAAATGCAGAAACTTAACAGTAGAGCATTGCTAAAAAGTCACGGGTACACTAAAATCCATATACAGTGTTCATCCCATGCCGGAACTGTCCAAAGACATTTGCAGCCAGGATATGGCTTACTAGCTTTCTTGTAACTCATCGTCACGGAGATCATGCTGACTGAATTTGTAAAGTGGATGTAATAAATGGTGATTATCAATAGTGATAGATAAACAACAACAACAACAACAACAACAACAACAACAACAACAACGACTGCAAAACAGCAAATGGCCAAGGCACTTACTCCATGAAACTGACCGGGCAAGCGAACATGTCTGAAACATATGGACTGTTTGTCAGTAATTAACAAACTGGAGGGCGTCGTATACCATTTGAAATGTACCACTGGCCTGCTTCCTGACACATTTGAAACGTCACACTGACCCTGCTACGTGACACATTTGAAATGTGAGACTGGCCTAATTACTGACGCATTTAAAACGTGACACTGGCGTGCTTCCTGGCACATTTTAAGCGTGACACTGGCGTGCTTCCTGACACATTTGAAACGTGACACTAGCGTGCTTCCTGACCGCATGTCAAAACTCAAAAGGCTATCATCATTTTTATAAACGAAATAGCGAATGTCAAACTCAGCGAAAATTACTGATAGACTAAGTTAATACCTTGAACTATGTAGTGAGTAAACTATCACAAGATTGTGACACCAACAAAGAGATATCTATCCGCACAAATCTGACAGGAGTTGCATTTAACAAGCTTTCAAATATATGCCGCTCACAAGTAACAAACTTACAAAATTTAGTCTGTTCAATGGGTACACACTACCTGCGTCCATACATGGATTCAAAGCTGGAAATCCACACTAGCAAAAGCCATTCATCGACTTTAAAAAAAAGTGCCGTAGAAGAATCTATCTATCTACCCGTCTAGCTTGTACTGCTTGTGCTTGAGTCTTTACTCATTCATTTTATTACATGTCCGATATGAGTTTATAGTTTTCGTTTTATTGTTGTAGAAACATATTGCTGTGTGATGTCTTCTCTTACTTGTTAGTACTGCTTAAATATAGGACTGAAGTAATTCCAGAGTTTTCGCCTTATAAAACATAATACAAACTCTTATTTTGTTTCTACCCCCAGTAAATTTCTTGTCTTAAAATTGTAAAGTATTTTTTGTAATGTTCAATATTCTTGACGAGATCAGACGAGGTTAGAAAAATAAAAAATGTCAAAGGAGCTGGCGACGATGAGATTAGTGGTGAAATGTTGGCAGCAGATGATAATACAACTCTTTCAAAGATACTTGCAATTATAAATGAAGTAAGAAAGGAAGAAAAACTTCATCAACAATGGAAAGATGGAGTTACAGTAAAATAACCACAGAAAAAATGTCATCTATCTTATTGTAGCAACTGGCGAGGAATTGCTCTACTGTCAGTACCAGGAAAAATATTCAAGATGCCTCTACAACCAACAAAACAAATAACCAACCAACCAACCAAATAACCAACCAACCAACCAACCAAATAACCAACCTAATAACCAACCACATAACCAACCAACCAACCTACCAAATGACCAACCAACCAACTAAATAACCAACCAACCAAATAACCAACCAACCAAATAATCAACCAACCAAATAACCAACCAACCAACCAAATAACCAACCAAATAACCAATCAACAAACCAAACAACAAACAAACAAACAAACAAACCAACAAACCAACCAACCAACAAACAAACCAACCAACCAACCAACAAACAAACCAACCAACAAACTCACCAACTAAATAATCAACCAACCAAATTACCAACTAACCAACAACTAACCAAATAACCAACAAACCAACAACCGACCAACCAACTAACCAGCCAGCCAACTAACAACCAACTAACATATCAACCAACCAACATGTAGGTGCATGAACATTACGTACATATGTCACTGCTACAATGACAAAATTAGTTATCGTTACATTGCGTACATTTGTTACTGCTACACTGATCAAATTAGTTACTGCAACAATGCATACATTTGCTATTGCTACATTATTATTATTAGCGGGTACTACAATGCATACATTTGCTATTGCTACATTATTATTATTAGCGGGTACTACAATTCATACATTTGTTACTGCTACATTGATATTATCACAAGGTACTACAATGCGTACATCTGTTACATTTACAAACAGCAAAAGCTTCTGCAACAAGAGTCAACTACATACTCATACTGTGATTAGTTTCCTTAATAGGAGAATTTTCTATTGTTCGTTTCTTTTTTGTTCATTCTCAAACTCCTGCAGATTAACAGGATGCATTCCGAAGAACATAATGCAATGTGTTATGGTTTACAGCTTTGCTGCGATAATCGCGCCTTTCGGCCTGACATATCCGACGTCACCATGACTTATCTGTCACTTACACCCTATATGGGATGGGACAACTATCTTCACCCTATAATCTTCTTAGTTGCTTCTTACGACATGCATGGAAGATAAACAGTTTAGCTATTCTTTGCTCCCCTTTCGACGCCCAACAAAGCACAGGTTATTTTTTGGTCTAGTTTGAAACATAATATGAAACATAACCTCTCAATGTTAGTCAAGAGAGACAATCACATTAAAACAGTCTACATTGATTATAACGACTGTGTGCAACAACAATTTTATCAATTTTAATACATTCGAAGCTCTTTTTTTGACAAGAAAAATAACTAAGAATGATGGCGTACCATTATTTCATACTATATTATGAAAATTTCGTTTTTGAGAAACAAAATACCAGAAGTTGATTTGATCCTACGCAACGGTAGAGAATGTCCCTCCAAATCTTTAAGTAATGATTGGGCATCACGTTTCAAGTTATCAGATATCACCAAATACATCACATACTTCAAGTTATCAAACATCTACAAATACATCACATGTTTCAAGTTATCAGATATCAATAAATACATCACATACTTCAAGTTATCAGATATCAATAAATACATCACATACTATAAGTTATTAGACATCACTAAATACATCACATGCTTCAAGTTATCAAACATCTACAAATACATCACATGCTTCACGTTATCAGATATCAATAAATACATCACATGTTTCAAGTTATTAGACATCTACAAATACATCACATACTTCAAGTTATCCGATATCAATAAATACATCACATACTTCAAGTTATCAAACATCTACAAATACATCACATGTTTCAAGTTATTAGACATCACTAAATACATCACATACTTCAAATTATTAAACATCTACAAATACATCACATGCTTCAAGCTATTAGACATCACTAAATACATCACACAAATCAAGTTATCAGACATCACTAAATACATCACATACTTCAAGTTATCAGACATCTACAAATACATCACATACTTCAAGTTATCAGACACCACCAAATACATCACATACACCGAGTTAACAAACATCACCAAATACATCACATACACCGAGTTAACAAACATCACCAAATACATCACATACTTCAAGCTGTCAGACATCTAGAAATACTCTATGAACTCACAAAATATTAGTAAAAGGCGAAAGATCTGTGCCGGAATGTTTTTATAATAGGACCCCCAAAGAATATCACTGATAACTCGAAATATGTGATATATTTGGTTGAGAGGATGCTGCCTCTGCCAGAGGTTTTAATCCTCCAATTAACGTTCAAGTTTAAATTCAGATATAATAAATTTTACAGTGCAATAAAATGCGGTCTGTTATATAATATGTGTGTTGTTCTTTGTATGGTTTGTTTCGTTAAAAATTGTGGACATATTCCGCGAAGAACCAAACTTCTTAATAGTTGTAGCTTTGTCTTTCTGTATGACCGCTGCCATATGTTTTTCATCTGTAGCGTTTTTTGTAAGGACATTGCTAATCTCTTTCTGATCTCTGCAGAGAAATCTCATATGGTGTTGATGGTTGACCCAAAATATTCAAAGCTGCTGATATTGTCTAGCTGTTCTTTGTTGTAAGAGTGAGTGCATCACTGTTTATATGCATTATTTTTGTATTTTGTGCATTGACGAAAAGATTTTGTGCTTTGCTATGATGTTTGACTAACATAATCTTGTGTTCTACACCCGTGGGTATCTTTTGCTATTTAGGTGATGTCATCTGCACATCTAATTTCTGAATCCCATGTCCTCCAGAAAATAGGTATGTAGATGACAACAGATATGCTGTGGAAGAAATAAATCAATTGAAGACCATGTTTGACAGAAGACGAGTAGTCAACACATACACCACCCCAAAACTGATATACACAGCAACAATTTCTTACCCCCACCCCTACCCCCAAGACGACAATGTCACAGAAATGAATCAATAGATAAGGAGTTTCATTTTTGCATACATCATACATAGCATACATCATACAACACTCATTCAAGATTAACTACATGAGGCATTGCATTACAAAATATTATGTGCTTTACCTTCTAACGTTAATGTCACAAGATCACTTTTACCTTCTAACGTTAATGTCACAAGATCACTTTTACCTTCTAACGTTAATGTCACAAGATCACTTTTACCTTCTAACGTTAATGTCACAAGATCACTTTTACCTTCTAACGTTAATGTCACAAGATCACTTTTACCTTCTAACGTTAATGTCACAAGATCACTTTTACCTTCTAACGTTAATGTCACAAGATCACTTTTACCTTCTAACGTTAATGTCACAAGATCACTTTTACCTTCTAACGTTTGTGTCAGAAGATCTAGGCCCTGATATAACCAAACGCATATTTTAATATTGAGTTGAAAGACTCGTGCCGTGAATGAAATAAAGAAGATTTAATTCACATGATTCACAAAACAAACAAGTATTGCCATCTTTGTATATTAGTTATGATGTTGTCAAATCGGTTAGATGGAAGAAGACAACTAGGTAGTATTAAAATATAAAAGTTCTCTATGGACATTAATCTCGTTGACAGCAAAATTTCGGAATATGGGATTTGTTTTCGAAAACATCCCGGGCCAGGTTGCGGAATCCGATTACGTCTGACATAAAAATATACTATTTACAAAATACTACAGTCTCTCTCTCTCTAGATGTAAAAATATGTTGTTCTTCCATCACAACCAATTATGTCTATTTGTATCATTAACTTATTTTAAATTCTGGTACATTTATTTTTATGTTTATTCATTCTTTTCTTCGCCGTTCGTTATCAAACTCAAAATCGGATATCTCTTATAGCTGGACAATAATCTTACTAGATTTCTATCAGGATGTAGTCCAGAGAACTTAAGCGCGACGTGTCGCTGATTTATTCGCGAAATTGGTCCGAAACATCCTATTTAAGCATTGGTAACTAATACGGTCAGTGTTTTACCATTTCAGCTGAACGGAGGAAGTCTGTATCCATATCGCTAGAAGTCGACCAGCCGCTGGAAAGAACTGATTCTTATACTTACACGCCGGTCACTATTATCAAAACTAACTACTCTCAAACCATGACAGACATTTATGACTTCATGGATGAATGATCGGTTTTATGCAGACTATACATGTCTGTATAGGTTGTGTATATATACACATGTTCGATCTGAACTTGTCCTTCTAGCAAGTCTCCATTGTTGAGATGCTGAGTTTCTTCATGTTTCATCAAATTATGTGCCTTTTATTTATTGCAATATGTCTTTTAGCACTCGCCTTGCAGTGACTTCCCACGTGGTATGGTTTATGAGTGGTTGTCAACAGTAAAGGGATGAAATGCACGGATATAATCTAAAATATCACGTATGTAGACGCGTTGTGATTCTGCACGAAGTTCTTACTCTCGATAACCAAGATTTATGCCAAAGTTAGTTAGTTAGTTAGTTAGTCGTCGGATCATCATCACTGCAAACTGGACACATCCATAGTTGCTCCGATCTCTCCTTGAGTGTATCCGCCATCACACTTCTGCTGACAGTACCGGTCCTATGCTGGTTGACCATCATTCTTCTGCGCCCTCCAAAATGTTCACCTCTAGCAACACCGCATCTCAATCCCTGATCTTTAATCCTAGCCATTGAAAAGGAATCATCATCCATATTCGTCTCACTCTCGCGTGTTATATCTCTTAAGGAGTTCAAAACGTCAGCGCGATCCATTGCCCCATCGCCCTTTGCCACAATCGCACACGATGCCAGTTGATCCGCTCTTTCATTGCCTCGAACGCCCACATGTCCCGGCACGAAAATAAATGTAACCGACTTCAAGCTCGCATTTCTCAAGGCCTCAATCCACTGTTCGCGAACGAGACCCACTTGTACCTTCTTAATCATACTCATAGAGTCACTCAAGATGCAGACCTGCGTTACTTTCTGTGTGCGTAGCCACTCAAATGCCTTGGTCACCGCCATAGTCTCCATGGTCATACTACTCGTAGTGACCGCAATGGCACCACTTTCCTCCTTGATCGTTTTACCTGCGCACTGAGCTGTAAAGGCCCAAGCACTGCGAACATGCCTAATTACAGATCCATCAGTGTATATAATCACATCCCCCTCTTTGGTATTCTCACTGATTAAAGCCTGCACTTCTTTCTCCACAGCTGTGGGACACCATTCTCTGCATTCCCTGCTAAGTGATATTACTACTCTCAAACAAGTTTCGAAATCTGTGGGTAGACCTATCCATTCCGCACCAACTGCCACATCCTGTAATCGGCACACGCTTTGTATTACATCTTCAGCACGTCCCATCCACGACCTTCCTCTCTTGAGTCTGCTGCCTTTAACTTTCTGTATTTCGGAATGCAACGGGTGTTCCTTATCTGCATGTATTTGAAGGTACGCCCGTGCACGGCAATACTGTAATCTATGCTCAGCTGTTGGGCAGTCAAGTAGGTATCGCATAGCTCTTGTCGATGTGTCTCTTGTGCATCCCAGAATGATACGCATTGCTGCATTCTGAACTCTATCCAGTCTTTCGATCTGAGTTTGGCTAAGAGTCAGAATTGCCAGTGCATATTCCACCACAGCCACTACCAAACCCTGGTACAAAAGAAATAACAATCTTTGCTCACATTGCGCAGCAGCCATAACCTTCATTGCTGCTAAGCCTTTGCCTGCCCTTATGATAATGTGGTCAACATGTTCCCTGAAACTCAGGCTTCTGTCAAAAAACACACCCAGATATCTCATTGTGCTAGTTCTTTCTAAACTTTTCCCGGACAACGAAACTTGTGGCATGGGTGTCTTTACCATGTGATTGTTCAAGGAAAACCACGTCACGAATGCCTTAGACGGATTAACCACTGCTCCCGTATCTCGACACCAATTTGTCAGTCTGTCCAGCTCCTTCTGTAGTTCCACGACGCACTCTTCTCGATTTCTGCCCTGTCTATACACCAGGATATCATCGGCATATGACATCGTTCTGCCAACACCTGTGATTTGATTGCCAGCGATATGTACTGTGTATACATTGAAAAGTACAGGAGATAGAGGCGATCCCTGTGGCAGGCCAGGGCTAATAACCGTTGGTGTAGATATCCAGTTACCACACTTAAGAACTACAACCCTGTGCATCAGGGCGGCGCCAACCCAACGCACGACAAAAGGATTAACTGCAAGATTTAACAGCTGGTGCATCAAGATATCCAAGGACACTCTATTGTACGCATCCTCAAGGTCTATTGCGACCGCACATGTCTCCATGCGCGAATCGAACCCCTCAAAAACATCCTGCGCAAATATGGCTGCATTTTGCCATGTCTTCTTTCCTGGACGATATCCTCCTAACAATGTTGGTAAACACGTATTTCTTTCAAGATAACACGATTCCTTCCGGGCCACAATTTTTTCCAAAAGCTTGCCAATCGTATTCTGCATAGTTATTATTCTGTAGCCATGTATCCTGGTGTGGTCCTTCCCAGGTTTGTGTAGTGGAACTAAATAGCTGTGCAACCAGTCTTCTTTCACTGTGCCCTTTAGAAGGCTATTATTGAACATGTCCGCCAACTCTCCCAACTCCTCATCCGTTCTTCGACTAATGTCATCGTATCTAATGCCATCTGGCCCTGGTGCTATATTTTTGGTACTTTTCAGTGCCTTCCTTATTTCTTCAACTGTGATTAGCATATGGTTTTCCATGCTCAAGTTCTTACACGTGTCTGTGAGCGTTTTCCTGATTTCTTGATATGCCTCCACATTTCTCTGACCAATTTGTGCGGTGTAGTGTGCCAGCAATGCCGCACCTTTTGTCTCGTCCGTCTTCTGCCAGACGGTATCGTCGCTCTGGAAATCGGCAATAGTCACGCGTCTTGTGAGACCATTCATGGATTTGTGTAACCGCCAGAACAATTTTAGTGACTTTTCGCGTGTTATCTCTTTGCAAAATTCGTCCCATTTTGACGCCTTTGCTGACTTTGCAATATCTTTGAATGTTTGGACTAAGATATCTTTCTTCCGTTTCCATTGTGCGACCTCCATGGGCTGAGCCGCAACACGTTTCCGTGCCCTTTGCCATAGTGATACTGCTTTCCGTTTCTCGCTCCATGCCCTTTGAACCTCTTCGTTCCACCAGTAGGGCCTATCCCACACCAGATTTCCCACTACTTGAGCCTTACGTTTGTCTTGTCGAATTCTGCTCACAACATCCACTCCTCTTCGATCATATTTAAAGGATCTTACCTTTGGCCTTATCTGCTTACTTTTGTCATTTTTTAAGAGAACAACACATGGGAGGTGGTCACTGCCATGATGCCCCAGCACGTCCCATTTGCAGATAGCCACAGAAGCTGATGACACCAATGCCAGGTCGATAGCGCTATCATCATCACCATCCCTGCTTGCCATCCTTGTTATACGGCCATCGTTAAGGCACACCAGGTCCGTATCTGTCAGGGCCTCCTCAAGTTCTCTTCCCTGTTTGTTCGAAGCACTATTGCCCCATGATGTACCTTTCGCATTGAAGTCACCACAAAAGAGGATCTGCTTTTCCTGTTCCATTATCTCCCCTAGGATCTTCCAACCCTGAAGACCAATGCTCGTGTTGCAGGCATACACATTTACAATCATGATTGGGTGCTGGACCCTCTGGACCCTCACTGCCTGTAACTGGATATTGTCACTATCCCACTTGGACATATCAACCTCGCATACACTAAAACCCTCGCGTACTAAGATTGCCTGTCCAAGATGTCGTCTGTTGTAGAAACACTGAAATCCGGCTATCCTGATATTACCACTTTCACCTAGCTGTGTTTCTAGCAATGCAATGACGTCAGCCTCATAACACATCTTTTCTAGC
Organism: Meghimatium bilineatum; assembly: GCA_034231615.1. Lineage (NCBI taxonomy): Eukaryota > Metazoa > Mollusca > Gastropoda > Stylommatophora > Philomycidae > Meghimatium > Meghimatium bilineatum. The sequence goes on along the minus strand of CM067300.1, from coordinate 24,448,508 downwards.
TCTGTTCTACGCTTGTGTATACTGGCCACATTCCAAAACAGCACACGCACGTTTTTAATTCCTAGCCTAGCTGTTTTCGATCTCGTTCTTCTAGCACCCACCCGGTGACTTTTCCTTTTTGAGCCACCTCGTTTAGGCCGCTTGATATTGGCTGCCATTTTTCAAACAGTGTGACAACGATTACACTCACGAAGACTTCAGCTCAGATGCACGCACTCCGTTAGCACCGGCGAAGATCTTAATGAGTGGACCTCCTGGTCAGAGAATAACACATCACCACACAATCTCCTAAATGAAAACAACGAATATATCCATTGTTCAAGTGAAACTGTTGGTGACAAACAAAAACACTTGCGTTGCTATCCACCATTTTGACCGGAAGACTTATGCCAAAGACTTTCCGTAAGGTAAATAACGAGTCCCTGTAGTCCTAATTTTGCAAATTTGAAAGCGCATCTCACCGTGGAGGTGAATAGTAGCGCCTTATCATTGGTAGAGGTGTATCATTCATAGAAGTGTGTAATTGGTAGAAGTGTATCATTATTAGAAGTGCGTCATTGGTAGAAGTATATCACTGGTTGAAGTATATCGTTGGTAGAAGTTTATCATTGATAGTAGAAGTGTATCATTAGTAGAGGTGCACCGTTGGCAGAAGTTTATCATTGATAGAAGTGTATGATTCGTAGAAGTTTATGATTGGTAGAAGTGTATCATTGGCAGACGTTAGTAAGGCGTACGTATTTCGTGATATACTCACTCCTAATATTTTACTATATCCCCCGAAATACACCAATTCATCATCCCCCACACACATTCACACACATCCACACACATTCAACCAAATACTACCCAATCAATCTACACAGGATATCTGGATACAACTATCTCACACTTATTCGACGCACCCACACACACACACCCACACACGAAGATGAAAGTGCAGTCGTCAACACTTTCTAACAATAACAGTTTCTTCATTACGATGGACCCCTTGAACCCCCAGTTTGCGAAGTCACGAACCAGGGAGCTTTCTTAGGCTTCCAGATCAGTCCTCTCGATTGAAATAAAGAAAACACAGAATTTTTGTGTTCTCCCATATGTCCGGTAGTTTGTGTCAAAGAACATTTTCCAGTCGGAAAATGGATGAAAATAGCTTCAGCAAACATCATAAAAATATGTTATAGATATAAAAAATATGCCATTGTTTGAGAAATAATATGTTTGAAATGTTCCGTTTACTCAAGCTCATGCACTTAAATTTGTTAGCATTTCAATGCTTCAGAATTATGGAATAAATGGAAATATTATTTGTCAGAACTTGACTTTATGGAATTCTACCTTTGACCTCAAGCTTAATATCTCTGTAATATTAGATGCATCTCATTCTTGACGTTAGTGGTGTTTTATCTCTTATCTTAGATATTATAACTTTATGTTTTAACCACAGACTTATACCATCTCTATAAATTTAACTTTGATATCTGTATAATTCTAGTATTTACCTCAGACTGTATGTATAATTCAAGTATTCATTTTAGATTTGACATCTGTTTATATCTAGAATTTACCTCAGAAGTCTATATAATTCCTAATTCCAATTCCCCTTCAGATTTGACATCTGTATTATTCTAGTTTTCATTTAATTCATCTGTATATGAATACTAGAAATATACAGATGTTACTTTTGTGGTGAAAACTAGAATCAAGTTTGCACATCGAACTTGACATAAGTATAATTACAGTTTTAACTTCAGCCTTGAAGGAATCTGCACGATTATAGTTTTCACCACAGATGTACATGTTATGTTATGTTATCTTCCTCCATGGCTATAGGGGCGCATAGGGAAGAAACCACAGCGTTTCATTTCTGTGTGTGTGTTGCCAGGTCTTTCAGTTCTTGCGTGTTGTTTAGGTTCATTGACATTCATTCTCTATTATTGGTTCTTCGTAGAGTATCTCTAGGTCTCCATCTTCTTCTTACTCCTGGAGGCACCCAATCTAGTGACTGATTCACATGAGACTTGACATTTGTATTATTCTAGTTTCTGCACCATCCTTCTATCTATCTATCTATACGATGTGGCCCTTGTTTGCCTTGTGGCGTCAGGGGTGGAAGAGTTCTATGGAAATGGCTTTCCTGTGTGCTGCTTGTAAACTTGTTCCTGTGGCTTCTTTGATTTCTGTGATCCATTATTTACATGATCTGCCTCTGACTTTAAAGCCGTTATGTCTATTTGATATGGTCATTTGTGGCATGATATCTGTTGGTCGTCTGAAAGCGTGTGAAAACCACTTTATTTGTTGCCTTTTGATGTCACAATACTGGTATTGTTTTGGTTATCTGTCTGTTGTTATCGTTTCTAATTCTATCTTTTAATGACACTCCGAGTATTCTTCGTAGAAATGTCATTTCTGCTTTCACTATTTTTCTTTTGTCTTGAACTGTCATTGTCCAGGTCTGGCACTGGTAGCACAATGATGGAATAATAATAGTCTTGTATAATGCAACTTTAGTGTCTCTGTTTACATTTTTGTTCTTGAAAATGCGTGTCATCTGTCCTAGGATCTGGTATGTTTTGTTGCATCTATTTTGTATCTCTTTACTGGTTTTCTCTTCACTCGATATAATGCTTCCTAAGTAAATTAACTAATTCACCTGTTTAAGGTGTTAATCATCGATGGAGATAGTAGTGGTATGTCTTTCTTTCTATGCTATTGCCATTATTTCTGTCTTTTCAATACTAATCTTAATGTAGAATTTTTGACATCTTGTGTGAAGTCTGTTCATATGTTCATCCCTGACATCTGTATAATTCTTATAGTTATATCAGATTTGACATCTGCATAATTCTTATATTCACATCAGACTTGACACATGTATAATTCTAGTTTTCACATCAGATGTAACAGATGTAATACAATAATAGTTTTTGCAGTATCGCAAAATATCGCAAAGGTCAGCAAATGTACTTCAGTCTCGAGAGGGCTGTCAGTGGCTGATACTAAACAATAACAGATTGCAATATTTTTTGAGGCTCTTGTCCTCCCTGCCACGAACACGCAGGTGTCACTATCATCTCCAGTCACACACAGAATGAGAGACTGGAAATAATTCCAAACAAAGAGAGGTGGATCATCCTTGGTTGCACCAGGGACACACCCTGTGTTGCTATGAGACACCTCCTTGATTTTCCGATATCACAGAATTGATACGTTGCATGCCCGTGCATACCTGCGAGTGAGTTCCTATACCGATGGCACAGTAAGCCCCCTCGTGTAAAAGGAAGCAGACTCAAGCGAGACATATCGTGGATGGGGCGCGCCTAAGATAGCGTTAAACAGATTTACGTTCCAGAAGGCATCGATCCTGGCGAAGAATGGATACCTACTCCAATGGTCTTTCAGAAGGTAGTCAAAAAAGTCATTACACTCAATGGAGGATGCAGCAAAGGCAAGCATGATAGCGTGGATGCTGTGGTCAAGACACTCACATAACGATGATACAGATGTGGTGATTTACATGGATGGATCGGTTATCCTTCACCAGCGGTTCTCATGTGCATTTACTGCTAGCCCACACGGAAGAACAGTAGTGGGACCTTTATCGCAACAACAAACAGTCTAACGATGGAAGTGTTTGTCTAACACTGGCACTAAAGTGGATGGAATCGCAAGCGTATTCCCACGAGTGCATAAAAAGTCATTCAATGAATATGCTTCAAAAGTCAAAACAGGCAATGTAAGTTGGGGATGTGGGGGATAGCTCTTACTAGAGAGCTCTAAATTGCAGGTCTCACCGCGAAAAATACCTCACTTCTTTGTCCACAGACAAGGGGGTGTGAAGGGAAACGAACAGAACGACAAATTAGCTAGCCTCGCCACCATAACAAATAGCCAGAAAATTTACCGAGCTGAAATAATGCTTTTCGTGAGTCCACACTACCAGATGATTTGGAGATAACGAGCATGAGTCCATATCGAGAATATGTGATTTGGGAGCGAGGCAGAAAAGAATTCGTAAACAAAAACAAATCAAAAAAAAAAAAAAAAACTGGACCAAGAAGAACTAGAGCCATCAGTCACTATAACCTGAGAGAATTACTGCAGCGGAAATCTTTGCTCCTATGGGCATGTCCGATGGTCGAAAAGGATAATCAATAATCGTAATACCTAAAATTATGTTTAACTTCAGAATTAAAGTTTGTATAATTTTAGTTTTGACCAAAGACTTACGTGTATGCAATTTGTAAGTGTGACGTCAGTATATTTCAAGTGGAGCAACTCTTTCGTTTAGTTATTATTCTATTTTCAAACTTGACGTATGCCTGGTTTTCTGTTACCGCGGACTTAAAACGTTTAAGCTAGTCTAGTTTTGAATTCATATGTTTCGTTATTACGCAATTGATAATTAAGTTATACTATTATACCGAAAATACCAGCATATTAAATACGATTTTGCGTCAAAATAAATTGTACAAATTTAACTCTAATCAACTCAGGCACGATATATCTTAAACCTCAAATCTGTAATGTACGTCAATAAGCTTTCATATGATAATTATAATGTGCCCCATCAAAGTCTCATGATCTCCGTTGTAATGTATCTTGAGCTGATTGTAATACAGTAACCCTTTTATCTGTAGCATGTCTTGAGACATGGGAGAGAATCAACCCTTTTATCTGTAGCATACATTGAGACTACACAAGACAGAGAAGCGTTCAGGGAGTTAATTGGGAAGGCAACGTTCTGGAGAGAATACGTCACATGACAATGAGACTGCTGGAGAAAGTCAACCCTAGTATCTTCAGCACGCCTTGATACTCTTAGGAGAGAAGAAAACCTTATATCCGTAGCATGTCTTGAGACTGATGGGAGATTATGAACCCTTTTATATGTAGCTTGCATTGAGCCTACTGGTAGGGAATAAACCCTTTTATTTGTAGCATTCCTTGAGACTGGACTGCTAAGAGAGAATCAACCATTTTATTTATAGCATGCTTGGAAAAAACAGATCTGATAATGACAAATAAACTGTAGAAAATAATCTTCTGAAGTACAAGAGTCTAGGCTCTGTAACATGTCTTTAAAACCTCATTTTCTGGATTCTCAACTGGATTTTGTTGAGTCAAATTGCGGAGCGGTCCGTGATGAACACAGTGAACGATTTTACCAAAATATTGCTGCTGTGTAGACATGGAATCAGGCAATTGGAACCATTCAATGTTTGCTGATTACTGTTGGACTGCGAAAGGAGACACATACCGATTGACTACAAGAAGCAAGTAAAGAGAACTCTCACTGCTACTGAATAATGACGGTAGGGGCTTAGAAACATTATATGTGAACTTTAAATAGTGTTTTTATTTGTTCTAATATTATATGGTGGAACATCACTTAATGGAATTTATAATAGCAATTTTTATAATGATTAAGTGTAAAGAATAACTTTTCACCAAAGAGATGAAACAAGTATACATGAAATGTGTTTTACTGAAATTTAAATTCATCATAAAAAACCCTAGTCAATGGGGGGGGGGGAAGGGAGAGGAAAATTTCATTATGATATTTGAAATGAACATGTCAAAATCAATAAACAATCATGTATATAAAGTCTGGTACACAAATGTTTTGAAAATGTGTTTTCTAGTAGAATAGGTTCCATGACAAAATATTCCCAGACAAAATATACCGGACAAAATATACCAGACAATATATCCCCAAGACAAAATATACCAGACAAAATATTCCAAGACAAAATATTCACAGGACAAAATATTCATAGGACAAAATATTCCGAGACAAAATATACCAGACAAAATATTCCAGACAAAATATTCCCAGATAAAATATACCAGACAAAATGTTCCCAGACACAATATTCCCAGACAAAATGTTCCCAGATAAAATATACCAGTTAAAATATTACAGACACGAGATATCACACCTCACATCCACTTTGTGAAAAACAGCAATCTGAGACGAAAACGTTCTGGTAAACTTCCGCATCAAAAATAAAGCAAGAGAAATTTCATACTTGAGCAAAAGTAACACCATTGTGTTGCATATGAAACACGAGTGTCAAAGATGTACTCCCCTCGGTGTTCTATCATCATCATTATCATTGCCATTATTACTTACATCATCATCCTTATTACCATTGCCACTATCATCAGAATCATTATCATCACCGTCATTATCATTATCATTATCACCATCATAATAAACAGATTTTTATCTTATATTTGCTATGATTGTTACATTAACTATAATTTCCTAGGTACTTGGACACAATTTTTCAAAATAGCGCTACATCATTACAAATACTACAGCTAGATAGCCTTGAAAAATCGCAATTCAACTATGCCTTAATCAGGTCTGTACGCTAATCCTGAAAAAAACTTTATGAACATTTTTCGAATTAATGTGGCATCAAATTAATGTACATAAAACATATATGCAAATATAAATGAAACTTGTGGCCATAAAATAGAGTCGAGTTGATAATTTCTGAATTATTTTTAATAATGCAACATACAACTATTCAATTTCTTGTTCGCGAAAACAAGATGCATCTGTTGACCCCATTTCTGTAATTTTAAGAAGCACGCACAAATAATTAATATTCAAAAGTGACAGCTAATTAGCATATTTATAAAAACCAACACAAATTATATAATTATTAAATATCATTAAATACCACATAAAATATAAATTTCTGTCTTCGTAAAGGCAAGACACATCTGTTTATTGCATTGTGCAAATGTTCTGATGAAAATTGGATTAATTAAAATTCCAAATGGCGGCTAATTTGCATAATTAACATTGATTTGAATACTTTAATTATTAAATATTTCAGTTCTTTATGATAAAATGTGCAGTAAATTATACATTTTTGTGTTTGAAAAGTTAAGACAAATCTGTTCATTACATTGTGCTAATTTTCAGATTTAATTACGGCTAATTAATATTCACAATGGCTAATTTGCATAAATAAAACTGATTTTAACATATGATTGTTAAATATCGTAGTTATTTATGATAGAATGTTGTTGTTCTTCAAATTTGACAAAACGTTAATGGATTATGTGCATAGTGATGTGTTTAGTTAGTTTTGTGAGCAGCTTGTGTGCAAGGATGTGTTTAGTTGGTTGTGTGAGCAGCTTGTGTGCAAGGATGTGTTTAGTTGGTTGTGTGAGCAGCTTGTGTGCAAGGATGTGTTTAGTTGGTTGTGTGAGCAGCTTGTGTGCAAGGATGTGTTTAGTTGGTTGTGTGAGCAGCTTGTGTGCAAGGATGTGTTTAGTTGGTTGTGTGCAAGATATTATTCATGTGCATAGACTGTTAAGTATAGATGTAATTTTTGTTGTATTATTCCCCCCCACTTCACCTAAATCACATTAGATGTATAATTAGTGGTAGCGTTATTGTGCAGTTATAATCTAAGAATAATAGTTCAACAATTAGTGAAAAAATTTTAATAACAAGAGTAACTTGTAGGACCTAAGTAAAATTGTATGATTACGAGCTTTATTTCCAAGTCCTTCGTTGTGGCAATTGAAGCCTGGAAAACTCTCTGCCTAACTGCTAGATAACTGCACCCTTTCTTCAAATCACATATTCTAATTGTATTGCTCTTCATTGTCTGATTTTTATTCTTCTCTGAATGTGTTGTTTTGATATTGTGATTCACATTCTTTAGTGTCAACTTCCTTGACAAAGACTCGCACTTCGTCATATTCGCAATGATTTTGTGTGTGAGTGCACAGCGTCGCAAATAATTTTCATAAAGAACGGTGATCTGATTGATATACCTGAACATGATCAAATTATTTCGGAAATGTCGTAGGCATATAATGTTATGTTATACTGTTTCTGTTGTAGGCATATAATCTTATGTTATACTGTTTCTGTTGTAGGAATATAGTCTTATGTTATACTGTTTCTGTTGTAGGCATATAGTCTTATGTTATACTGTTTCTGTTGTAGGCATATAGTCTTATGTTATACTGTTTCTGTTGTAGGCATATTGTCTTATGTTATACTGTTTCTGTTGTAGGCATATAATCTTATGTTATACTGTTTCTGTTGTAGGCATATAGTCTTATGTTATACTGTTTCTGGTCCACCTTTTGACATGATTACTAAAAGTTTCATTATGATTTGTTAAAAAAGGGACCGGGGTGGGGTTTGAAACATCCCCCTACTCAAATCTACGGGCTTACATGTGCCATCAGATCATCTATGGATCTCTTGTTTGATATTAAGTTTATGAATTCAGAATATTTTAAACAAAAGAAACAAGTGAGAAAAACAAATATATTATGGTGCTCAAATCAATTGACAATTTGTTTTAGTATTAAAATACAGCAATGATAAAATATAAAGAATAGTGTCTGCCTGTGGTAGACGCCATATAGGCGCATGTTCACTACGCAGATTGCATGCAACATCAAAAACAAAATGTTTGTTATAGACGCCAGCCAGAATCATTGGCATTGTGAGGCGTATTATTACCGTAGCTATAGTGATGACTGTGCAATTGCACGTGGTGTTTAATACGGTAAGGATGATAAATAATGTTATTCTGTACTGTAGGTCTAAGTGAATTCTAGGCCTCGCGATCATTACTAATAATTAACAATGTTCTTAATTGCTAGAATCCATTTATTATACCATAAATCTAAAAACAACAAAAGAAAATACATATTTAAATACATGTCTGTTACTTAAATATTCGCAATGGTAAAAGTTATAAATGGGGCAGCAATATGTCCGATAACAAGGTTGACTATGCTACCATTGTCAGACTTGGCAAATGACATCTACACATAAAAGAAAGATCGAAACTTGCAAAATGAAATGTCTACGGAAGTTATTGGAGACACCAATAACTTGTCAAAATGCGTAGTGAGAGTATCAGAAAGATAATAGGTATAACATCACGCATCGAATATGTAGAGAAACAACGGATACAATGGTTTGGACACCTTATGAGGATGAACTATCAACTTCCCATAAGAACTTATAACAAGATGGAATCAGGATACAGAGCCAAGAGCATAGCTTGGAAAAGGTGCATAGATAACATCAAGACCATCCTGAATAAACATGACTACACCTCAACCAGAGCAACACACCTGTCTCTGGAACGTAGACTACATCTCCCTCACAAACTCCTACGCTCAACGGCAAGTGTGGAGGCTACGTCAGCACCACCTGGGAATAGACAATAGACTAGGTTTACAACAAGGAATGTCGTAATCATGAACAATTATTCATGGTTTATTTTAATTATTCGCTATCTCAAAAAATCCTAAAAGTTACAGATATTTAAAGAAAAATGGTTAGGCAACCTAATAAATCAGAACATTTTCACGAATTAACTAAATTAAACAATAATTCTAAGGGGGAATTATTGTTTAAATTTACGGAGAGGTACACAATTCTGCAGTATCACGATATGTGATCATATTTCCGCCAAAATAGATGATGACGCTGTGCACGCAACATCACAACTGAGCCCAAATAACACAAACTTGGACCGGCTTATAACATATATTTATTCTCGAAATTTCTAAAAACAAAAAAATAAATAAAATGGTCTATGGTGTTTCCCACGATGTCACGTCACACAATCTTTTTATAGATTAAGCAACATTTTTAAAACTTCCGGAATTATAATTTCCAAATCATCAGCATCACAGGACATATTCTTTCCAGAACGCTGTCTTTGCAATAAATGTCCTGAAACCCTACTCTATCCTATGCTAATTTGCCTGCCTCTTCCAATGATATCTTCATAAATCTTTGATGTCTTTTTTCCATCTCCTTCTTGGTCTAATTCTTCTTCTACTTCCCGGAATTTTGCCATCTACTATGCGTCTTTCCATACCATTGTGCCTTCTTATCTGTCGAAACTATTTCAGTTTTCTATGTACAATCATATTTTCCAGCCATCCTTCCTCTATATTCAACATACTCAAAACTTCACTGTTCCTTATATGTCCAAGTACAATGTGCAGTACCGTGTATAAATGTACAATAATCAATAATTCTAGTTGGGTCGAGTTTCAAATAGACTTCAACTATTATCAACAGAAGTGTGTCCATGGTTTCGTTAATATTAATTGGCCAAGTTTCAAATAGAATTCAACTAATATCAACAGAAACGTGTCACTGATTTCGTTAATTCTATAGTCCGTTCAGATTCGTTTGCCGAGATGTTATGATTTATAATTCAAAAAGTTCTTGATGATTTCACATGAATTTTGGCATACGTTGTTAAAATGTCCATGTCGCGAAAACATATGTGTTACTTGATGTCTAGCTGTAACGGTTATTTGAAAGCGGCGAATTCTTTTGATGTTTGCCCATGTAAATATTATTTCGACCATAAACAAAATATTTTACAGTAATCTAGTGCAATGATGACCCATAGGCGTGTCCACAAAATTTTACATGGTGGCAGGTGTAAAAAAATTTAAAATATATCTTTTGTTCGTAGAGTCAATTTGATATTGTTCCATGCTCTTGGTATGAGTTTCACAAATGTTGTCGCTGCCTTTGAAATAAGTACATATATTTCTTCATGTAAGGAAATTTTGTCTGTAATAGTTGATCCAAGATATCTGAACTTCTGTATTGAATCAAGCGGGCTAATTTTTATAAGTAATGGTTGATGGTTTGCTTATAACATTTTTTTGAATTGCTTGGGTGGTATTGAGCAATGAAATGTTTTACAAATCAACTTGTAAATTTTGCAAATCAAACTTTTTTTAGTGTAGACTTAATCAGAGTAATGATCATTCATAATCAGACGAGTCAAATAGGTCGATTACTGTTTTCGGCTGAACAAACAACAAACCTTCCTTTTTCCAATATTCCTCTTCTTGGCGTAACACATGATCCTCACATTTCACCCAGTAGTCTTTATGTATATTTGATAGAGCCTGATTTGTAAGTGTCTCAATATCACATAATTTGAAAGTTGTATGTGTAGATGCTACATGTCCTTTAACTTTTGCCCAAATTAGCTCTATAGGATTTAAGTGTGCATGATATGGAGGTAGTCTCAAACATCTATGACCATGTTCTTCAATTAACTTGTCTATTTTAAATATCTTTGTTCATTGTGTCTGTTTTACAAGGTTAAGCAATTCGGGTTTCAAGTACCTGTCGGTAACTGGTATGTGTTCTTTTATGAGCCACGTTTTGATTGCATCTTTTGTACTTGATGATGTTGGGATTCTATCTTCTACGTTCACTACGTTATGGTATGAAGCATTGTCCATTATCAGACAAGAAGGTCTATCTAATATTGGAAGAATACTTTTTTCGATCCAGTCTTCGAATATGTGCCCATTCATTTCGGAGTGGTAGTCTCTATTGTCAATGGATTTTGAAATGAAAATTAGATGAGCATTCTGCAACAACCCATTATGTCTGCTACCTGCATGTGCAACTATCAAACGTTGCCCTTTACTACTTGGTACTGATCTTTTAATACTTCCATCTGCTAACTGCCATTCCTTTTCATTTGTATGATGAGCGTTGATCCAAGTTTCATCTAAATACACAATATCATAACCATTCTCGCGCATTCCCTTCACTTCACGTAAATACTTGCTTCTAAGAGCTACCAGATGTGGCTTTTCACAAATAATGTTTTTTCCACCAGCATACTTTCTAAAGGTGAAGCCTGCATTTCTTACAGTTTTCCATAATAAAGTTTTTGATATTTCAATGTCGTTATTAGTTTTCAGCCAAATCTTCAACTTTCTAAGTGTCACTTCTTCGTTTTTATCAAACATTCTACATATTTCTCTTTTTACTAGGTCCTTATCGAAACTGTCTATCTTTTCTTTCCTTCCTTGCTTTCGTGAATTTTTTGGCAATAAATATCCGCTTGCTTCCACTATTCGATCAAATGAACGTTTACACAAACCTAAAATATGCATTGTTCTCTTCTCAGGATTTGATAAAGAACAATAAAGATGTCCCTTTTTACGCTCTCTGCAGAAGTATTGATAAATCTTTATAGCAATGTTATGCTCAGTAAAATATTTCGCTTTCAGATTCATTCTCACATAGACTTGCAGAAGGTAATATGCTTAGTGCCGCCTACTTTCTGTAAATATTGAGACGTGCCTCTGACTTGTGACTTGAAATCGAGTCAATAGCCGTTTTTGATTTCACATAATTCTAAGTACAGGAAAAATAATATTTGGTGCTAAACGGGAATTTCCATATGTAACATTGCTTTATACAAATGTACAGTGGACACAACTACTTTTAGAACGGTGCACATTCTACCGTGAGGGTCATGCCTTTATATTTAATAATCAGCTGTGAGATGTAAGCATCTACATAATCCAGCGATTGTTTATAATTTAGATTAACTTTTTTTTAATATAGGTTAAATAAGGTATCTTTGATACTGGATCACATTTCTTTGATAAAAAAATATTTCTATAGCGACATTATTATTCTAAACCTAACTTCAAATGATCAATCCAAATGAACAATACGTTTTTGATAAAAATAATTTAACATCTCGGCAAACGAATCTGAACGGACTATAGTTGGGCCGAGTTTCAAATAGAATTCAATTAATATCAACATAATCTTGTAACTTGTTTCATTAATCTTAGTTGATACAAGTTTCAGATAGGGTTCAATTAATTTCAACAGAATTGCACATCTTGTCTTATTTTACATAAATAGTAATAAGCACTTTCAATATTTCGTTGCAGTTTGATTTCTTTCTCGTTCCTGAACGTTATTTTGCCCTGACCTATTCATCTGCTTCACATCGCTCTCTTGACTATGCATCCTCCTTGAAGATTCTCACGGCCCCCCCATTGGACGTTTTCACACTTTTTGAGAAACCCTGCTTCTATAGTATATTTATATTACTCTCTAATCTAAAAATAATTCACTTCTTATTTTTAGTTTCTTCCTAAACTTGACAATTGCATATCAAGACTACACATCTCAGACCGAGGAATTTGTCGATTTTCTCAATCTGACTCTAATCCCTTTCCATTCTCCCACACCACAATTTCAATCAAGTCTTATATTTATCCAGTGTGCCTGTATCAACGACTGACAGCCTGTGGGAATAACCAACAACACCAGAGGGAATTAGTAGGTCCGTTCTAAAATATTAGTGATTTCTGGTCTTAATGCTTGTCTTAAAACTGTGTACTTTATAAATTGGGTGTATAAATTCGCTGTGCACACGTTTTGCATTGCTGGTGACACCACATCACAGGAATTGTGGGTGTTTAGTTTAGATCTGTGTGGCGATATTCACGCCACAACATTTATAAAAAGACAACTAATGATCATGTCAATCGAGTATTGGGTAAAGTGGCTTGCATACTTGGGTAAAGTATTGGGTAAAGTGGATTGCAGCACAAAAACCTTATGTCTTCGAAATTTCTTGATTTCGTGAACGTCCTGATATAATCAATATAGAAGAGGTCTTTGGTTGAAAACGCGGTGCCTCGGTGAGAGAATTTAATCATCTATGTAAACAAAAAGGAACAGCTGATGAAAATGAGAGTGAGTGCTGAGTCAAGCTTGTCATTGGACCATGAAAATACACAACTTTCAATGACGTAATATTGAGCATATATATTTCACTTAAAATTTAGTACACAAAAACATTATAGACACCCTAGACTTAATTCATACTTCGAATATACTTCGACACCCACAAGAATATTGGAACTGCCAAATCCAGTACTGGACTATCCATGTTGCAAAAGTAACGTATCTCGTGGGTCCTTTCACTAAAACGTGCCCCTTCCAATGTTTACATTTAATATCTGAACTTTTAGAAGTTTTATATGGCCTTATCTTCAAGGGCTACACAGTGTCTTTCGTCAAATATACAGTTCTGCTGACTTTGGAAATCATCCGTCTATAAGTGACGCTATGTGACGTTCCCCATATTTTATTTGTCACTTCGTGGATACTTTGTATCGACAACCGATTAAATTCACGGGAAAATCACTTGTGTCACGCTTAGAAGAAAGATTCACGATTTAGCCCGCAGACATTATTGTTAAGATGGTGACGGTCACATTGTAAAGAACCCTTTCTTCAATGAATATAGCCAGATAAATAACATCTAGATGTTTTCGCTTATTCATTAAGCTACGTTTGTGTGGTAAAATTATGGAGCAGAGCATGTCCAGTAGAGGTAATCTGATCATAACTACGTGTTATTACATCAGTGAACCTACTGTAAAATAATATTCACAATCTGTATGACCATACTGAACAACAATTGTGAACAGCAATATGATTCAACAATATGATTAAAAAATATGAGTCAACAATTTATTTATCTCACCAACACGTGTACTATCATATTCTCACACAGGTGAGGCTGTCTTTACAGCACACCCATGTACTGTGTTAACTTCATCCACACATGTACTGTTTACCTCACCGACACACGTACTATCATTACTTCACCAACATATGTGCCTACTTACCTCACTCACACAGGTATTATCATTATCTCACACACACCTGCATTATTATTAATTCATCCACATATTAATGTATTTATCTCACCAGCACATATACTGTATTTATCTCATCTGCAATATCTGTATTTATCTCACCCACACGTGTACTGTATTTATCTCACCCACACATGTACTGTATTTATCTCACCCACACATGTAGTGTATTTATCTCACCCGTACATATACTGTATTTATCTCACCCACAGATATACTGTATTTATCTCACCCACACATGTGCTGTATTTATCTCACCCACACATGTAATGTACTATCCCTACCTCACAACACTTGCACTAACTTTACTCACCAACACGTGTACTGTCATTTCCTGATTCACATGTGTATTATTATTACCTCACCCATTTATTTACTATATTTACCTCACCCACGCGTGTGCTAATATTTCTTCACTCACAAGTATAAGTATTACCTCACCACACATCTACTATCATTACCTCACTGACAAATATACTAGTATTTCCTAACCCCTAACCCACGCGTGTACTGCATTTAGCTTACCCACACATGTACTATCATTACCACACACATGTATTAGTATTTCCGAGCCCACACGTTTACTTTATTTACCTTACCCACACACGTACTATCATTACCACACTCACACATGTACTAGTATTTCCCAACACACATGTATACATATTTACCTCACCCACACATGTACTATCATTACCTCACTCAAACACGTACTAGAATTTCTTCACACAAACGTGTACTTTATTCATCTCAACCACACCTGTACTATCATTACCTCACCCACAAGTGTACTGTATTAACCGCATCCACACATGTACATTTTCCACTCATTTACACAATATCTTCACTGAATCGCATAGTGCACATGTAGTTTCTTAACTCTCACAAGCAGGTACATAATGCGACTCGTACCCCTAGCTTGTCAATCCCTACGTGCAGACACAACCGAACATGAGTTTCATGATACCTAAAGTCTTAAGAAATCTCTCTGACAAGTCTACAATGTTCAATTTGCAATTTGAGAATATCTCTGTTTGGCTCACCATGACGTCTGTCAGACAACGGAATATTACAAATACATTACGTAAGTTTATATCTCATTGACGGCATGATTTATATATATATATATATATATATATATATATATATATATATATATATATATATATATATATATATATATATTGTAATTTTAATACATAAATTATGTTGAAGATATAAACTGTAAGTAAACTAGATATAAACGTAAAAAAAATTAAAAACCATGGTTATCGGAAAAATAACAGAAGAAAAATGGCAAAACATAAAAATATATGGAGAGATACTACAAGTAGTTCATTATCAATATTCCAGACACATATACACAAATGATGGTGGATACGCAAAAAGAAATTAAAATAGGATAAAAGTAATGTCAAAAACACGAGAAAAGTATTGACATATAAATAAATTTGCAAACATAATCAACATCATCATGTGACACACTCTTTTCAGAACATGGTCTTCTTTATGGATTCCCTGAACACTCCGCGTTTCTGTGTGAGGTGACCTGCCGCAGCTAGAGAAATGTTTAAGCAATCTGATACATCACTGCACCATCGTCGTATTGGGCGCCCTATTGCCATTAACTCTGCCCTCAACTATTAATCTTTCCATGCAGTTATGTCTCTTTATTCGAACAAACAACATAACTTTCTTGTTAAGATGTTGGTAATAAACATAGTAAAAACAAGAATATAAAATACCATATCTATATCTATTTTTATTAATAAATAAAAACACAGCAAGTATATATTTCGAATGGTATAAGAAAACGAAGAAAGAAATACATGGGACACTTTCTTAGACTAGATGAAAACAGATTGCTCCAGCAAGCACTTATGTGGACACCTGGGGGGAAAAGAAAAATAGGAAGACCTAAAACTACATTAGAAAGTACCATACTTCAAGAAGGAGAAATAATGGGTTGCAAAAGTCCATACAAAGTACAGGTACGGACCGCAACGCATGGAGAATCAAAACATCTGCCCAATTCACCGCCCGTTGCACGATAAGAACCAAAACAAACTAACTAGTATTTTAACTAATATTTATTCTATGGAACAGACACATGGAAAATGAACAAACATATAGATTACAGAAATTATACCCCTGAGATATATGAATATATAGAAAAATAGAGAGAACCTCAAGGAAAGATAAGGCAACGAAGAAAGTGGTTATAACAAGACTTCGCATTAAAAGAAAGAAATATCAGTTTTTTTGTAAGGCAAAAGTTTAGGGGAGCTTACAAGAGTTAGGCAGAGATACAAGGGGTGAATATCACAAGATGTATAAATTAAAGTCTAGCAGAGTGCACCATCAAGAGACGGGGATGTTGGAGGTCTGTTGCTTCCAATTTACGTTGTGCAGACAAAACTTGATGATAATGGCGAGAAATGGAAACATATTGAATGTGATTTATGAGTTTCTGCTTGAGAAGGACACTGCGATGGAACTAGGCATCGATTTAGAGACTTTATATACAAAGTGGTACTAATAGAGATAGTCTAAAATGCAATATCAAACTAGATGAAATCAGTCTGAAGCGTCTTCTTCATCTATTTCCTTGTTTTCCAGTCGAAGTTACAAGCTGATAGGGATTTCATCAATGGGTTCAGCACTAGTAAGGTCCAATACATCGTTCAGAATTTAATACACTTTTTTTTAGATGTTCACTGCGCATTACAATGCACTGGTACAGCCAATAGCAAACATGGCTGCTGCTAACCCAAACATGGCCGCTATCAATATGAGTCTCTCTTTTGGAGAGGCGCACACTTTCAACCAGCGGGCAACAAAGTCCAATTAGGTTATATCCGGACGCACTTCCAAAAAATATTAGAGATAACAAAGACCCCTCGATTCGAATATACGCATTACAGAAGCACAATGGAAGTAAGGACGCACTGAATATTGAACGACATTGGGGTAGCGTGAAATGGAGAAACAATATCCACCGGGGTGATTTTTGTGAATATCAAGAATAACAGCAAAAAATCCCCGCATTTGACACTTTTCTCGTTATTATGATAGATTAATTGTAGCAATGAAATGTGTTGCATTATTTCTGATTGTGTCTCATGTATTATTTTCTGTTATGTCCATTTGTACCCGTTACGAGAAAACGTCGTTCCCGCTAAATATTGATACGTAAAATATGCATTGTGTCTACTGGTCACCAGTCCCGAGACAGAGCGGTAGAGCGTCTTCGCCAGCGCATTTTCAGATGGCAATAGTTGTTTTTTTGTGGTGTTCCATATTAGCAATTCTACAAAATATGTTCTTTGTTTTCTGGATATTGTCCAATGTGGCCCATAACGATATCACCAACTGCAAAACTCCCGTACACCTGTTGCTTGAGTATGTTGTGATCTGTTCTCAATATAAAATTAATTGTCAATATATTAAAATATTCTGGTACATTAATAAAATCAGATGGAAAAGTAGTGACAAAGTTAAATGTAGATAAAAAGAAGAAAGATGAAACACATCATGACAACTGGTATGTTGAAGAGCAAGAGAGGCAGGGAAATAAGAGAGCAGAGGCTTGAAGAACATCCGTATCGGAAATGATTGACAGCACAGGAAACAGAAGGCATGAAAACCAACGCTACACGGCATGGACCATAAGAAGACTAGAAGAGACAGAACTCAGTGTCTACGAGGTAGTATGAGGAGTGTAATAAAATTGCGGGATTATTGAACAATCATCAATATCTTTTTATATCTGCTTCGGGAGACTGAAAACCTTTTTTGTATGTCTTGAAGTACATTCAAGAATGCCTGCGCATGTCACTGGAAGATGTAGGGCAACTTGCTCAAAAGACTACATTCTGGAAAGAATATGTCACTTGATGATGATGTCTTGAAGTGTAGAAATTTCTGTTCATTACCGAAAAACTCAAAGTTGTGATATTAATATGCTGCACATTACAAGTCTATTTGGTTTAAGGAAATGTCGATAATGTAGTATCTAATTTTATGTAGAGACGATTTGACAACTGTGAGACTGTTATAATTTAGCCCTACAACGTTACTATGGTAACAGTACGCATGTATTATAAAATGGTAATAGATTCTGAAACAGACGTCTGGATACATCTTGTGAGAACAGCGACACCTGCTGGAAGTAGCAGTAATGGATGATGGTGTTAGCACCAAATGTTACCAGCAATCTAGATATTTTGAAGAATGACGTCATTGATTCTTGGGTAATGACTATCATGTACCAACCGGGTATTGGCAGACTACCTATCGCTCAAGGGTGTGTGTTAATAAGGCCATACACAGATATAACACTGGTCTTTATTGGAGCAATCAGCGCTGAATGAGAACTCTTGGTCTTACGTATTTATTTAGAGTGAACCAGACGTGACCAATTTAGTGCCGGTAGTTTTAAATCCATCATCATCTTAAAATTTAATCTTCATTTCACAGGCTACATGTTGGTACATTCCCTCGTAGTTTGGTACTTAATGATTTAATGTACTTACGAACACGTATTAATGTGCTAAAAGACATTGAATGCAATCATACAGATCGATATGCACTTTAAAATAGCCATATAATAATCCAGGAACGATTAAAACTGTAGAACTGGCCCTTTTATAGTTTATTTTGAGAATCTGGTAATACACGATTTTGAAGAAATGTATATGATGCCATTAATGTACTCGTTCTGGAAAAAAATATTGTATTGGCTACTATCTTTCCCCAGGTGGTATTTTAGCCTCTCTTGCTGGTAAGAGATGACGATTGGAGCTCCAGCTTGTGCTCCAACGCCAGATGTGTTGTCTTGGCTGTGCTATGACCGAGTTTGTGAAAGATGTCCCTGACGTTTTCTATCCATCTTTTCCATGGTCTTCCTCTTGCTTTGTACCCTGATCTCATTTGGTTATATGCATGTACGGTTAACATGTCGTGATGCATTCTCAGAATGTGGCCAGACAATTTGATCTGCTGCCTTTCTATGTATTATGTTGTTATACCTATTCTTTTCCTGGTGTATTCATTTCGTAATACAACATAAAGATCAATACACAATATACAGAAACTATGAAAATATGCACAACACCGAGTCCACTAAACATACGGATAGACAATGTAGGAGTAAAACAAGTAACAGAATTCAAATATCTCGGTAGTATTTCTACAGAAAATGGAAGCCTCGATAGAGAGATAAAGACGAGATGTCAAAAGGCAAATGCAGTAACATGCCAACTGTCACCACTACTTCTTCATCCCAAGATCGAGATGGAAGTTAAAAGACAAATTATCTACAGTATATTCCTACCAACACTGTGTTACCAGTGGCAAACCTGGTCTCTCTCATTTTCACATTACAGAGAGATAGTGACTCTGAGATGAAATGCTTGAGGAAAGCCGCTGGGGGCACCAGACTCGATAGATTACGAAATGAAAGTATCAGGGAGAGAATAGGTAAAATACCTTGGACAGAATGCATAGAAAGGCAGCAGATCAAGTGGTTTGGCCACATTATGAGAATGCATCACGACAAGTTGTCCATACAGGCATATAATAAAATGAGACCATGGTACAAAGCCACAGGAAGACCGCGAAAAGATGGATAGAAAACGTCAGGGACATCCTCATCAAATACGGCCATAGCACATCCGAGGCCACACATCTTTCTCTAGAGCGCAAGCTGGAGCTCCAGTCACACCTACTCTTAACGACAAGAGTGGATAACAAACTACCTGGGGAAAGACAATAGATAATCTATTTCGTAATCTGTCAAGCCTGGTGACCTCGGCATCTTTCCTCAAGCATTTCATTTCACATGTCACTATATTTCTCTAATGCGAAGATGAGAGAGACCAGGTTTGGCACTGGTAACACAGTGTTGGTAGGAATATATTATAAATCATCTGCCTTTTAACTTCCAACTCGATCTTGGGATGAAAAAGTAGTAGTGACATTGGTATGTTACTGCATTTGTCTTTTGACATTTCGTCTCTATGAAGGTTTTCATTTTTATTTGCATATTATTTTTATCATTTTAATATTTAAAATATTTAAATATCTCATTTTTGGTCTCTTATACACAATCTTATGATTGTGATATTTTATATATTTGAACTGATATAAATTATAAATTAATACATTTAATTACTGTCGGTCTTATATGATTGTGATATTTTATATATTTGAAATGATATAAATTATAAATTAATACATTTAATTACTGTCGGTCTATATGAGCAGCAATTGATGCACTAACAAAGAAATAAAGACTAGACTTGAAATAGCATTGGCTGTAATGCCCATATTAAATACCATATGGAAGAGTAGAATAAGTACAACATCAAAGATAAACTTAAATATATCTATATAACGTTTACTCTTTTGTATGGATGTGAGAGGTGGGCAATTACAGCGGGAATGGAAAGTGGATTACAGGCTTGTGAAAACAAATGTTAAATAAGATTATTGTGCATCCATTATAGAGAACATAAAACCAACATATACGAGATAAACATAAAAACTGCTGTTGCAGGCCAACAGGAAAATATCACTGCAGTCGAGGAAGGTTACATATTGGTCTTTTCATATTGGTCATGTGATGCGGGATGAGTTCCTTGACAAAATTATTAAGCGTGTACAGTTGAGTCTGGAATGAGAAGAAAGGAAAAAGATTGTGTGGGTGGATAATATTAAAGACTTTCCATAAAAAAGATTCTCCATACTTAAACAACGACATCTTTGTATTCGTAGTACGTTGTTGTTATGTGATATATTCTTTCCAAAACGTTGTCTTCTTTATGAACCTCTTGAAATTTCCTCGTTTGTGGGTGAGTTGTCATGACTTATCCAGCGATATATGCATGCATTCTTGGATGTCTTCTATCCTACGACGCCGTGGGCGACTTTTATCACAGTAAAAGAAATATGAATTAAAAATGGCGAAAGATTAATAGAACTGTGTGAATTGTACAACATTGATATAAGAGACACCATCTTTTCACATAAGAATATCCAAAAAATAACGCGGAATTCTCGTGATGGCAGAATCAAGAACCAGATTTATCACTTCTGTATTAGTATCAAATTTCGCACGTCAGTACGCGATATAAGATCTAATTGTGGTTCAGGTAATATCAGTGATGATGTTCTCTGCATTGCCAAATTAAAGATAAACTTGAAAATTGTTATTCCAGCAAAATAAAAAACAAATTTAAAAAAAAGAAACCGAGAAAAATAGATGTGCTGAGATTACTTATAGATAACTTACAAAGAAGAATATAATGTCAAAATACATGATCATTTGGAAGCTTTATCCATTAGAAACGACAATACATTATATTTACCATTTCAATTGACAGCAATTTGGAAAATTAAGAACAGTGACGTAAGAAGCAGCAATAACTACTGCAAGATACATAAGTAATGATACCTAGGAGAAAATTCAAAAACGAAAATCAGCAAAATTAATTATAATTGCAGCAAAACCCCCTGCTACATACGAATCTTGCAGGAAGGAATAAATATTATTTAAATAGATGTGAAATCAATCGTTGATATAGACATTGATGAACTAGCCACAACAGCTGAAAATGCAGCAAAAGTAGGAAACAGTATATGTTTATACCAGATAACAAGATAGTTATACAATCAACCATCCAATGCAAATACACACATCAGATACAAATACGCAACTTACTCATTACAGTAAAAGAACAAATGTAGAGATGGGCAGAACATTTTACAGAAGTGTTGAATAGACCACCACCAGCATTAACCCCAAACTCTGAGACCGAACCAAACATACCATTTATGTCAGTATCATGCAATGAATGTACACTTGATGAGATCAGACGAGCAGATAGAAAACTAAAAAAAGTTACAAAGCAGCTGGCGATAATAAGATTATTGGTGAAATGTTGAAAGCAGCTGGCGATAATAAGATTATTGGTGAAATGTTGAAAGCAGCTGATAATACAACACTTTTAAAGATGCTTCCTATTCGAAATGAGGTATGGAGTAAAGAAAAACGGTATCAACAATGGAAACACAGAGTCATAGTAAAATTACCAAAGAAATGTGATCTACCGGATTGTAAAAACTGGCGTGGGATTACTCTATTGTCATTGCTGATCAAATTCTTACAAAACAATTATCGAAGATAATTAACTGTTTATTGATTTTTATAAACTTTCTTGATTTTCAAAAGACGTTTGATAGCCTGCACGACCAACACTTTGGAAAATTCTCACCAAATATGGCTTCCCAACTAGATATTTAAATGCAATCAAGGCTTTATACGACATCTCAAGATATAGTGCTAAAACAAACGAAAGTAAATCTGAATGGTTTTACATAGAAAATAAAAAAAGCATATGGAATTCAGGACGTAATCATCAACCCAGAATTTTTGGTTGTAGTGATTTTCTAGGCAATTTAAATATGTTCAGTAGTTTACCAATGCTTTCTTAACTGTTCGGATGCACAATTTCCTGATTCGGGATTCAAACCCATTACATTAGCAGTCATAGATGCGCACTGTACCATGCCGTGCATAGCCGGACAAACATAGAAGCAGGAGTAAAAAGTCTGCATTATCTTACCATTGCTTATTAGTTTTGACTACAGACTAGGTTTTGACAAATTACACTCAAAATGTACATTTTGGTACAAAATAGACAGATGATAGATATCTTAGTGATCTTCATTTTACTGATGACTTGGCGCTATAAAGTCCAACACTTCCTAAGGCACAAAATATGTTGAACGGCTTTGTCATCTTTCTGAACAAACTGGCCTTCAAGACAGCAATTCCAAGACTTAGATTATGAATTTTATTAACTATAATTTTTAAATCGCTCAATGGAAAAACAATTCAGACTGGTGATGGTTTTTCCTACTTCAGTAGCAAAATGACACCAGATGGACAAACAGCAAAAGAGATTTCTACCAGACTTGCGTTGGCATCAAGTGCTTTCAACGATCTAACAAACATCTGGAAATAAAACAATACTTAAATATATCAAAGTACGACAATTTAACTTCAAAGTAATATATGTATTGACGTATGGCTGTAAATGTTGAATAATAGCAAAAACACTGGAGAAGAAATGAAATGCTGCACATTAATGTCTTAGAAAACGCTTAAGTATTGTTTGGGAAGAATTCAAGTCAAACACGAAGATAAGAGAAGATACAAAATAGTAATATGTTTCTAGAGCAATACGAAGACAACGTTGGATTTATATAGAACATGTACTCAGAATTAATGATAACAGACTGTCACTACAAGCATTCCAGTTGGCACCAGATAGCATTAGAAGACCAATAGAGATTCTTCATCATCAAAGAGGGTATGACAATGGGTATGAACAACATGCAAGAATTGCACACAGCAGCATCACATCGCTCGAACTGGTGAGCTCTGGTTTCTGTTCCAATGCACCGTATTCAGCGCTAAAGGAACAGAGATAGATAGAAAGATAGAGTAATAGATAGATAGATAGATAAATATTTATGTAGGTATGCAAATAGGTAGATCTAGCATGAACCCATAAGGTAGATATATAGGTAGGAAGGTAGATATATAGGTAGATAGATAGACAAGAAAGTAGGTAGGTAGATCGATATATATATATATATATATATATATATATATATATATATATATATATATATATATATATATATATATATATATATATATATTGATAGGTAGTTGGGTAGGTAGGTAGATAGATAGAAATAGGTAGATAGATAGATGGGTAGGTAGATAGATAGAAATAGGTAGATAGATAGATGGGTAGATAGATAGATAGAAATAGGTAGATAGATAGATGGGTAGATAGATAGATAGAAAGATGGGTAGGTAGATAGATAGAAATAGGTAGTTAGATAGATGGGTAGGTAGATAGATAGAAATAGGTAGATAGATAGATGGGTAGGTAGATAGATAGAAATAGGTAGTTAGATAGATGGGTAGGTAGATAGATAGAAATAGGTAGTTAGATAGATGGGTAGGTAGATAGATAGAAATTGGTAGATAGATAGATGGGTAGGTAGATATATAGAAATAGGTAGATAGATAGATGGGTAGGTAGATATATAGAAATAGGTAGATGGATAGATGGGTAGATAGATAGATAGAAATAGGTAGATAGATAGATGGGTAGATAGATAGATAGAAAGATGGGTAGGTAGATAGATAGAAATAGGTAGTTAGATAGATGGGTAGGTAGATAGATAGAAATAGGTAGATAGATAGATGGGTAGGTAGATAGATAGAAATAGGTAGTTAGATAGATGGGTAGGTAGATAGATAGAAATAGGTAGTTAGATAGATGGGTAGGTAGATAGATAGAAATAGGTAGATAGATAGATGGGTAGGTAGATAGCTTGAAAGATAGATAGATGGGTAGAATATAAACGTAAACAAGACGTTGAAAACAGGGAGTGGCATAGCGTAATTTTTGTGTCGATATTTTTCGAGTGGCACCGCCTATTCTGCCATGAGGGATTATTTGCTTAATTAAAAAAAGTGGTGAAATGTCCTACTTGAGAATGCAGAGAGATAATTAAATGTCCCAGAGATGATTACATCGGCAAGGGAACTGAGACGCTGCGGTTTACTGGGCAGAGTGAGCAACAATATGAGAATGTAAACGCCGCTGTGGTAGAATAATTCTGTTTGGTGAAACATGCAAAAACCCCCCAAAAAACCACAAGATCCATTGATAACATGTTTTATATATATTCGCTGAGTTTATTGATATTTATTTTGTGAATGTATATTTAGGAATATGTATAGTTATACACAAGATCTCTCTAAATATTCAAACAAAAAAATTACAAAAGAAAAAGAATGTAGATAATTCAAAGTTGTGAAATGTCCAAGAATATGAATCATTGATAGGCCTAGCTGAAGTGTCCGGTAATTATCACAAACGTGTATAATAACAACCTTGTTTATGAATCGATGCTACAGAACAGTGAGAAATCCCGTAAGGGCTCAATTATAACCTTTTCCAATAAAAACCTTTCAACTGAATTAATTAGGGCCCCATTTGTTACGTTTTGATTATTGTTTGACTTTCGGTTGAGCACTATTTACATCTGTTAGAGAACAGATGTAAATAGTGCTCAATGTAATCTGTACAAGATATACAAGACATCTGTACATAGAGTGAGAGAACAGACCAAGTGGTTTGGCCACATTATGAGAATGCATCACGAAAATGTGCCCGTACAAGCATATAACCAATTGATATCTGGGTACAAAACTAGAGGAAGACTACGGAAAAGATGGATATAAAACGTCAGGGACATCCTGTACAGACACGGTCACAACACAGCCGAGGCCACACATCTGGCTTGAGCTCCAATCACCTCTACGCTTAACGGCAAGAGTGGATTACAAACCACCTGGGGAAAGACATAGACAATAAACTATTTACATAACTGGAATAGCATGCCAAAAATAGACAAATCGACTCCAAGTATATAGTGACCAACGGAAAACCAAAGAAGGGGCTCCGTTAGGTCACGTGACAATTCTAGATAACAGATCTTACTGGAGACGGCTGTGACTCACTTCTTCGAGCTTATATCGTCTGATCCTGATTCCACTTATTTCAGATGATCTTTTAATTCCCGTGCTTTTAAAGTGGGTGTCTATGCTAATACAAATGCTGAGTATATATAATATAGGATAGCTCATTGGTTGATGAGGTAATATTCTGATGAGCTGGAAACAACCCGATGCGCTGATGAGCTGATGGTTTAATTAACTGGTGAACTGGTGCCTTGATAAACAGGTGAACTGATCGACTGGTGCGCCGATGGGCTGGTGAGCTGATGAACTGGTGAACAGGTGGGTTGATAAATAGTTGAACTGCTGGACTGGTGAGCTGATGGGCTGTGTGCTAATATGCTGATGAGCTTATAGGCCAATATGCTGATGAGCTTATGATCTGCTAAGCTGATGAACTGATGACCTGATGAGCGGAAAGGCTGATGGGCTGGTGAACTGATGGCCTCATTAGATTTTAAGCTGGTGAGCTGATCTCTTATGGGAGTTATGAGATGCTAAATGGTATATCAGTAATTTCTATATTAATTTTCTTGCTATTAGAAGATGCTATACTTGTTGGATACACATTACTATTGTGGCTTCTTTGTTTGCTTTCGTTGTCAAAATCCTGCAGAGAAGCATGATAAAGTCTGGTGAACGGAATACGGTGTGCCATAGTTTACAGTTGTACTGTGATATATCCGTCTTTCGGCCTGTTACATTCGACACTGGCATTGTTTCTAGGACACGTTGATCCCATGTGTTATCGGACAGCCAACTTCATCTATTCTCCTTATTCGCGTCACACGAGCACAGGATGTGCACGGGAGATAAACCGTATTGATGTTCTTTGCTTTCCCCTTTCAGGTTCGGGAAACACTCGGGATACTATCGGAGCTAAAGAATGAGTTTTTAAATCTTCAGATTCCAACAGGTCCAAACAGATTACCTGATATTTGTTTTTATTGAAGAGTACAGCTATAAACATGCACCAGTAAGTTTCAGGAATCGTTATCGCGCACACACTTTGTTGTTTTCTTATACCTTTTACAACACTGAAAACTTCCCGGTGAAAGCATCTGGCATGTTTTACTTGTCGGTGGAAACTTAGAATTATGAACTAAATGAAATATATGTGTGTACACGTATGCACATCCACAGTTGCTCGGTCCATTGTAGTAAACTAGTAAACCATGGGTATGCATTAAAAAATAAATAATTGGTAGCATATCCTATTCAGGACGTAGCCATCAACCCAGCATTTTTTGGCTGTAGTGATTTTATCTAGACAATATAAATATGTTAAGTTTGCCATTACTTTCTGAACGGTCTAGATGCTCAAATGTCTGTGGCAGTGATCGAACTTTGTACCTTTACCGTCACAGACGTGCTCTGTAACACTTCACCACAGAACCGGACATCAGTGTGCATACATATCGTAAAATAGACAGACTTTCGCAAATGAAAGTTCTACCAACATATTTTAAATAAGCTTTTTGGGTAATGTTTTAGATTATTCCCGTACATTTTGTTGGCTGGCGTTAGCAAGAGACACAAAGTACGTATATAAATATATCTATCTATAATCCCATAATCCGTTAGTGTTGTAGGGGTACCACATTGCATGCTTCAACACACAGTCTTCCAGGGACATTGCATGCTTCAACACACAGTCTTCCAGGGACATTGCATGCTTCAACACACAGTCTTCCAGGGACATTGCATGCTTCAACACACAGTCTTCCATGGACATTGCATGCTTCAACACACAGTCTTCCAGGGACATTGCATGCTTCAACACACAGTCTTCCAGGGACATTGCATGCTTCAACACACAGTCTTCCAGGGACATTGCATGCTTCAACACACAGTCTTCCAGGGACATTGCATGCTTCAACACACAGTCTTCCAGTGACATTGCATGCTTCAACACACAGTCTTCCAAGGATTTCTATCTTCAACAATACGGATGAGTGAGGAAAATATCTTGTATTGTCCAATCCTTGATGTTATCTGTCTATGCTTTTATACGTCCTCCTCTGCTTCGTCCACCGTTGACAGGTTCACTGCAGTATTGTTTTTGACAATATTTCATAAATCACTTCGGAATCATTTCGGCATGCATGTCCAAACCGTGCAAGTTTTCGGAATCATTTCGGCATGCATGTCCAAACCGTGCAAGTTTTCGTTATTTCACGATTGATAGCAATGGTTCCTGTGGACCTGTATACAACTCTACTTTATTTCTTGTGTACATTATTTCTTATGCTCTCTATAGGAGATTCGAAGAATTCGTCTGAAATATTTGTATTCGTAGGTCTGTAGTCGTCTCTCCATGTCCGCAGTGAGTGTCCAACTCTCACAACCATACATAATAAATAAATTAATAGTGAGTCATGAATTTTGATTTTCACTCGAACGCTGATGTTGCTTTTCCAAATTAAATTTTGCCTTGATATAGCAGCAAGAGCTATGCAAACCTTACTTGTAATTCTGCTAAGAATTTTCCATCGCTACATATGCTAGATCCGAGGTATTTGAAAGTATTTACTTTCTCAAGTTTATACCCATTTATTATGATGGTGTTCTGTTCTTATGTGTCCCTGTTGTTAATCAAGACCTTACTATTTTCTGTGTTGCTTTTCGCTCCGTATTTTCTTGTAACTCTTTCCAGTTTTGTTGTCAACTCTTGCAATTTCTGTTCTGACCCAGCTATACGATTGATATCATCAGCGAAGCGCAATTTAAAATAGGAATAACTAGTAGTGCAAGCACCTAAATAGTGACCAAGGAAAAGCACGGTATTAATAAAAGAATATTATCAAAAAGGTTATTTTGAATTATGTTTGTTGGTCTTATCTGGAGATTGGTCACGCTTAGCGAGAAGAATCTAGGCGTTTGAAAAGATATTCTATAGACATGTGTTGGGTATCTGTTACCGAGAAAATATTATTATTGTGTATGTGTTTTTTTAGCATGAATATATTAGTGAGTAAACAAGAACGACTGTTAGCAATCTTTGTAAACTCGGTGGTACGTATAGGTGATGAAATAGTCCTCGATGACAAAAGAAGTTCTACGTTTGTACAGTGGAGGGTGGAAGAAGACGAGATAACCAGAAGAAGTAATAGCCGGATAATATCAAGGACTGTACCTGGTATGAAGTTTACAAAGTCATCATGATTATAGAGATGCGTGGAGATATTTCATGCAACAAATATCTCAGTTTGTCACCACTAAATTCCTAAAGGGCTAACGGGTTTATTATTATTATAATTATTGTTTTCCTCTTGTTGTCTGATAGGAAAAAACAACAACTGTATACCTATGGGCGTACCCGTGGCAGCTGCGAAACGTATAATATTAGCTAGATCGATGATTATTTCTTCAAAAGTCAGTCGGGTTACTCAGACCGGAAAATTACCGATACTGACATCGATCATCGATCACAGATCTCCAAAATCTATTTCTCTGCTAGTGGACACGACCAATTTTACAATGTTATCACATTATGATGCTAGTCCGTTGGAATCGGCGATGACCATTCAGTTCAACTGGGATGATGATGAAGGTGATGTTAGCGGAGTGTCCGACTGTGACTAATGATTCTTATGCGTGTCTGGAATTTTTTACAGTATTCTAAGTATGTATCGGTGGAGTTTGTGGGACAGACATTGCATATCTGGTGGCTTTCTTTTATCACGTTTTTTTGTTGTTGCGTAGAATCGTACCAGAGCTTCTCTGCAGCTTCTGCACCACTTTTGTTTCTGCGACGTCAGTCAGATCTGTCTTGTGTAAGATTCTCCCATGTTTTTTTTTTTGCCTATGCTGAACTGAGTCAGTGATGTCTTAAGAGTGTCTTTAAAACGTTTCTTTTATCCTTCATGAGCCAGTATATAACTCTCTACCTTGCAGCTCTTTGGAAAACGATGATCTCTCAGCGGACTACGCGTTCTGTAAGCATGACTATGTCTTCATCAACATTGCGTGTATGTTTACAGATTTAGATTTCATTAGTAGCTCATTGTGTGGTATTTTATCCCACCAATGGATGTTAAGTAACATAAGAATGCAGCTTATGTGAAAATGATTAAGTCTTCTAGCTTTTTAACGAACTGTCCATGTTTCACGGGCATAAAAAAGTTATATTACTGCTGCTCGGTAAACTTTCACAGTTGCAACAAAGCGCGCACACACCGACACATACGTAGTATATAGACATTGTTAACACAAGTATATAGACATATGTCGACACGTACGTATGCAATTACTGTTTCTGCGTAACTGACACTAATGTACGCATAATTTGGGTTGCCTTGACAACGTAATTATATAAACAGCGGATTGTTTGAAATAAAACAAAAACTAAACATTTTGTTTGTTTCGTGTGTTGCTAATATAAACAGATAAGTGTCTCTCGAATATATAGGCCCTAAGTTCTATATTTGGAAAGGATATGAATCTTCTTCTTCAGGTTCATTCTCAAACTCCCGCTGGATCTCTCTTGAAGCAGGTCCTTGGTCCTACTAGATTTCCAGTAGGATGTAGTCCAGAAAATGGAAATACATTTTATCCACGTTTTATTCGCCACAATGGCACGACTAGTCCGTCTTTGATAGGACGTACTCACTTCGCAAAACTGAAATCCAACAGGCAAAGCTTTGAACAGTGTAATGGAGTTATGCTAACCACCGTAAAACACATACTAAAACACATAAATCGACGTTACGACAAAACTAACTGTATAAAGAATCATCATCACCATCATCAAGTGCCTTCTCTGCAACGAAGGTAAGCTACAACAGATCTCCAACATTCCTTGTCTCTTGTTTTGGTGGTGCACTCTGTTAGAATGTAACCTGTCGATCGTGTGATGTTACTCTCCCACTTGTATGTCTGTCTACCTCTTGCTTGCTTCCCTTTGACTTTACCCTCAAGTAAGGTCTTCAATAAGGTGTCATATCTTTTAATATGTCGAAAATATTTTATTTGCTTGATCTTTATTTCTCTTAGTAATTCTTTCTTGATATTAAGTGTTTTTAGCACTCATTTATTTGCTTTCTTCTCTTTCCATAATGTTCTCCTTATTCTCCTATAAACTCTCATCTCAAAGGCATCGATTCTGTCTTCTACATGTTTATTTAGTGTTCATGTTTCTGATCCATACATTAATATAGAATAGATGTAGCATTTTATAATTCTCATTTTTAACTGAATGAGTACATACACAACACAACACGATGAACACAAACGTTTTTTCTTTGACGTTCACATGACAGAGCTAAATGTTGAGATGAGTTCACATGACAGAGCTAAATGTTGAGATGAGTTCACATGACAGAGCTAAATGTTGAGATGAGTTCACATGACAGAGCTAAATGTTGAGATGAGTTCACATGACAGAGCTAAATGTTGAGATGAGTTCACATGACAGAGCTAAATGTTGAGATGAGTTCACATGACAGAGCTAAATGTTGAGATGAGTTCACATGACAGAGCTAAATGTTGAGATGAGTTCACATGACAGAGCTAAATGTTGAGATGAGTTCACATGACAGAGCTAAATGTTGAGATGACCCGAAAGGGTTGAAAGTAGTTCAGAGATGAAAAAAAACACAAACTGGAAATATACAAAGCACATAGAAATATATGTAAAATGAGACAGAGAATGATGAAACAACATGCTATCATTCATAGGAATGGCATTCATTGATATTTTGTATTTAAAATTTGGGATAAACATTTCTAACTATTTGGTAACCCTGATATGTATGTACCTTGTGCGTCAAATTATGGTACGTGTGAAGCAGAATTTAAAACGAGAGTATAAATGTCTAAAGGTAGTTTCAATAACATGAGGAAAATATTGCCATATAAATAAATCCCTTAAAAATTAGAAATGCAAAATATAAACAGCTATATCTATTGTATATGAATGTGGCTCAGAAACATGTACAATGAACACGCAACTAGAAGGCGCAATTGATGCTTTCGAGATGTGGTTATATAGAAGTATAGGGAGCACTTCATGGAAAGAAGAAAACACACAAAGAGATTCTAAAACATCATATTAAAAAAACTATTAAAGGAAATCAAGATCAAACAAATAACGTATTTTGGATATATTAAAAGATATAGTACTTTGTTGAAGACATTACTTGAGGGTAGCATCGAGTGGAGACAAAGCCGTAAACAGAGATAAAAGTAGGATAGAAACATTGCGATATTACAGGACCGCTTACAGTCAAGAAGAGTGCTCAATCAAAGCAATAAACAGAGGAAATTGAAAGTCCGGTACAACCAACCTTCGTTGCGGAGACGGTACTTAATGATGATGGCTTGTTGATTGATTTATGATCAACGTCTTGTATGAATAGATCAATGACTCGACCACAAAGCATCCAGTTGATTTAGCAACAAATTATATGCTTTGTCGATTCACATAATCCATGATTTATTTTTAGTTTTGTAAATTATGATTTGTGTTCCCTAGTTTTAAATAATCCATGGTCAAATCAGTGCAAATCTAGATTTATAGTCAGTTTGGTATTTCAAGGAGTCTGAGTTGAAGTCATCTGTCATGTCAGTGTTGTTCACTGTCTTCATTTTGTCTGGTTGTAAACTCATGCTGATGTTATTCTTGATGTTGTGTGATTATATGGCTCCACTGTCTACAGATGAGTTAGTATAATCTAGTCTTTCAATCATCTTATCGCGTCATCCATTGTCTACAGATTATATATATTAGTTTAGTATCATGGAAATAACACTTGCACAAAATAGAGCTCCATGGCTCTCTACAGTCAACAAAGGTGCAGCATCTCGTGAAAAGAGGAGATATGCAGCATCTCAACAGCGAAGAGTAAAAAACGTATTTGGTGGTGATTCCATACCCGATCTGTCCAATGACATTTGCTGCCAGAATAGGGATTATTAACCATCTGCGAACTACGAACTCCTAGTCAAGGACGTGATTCTTGATTAAAAACTGGCCTCACAGCAAGTGGGGCATTCCCATAAATGCTCCGCCCTCTGTTCCAGCAGCTATTCGAATCGATGGTGTTTCGAGTCTAATGCTGCCGAAACAAACGTCGACATCAGGGCACAACTCTGGCCCTTGCGACAGGTTTCTTTGTTGTTCCGCCCACCCACGCCGTGCCCATAACTAGTTCCCGCACTACGTCAGCGAGTCGGAACAACATGGTAACTGTTATCGAAGGTTACGACTACGGGATTCTATAGATGACGTGCCATGAAGCTTCTATAAGAAGATAACCTCAATATAAAGGCATGTCTTCTACTAAGGTTTTCTGTTGCATGGTTGTTTTGTCTAGTGAGCCATTGGTGAGACCCACAGACGCAACCGAAGGCGTAGTCAAAGACATATTTGCCAGAATAGGGATTATTAACCATCTACGATTTACGAACTCCTAGTCACGGAATTTGACTATGTACTTTAACCGACTTTCAAAAATATACGCAAGAAATTGTCATCATCACTTGAAATTGGCGAACAACAAACAATGTAGATCGGTTTTAGATTGGCGAACAACAAACAATGTAGATCGGTTTTAGATTGGCGAACAACAAACAATGTAGATCGGTTTTAGATTGGCGAACAACAAACAATGTAGATCGGTTTTAGATTGGCGAACAACAAACAATGAAGATCGGTTTTAAATTCCTCTCATCTCGTCACTCCACTGTCGCATGTATTTCTGTGATCACTTTGATGATACATGTTAACGTTTTCTGTACCATGAACGTTTGTAGTCACTTCGGTGACCTTGAAGTCATCAGATAATTCCACATCATCGTCTGACGTATTCGGTGACCTTGAAGTCATCAGATAATTCCACATCATCGTCTGACGTATTCGGTGATCTTGAAGTCATCAGATAATTCCACATCATCGTCTGGCGTATTCGGTGATCTTGAAGTCATCAGATAATTCCACATCATCGTCTGGGGTATTCGGTGATATTGAAGTCATCAGATAATTCCACATCATCGTCTGGGGTATTCGGTGATATTGAAGTCATCAGATAATTCCACTTCATCGTCTGGTGTATTCGGTGATCTTGAAGTCATCAGATAATTCCACATCATCGTCTGGCGTATTCGGTGATCACTTAGATGATCGATATTGAAGTCATCGGATAATGTCACTTCGTTGTCACATGCACATTTTGTCACTTCTATGATCGATGTTGAAGTCATCGGATAATGTCACTTCGTTGTCACATGCACATTTTGTCACTTCTATGATCGATATTGAAGGCATATATAATGCTGTTTCCCTACCTGCTCTTCACGTCATCTTATCAGCCATGGTAAGCTAATTCTACGATCATTAGTCACGTTTTTCACGTTACAAATCACAAATAGAGCTTGACAAAATGATAGTAGAAAACAAGTACATTGTTTCATATGAACAAAACTATAAACATACGTCATGATATTGACGTGGAAACAACTAGTGAGCTTGATAACATATATAAGGGAAGCTTGACCTGGCTTGACACGGCTTTAGCTCACGTAAATGCAAGGAACTTGTCAGCGTAGTCTCTGATTATTGTCAATCAAAGAAGATCTTGGCAATTTGGAGGGAATAACAATGAGTACTAGAGGTCATCTGACGGAGACATCATACGTGGCAGGTTTACCGAGGGAATACTTCGCTGCATAGTGGGGGGGGGGGGAATTGGTTGTCGAATGTGGAGGGAATAATTCATTTCAGAGCGGGGAATGGAAATTAGGGGAACCTGCAGCAGAGTGTAGAGGAAAGTTTTCCAGCATAATGTTTTATGAATGACTTTTATGAATAACGTGGAGTTAAAAATTCGATGTATAATGTGAAGGGAATAATTTTATACATACTATTTAGGGAAGAATTCGATGTATAATGTGAAGGAAAGAATTTTATATATACTAATTAGGGAAAAATTCGATGTATAATGTGGAAGGAAAATTTCGCAGCAGAATGTGTGACGTTGAATTCCTTGCAGAATGTGGAGAAAAGAATTCGATTAATAGTGCGGAGGGAAGAATTTTCACCTTAATGGAAAAGGGTGGGGGGAAGGGGGCGAATTTCACGCAGAATGTGGGAGAATAATTATATGTAGAATGTGGGGGAAGAATTATATGCAGAATGTGGGGAGGGGGAGCATTATATGCGGAATATGGGGGAGGGGGGAATTCTATGCGGAATGTGGGGGAGGGGGGAATTCTATGAGGAATATATAGGGAAGAATTTCCCACACAATATGGAGAGTAGACTTAGCAGTAGTATGTGAAACTTTTGTTCGTTGAGGGAAATCTTTACTTTGAGAACAATAAAAGTAAGCGCACTGTACAGTGTGAGAACTATAAAATTAGACGCAGTGTACAGTTTGAGAACAATAAAAGTGGGCGCAGTGTACAGTTTGACAAAAATAGAGATAGACGCAGTTTACAATTTTGGAACAATAGAAGTAGGCGCAGTGTACAATTTGAAAGCAATAAAAGTAGGCCGAGTGTACACTTTGAGAATAATTATACCACTGTCAAATTCTACAAAATGGGAAAACAAACCTACAGAGGAAGAGATATGACGGGGATGGAGATGTGAAGCATGGCTTGTGGAATTATTATGAATGTCTTTATTAAGGTATTTTAAAGTACTGACGTAACTATTTATTTCTGTAAAATTGCTAATATCGCACATTAGACCTACCTACCCAACTTTCCGACAACATACAAATCAATCTTTATAATGTTGTGTACGAATACTACGTCAATCAAGCTGAATTCCAACTGACACAGTGAAATTAAAGAGAGTAAAATGTAACCCATAGAGTTAATAGTTATATGGAATGATAAGTAGAGTACTGACCATATTAAACTGAGACATGTTACTTTCAATTACGGGCACCACAGACGTGAAAATACAATTATTTTATTAATCGTATAGTGAGTGAAAAATTATGAAAGATAGAATTTCAGATACTTTTGTACTAACGAGAACATACTACCGCCGAAGACGAATGTGTAGGGCCTTTTGTGCAAATATGACGGAGACACAGTGTAATTTCAATTTCTGGACTGCATGCTGATGGAAATCTAGTAGGACCGGTGTCCTGTTTCAAGAGAAATCCAGTGGGGGTTTGAGAATTAATGTTGAAGAAGATCTCAACCAGGTCTGAGGTGTATGTTCAATTTTTCTATGAAAGTGATTTTTGATTAACTGAACCAAGTATTTGTGGTCTGTATCTTAATTACGTCAATAAATCTTTTGGAACATTTGGACCCGTGCCCACGTCGTCATCAACTCTCAGGAATTTAGGGACCTATCCTTCTTTATTATGCCAAAAAGCTCCCCTTCTCTAAAACAAAATTGTTTCAGAAAAAGTACGAAAAACCTTCATTCATTATTTCGCATTTTTAGAAAAATGTATTTAACTAACAATTTTATGGATGGAGAAAAAAACATCATTGTTGATAAAGTTCAACGTCCAGATAAAATTCAAATTTTATCAACACCACAACCCCACTTGCCAACAACTGTCAAATTTCTTCAGACCCCACACCTCTCCAATTGTTGACGCAATTAATGAACAGCCCCCTTGTGTATTTGCACCTTCAACAATATGTGTATGATTTACAGACTTAGATTTTATCAGTACTTCATTGTTTGATATTTTATTCCAACAATATGTGTTAAGTATTTGACGAGGGCATCATATGTGCAACTAGTGGAAAAGTCTGATTGTGTGTCTGGCATATATTGTTTGAGTTACTTAATGAAACACATTCTTAACTCAATGTTGTTTTTATTTACGAGCAACTTGCTCTTACATCCTATGTGTAGTGGAGGTGGTTTATCTGAGCTTTCATTCATACCCAGGAAACCAGCATTCGGCTAAGTGCAACGCCTATTGAAGAACTCATCTACTCGAAGGGGGTGGGGTACAACTCAATTTAAGTAACACACCATTCACCAGATAAAAGTAATATATTTATAACTCAATGAAAGTAATATATATATAACTCAATGATATTAAAGAACACAAAAAGTTAAATGAAATTAATATGTAGAAGTTTTTGACTTAGACAAATGTACGATGTCTTCATCAAACAGTCATATAATTTGATTAACTCCAGACATTTGGTGAATATAAACTGTATGCACGTGTCCTTGGGGAGAAAGTTGATTTAGGGAGTCTGGTCACAAGCAAAACCGGATCCTGAGACTAGTACCCCGTCTTAGTTTGTTCACAGACACGAACTGTTTACATTTGGTTTCCTGTTGTTTCAATTCAATTTGCATAATTAGGTTACTTCTCTATCCCAGAGCAAGCAGGCCTGGTTTGTACTATAGGAACTGGATTATATGGACGCAGAAGTAAGGGGTATATCTTGTACTATCGAACTTCTTGCTGGGTATGGGGCTGGTTAAATATGTAACTCGATCCAAAGGGAATATAATCAAATATTGTATAGAATTGTAGGATAAACTATGGTTAGAGAAATCACTGGACATTGTTCTTTATCATTTGCAAGTCTGTTGACCAGTTCACTTCCCATGTAATTTAACTTCTCCTAACAAACCAGATTCAGGTACTGTTTTTATTGGCTACGTCAACTACCGAGTCATGGAGAATAATTTTATTCTTAAATTCTCTAGAAACAAAGCTGAGAGTCAGAATGACTTTGGACATCACAAACGAAAAGCAATCCATATTTCTTCAAGATTAATGGTATACGGTCTTCTAAGTAAGATCTAAAGGAAATCTGTTTGCCAAGAGTAACCGCGAGGGCACCTTGCCTTCACAGAACACAGTTGAGGGAAATACGTCCGAGATAGTATGATTTAGTGATCAATAACATTATTGGACTGTGGGTTCATTGAAAAACAGCCTTCTAAAGTGTCATTTAACTGTTCTTAGGATTTTCCTTAAACTGTCCAAACAAATTTCACACACAATCACAATTAATATCACGGGGAAAGTCAGAGAGTCACTTTAGAATGTTGTTTTTCTATGACCTAGCAGGTCTTATTTATACGAGTGGTGAAGGTATTGTTAAGCCAGGATAGGGAATTTGTGCACTGGGACGTTCAGAAAGCAATAGCAAACTGATCAATGTATTTATATTGCCTCGAAAATCAGTATACCCAAAAAATGCTGAGTTAATGGCTACGTCCTGAATAGGATATGCTACCAATTTTAAGGCGCAGCAGTAAAGCAGTTTCTGGCAGTAAACTCCAATATAAAATTGGAGATGTAACGGGCTTGTAAAAAGTCACAGAACAAGGCGGCGGATTCCATAAATAACCGGGATTTTACGTACTGTATTTAGCAATTCCTTGTTCGTAATAGTAATATGTACTGAGCTTACACAGCGTAGCACAAATTTTCCACTGCGACATATCGACTGGCTATTTCTTACAACAAAAAATTTATGGGAAATTTCTTGAAATAAAAAGTATTTTTGTGGGTAATTTATAAAATGAAATATGGCCATTTTCTTACAATAAGAGGTTTAGGGTCAATTTCATACAATATGAGTTTTTTTGGCAATCTTATTAAAATGAGAGGTTTTATGATCAATTTCTTACAATACGAGGTTTTAGGGCCAAATTCTTACAATAAGAGGTTTTAGGGTCAATTTCTTACAATAAGAGGTTTTAGGGCCAATTTCTTACAATACGAGTATTTAATAAGACATATAATAATAAGAGATTTTAGGTGTAATACTCTCTTACAATAAGAAATTTAAGGACAATTTCATACAATAAGAGGTTTAAGGGAAAATTACTTACAATAGGAGATTTTAGGGATAATTATCCTATTTTTGTGTGAAATTTATTGATCCATCTACAAATCCATTATTCACCTTCACTTAGGAGTCTGTCACAAAGGGACACGTATTCAATATTCAAAAGATTTCGTGCTTTCAGCAAATAATTGATCATATGATAGTAAAAGGAAGATAATAAGTAACAAATTGAGACAAAACATTGGCTTCCACAGGTGATATGTCAGTATATCCCCCCAACATTTCTTAGTATCCTCCTTTGACATGCCTAAAAAGAAGACAGTATACTTATTCTGTTCAATATTAACTAGAATTCTAGGCCCTGTAGCCACACGGGCGATGATAGGATACACTGCAGTATACGGTCACAGGAAAAAAGTACTCTCAAATGCTTCCTTCTCAACAGAGGGTATGCCGTTTCCTAGATCACTATCCAGAGCTCGTATTCTATACCTTCATGCGATACGCGGGGATTTAAAAAAAAATATCCTCTTAATAAGAGGGGAAAGAACAGAGATACTAAAGAGTATTGCAACACAATATAAAACACACTAACGATATCAACATAAACAGACGTTTCGACTAAATATTCTTCATTAGGATAAAAACACACCACTCCTCACATTTCCTAACAGTTCCCTAACACTGAGGATTTACTTCACCAACTTTATAAACAAGGTCACCTGAGTCGGATTTGAACCCGTGATCTCTTGAGCACAAATATAAGAGCTTAATACTTCAGCCTCCATCTGGTTACAGTGAACATACAACTGCACAAAAATTTGTAGCTACTGAAAGTACAAATATTAAAATAATCGAGATTATAGATATATGTAGATACATTTCGCCGCGAATTCCCAGCTTGGTTATCCAATCTGAGCTATGCCGGACTTCTACAGCCAAAATATAGTTATGATGGCATAATATTACATTAGAAATTCAAACGAGAATCAGTGTTGTTCTTTTGATTCCTGTTACAACTATGAGCTTAGCCAATAACATCCGTTGAGATGGATAATGCAGATCTTGTAAGCGTCTAGACAATAAAGCTGTTGATAAGCACATATTTGGAAAAACAAGAATACATTTTGATTTATCAGTATGTCATTCAGATGAGATAAGTAATACTGTAAAATATAAGTTAGTTGCAAGGATCTGGGGACCAAAGAAAAGTAACAGGCGAAATGAAATACATGTCACAAGAGACGATTATGGCGTGTTAAGTGTGAATAGGAAACATAATTTGTCACATCGTAAAATAATGTTAAATGACTTGAAGATTCAGAAGTGTACACACAAAATTGATAATATGCACTCAGTAAGACCTAAATCCAACAGACAAAAACTTGGATCACGAAATGGATCAGGATTTTTGCAAATCACTGGAAACACACATAAAAACAGACACAAATCGAGGTTTTTACCGAAAGGTCTTTACGAAGAACGCACTCAATACAAAATATTTAACAACCAACCTCATTATACACTGATTTCAGGCATTAGCAACATGCCCGTTAATATATTTACTGTAGGATTTAACAATCTACCTATTCATATACTTACTGCAGCAATTAGCAAACAAAATATTAATATACTTACTGCAGGATTTAACAACCTACCTTTTCATATGTCTACTATGTCAATCAATACAAGGTAACTGCGTGAAACGTAACAACAATTAGACTTACGTAAAACACAGGTTTATATTTCGTCTCAATGGGACACGATAGACTATATCTAAAACTAGTGGGTAATGATGGGCAATGATGAGCACACAAGAAATCATAAAAATTACAATACACAAATCACATTCAACGTTTCAACCGAAAGGTCTTTATCAAGACACAAACAAAACATTAAAAGACGACGAATAGAAAAATTATCACAACGTCCAACGGAAATATGGAAATGATATGCCGGAAGGTCAGAAAGTATGTCTACTGCAGGGTATAATAACCTACCTATGCATATATTTACTGAAAAATTTAACAACGTACCTATTCATATATTTACTTCAGGATTTAACAACATGCCTACGTATATACTTACTTCAGGATTTAACAACATGCCTACGTATATACTTACTTCAGGATTTAACAACATGCCTACGTATATACTTACTTCAGGATTTAACAACATGCCTACGTATATACTTACTTCAGGATTTAACAACATGCCTACGTATATACTTATTTCAAGATTTAACAACATGCCTACGTATATACTTACTTCAGGATTTAACAACATGCCTACGTATATACTTACTTCAGGATTTAACAACATGCCTACGTATATACTTACTTCAGGATTTAACAGCCTGCGTATTAATATATATATTGCAGGCTTTAGGATTTGGCAAATTACCTATTTATATATTTATTGCAGGATTTGACATAATTGATTCTTGATTAGAAATCAGCATCATGGAACATGGGACATTGTCATACCTGCTCTGCTATCTGTTCCAGCAGCAATCCAAGAGCATACAGACTCAAAGACCCACTCAGATGTTGATTATGTGATCTTCGTAACATTATGTTACGATTATGTGATCTTTCCAGAGAGGATACACGTTCTCTTTTTAACAACCTACTTTCTCCCGTAACCACATACTTT
The DNA here is from genome assembly GCA_034231615.1 of Meghimatium bilineatum. NCBI lineage: Eukaryota > Metazoa > Mollusca > Gastropoda > Stylommatophora > Philomycidae > Meghimatium > Meghimatium bilineatum. The sequence continues at coordinate 24,406,966 of CM067300.1, read as the reverse complement.
CTCCCTTAGCAACCTAATTTCTCCCTTAACAACCTACTTCTCCCTTAACAACATACTGTGTCCTTTTACAACGTACATATAAGTACTTATAACTTCTATATGCATCTGTGTGACTTGTCCTTTACAGAACGTTACCCTCACTGTCAGTGTAAGCTTCTCGGTTCTGTGCAAGCAGCCCATCTTCTTCTAATGCCATGTTCAAAAAGATTCCGATATCATGTTTTAATCGTGGTCTTGGTCTACCTCTTGTTCTCTTTCCCATAACTTTTCCCTGTATGTTTAAGCACTTATTACTACTTAACAGTAAAAAATATATGTATATCCACACCCGTGATGCTAACTAAGATTGCCTACATACCAAGCAAGTTGAAAGATTCTATACCAAGCAAGTTGAAAGATTCTATACCAAGCAAGTAGAAAGAATCTATACCAAGCAAGTTGAAAGAATCTATACCAAGCAAGTTGAAAGAATCTATACCAAGCAAGTTGAAAGAATCTATACCAAGCAAGTTGAAAGAATCTATACCAAGCAAGTTGAAAGAATCTATACCAAGCAAGTTGAAAGAATCTATACCAAGCAAGTTGAAAGAATCTATACCAAGCAAGTTGAAAGATTCTATACCAAGCAAGTTGAAAGAATCTATACCAAGCAAGTTGAAAGAATCTATACCAAGCAAGTTGAAAGAATCTATACCAAGCAAGTTGAAAGAATCTATACCAAGCAAGTTGAAAGAATCTATACCAAGCAAGTTGAAGGAATCTATACCAAGCAAGTTGAAAGAATCTATACCAAGCAAGTTGAAAGAATCTATACCAAGCAAGTTGAAGGAATCTATGACTTAAGATTAAATATAAGCATGAAAAAACACACACACAACAATCCAGTCAGTTAAAAAAATAAGACAGATTTGGGTAGTTGACATCACACAGTACAAACATAATCAAATATGCGCCTAGAGGATCCAGACAAATCGATGTTTGTACATTAATCTGAGCAAGGAAGTTAGTTAGCAACGGAACTGATAAGCCTAACTGAGATGTGAAATACGTGATCGCTTAAGTCACGGATAGAAAACTAAGGAAAATAGAGGCGGGCATATTATAGTATTTGCAAGGTTTCTTTGTCTCGTTGCTAGTTTGTTTTTGACTAATATTGGTAACACTTTGGTTATTTCTGTTTGTTTTGATATTTGCCAGGGTTAAAGAACGAACACGTTCCATGCTTGTGATATACTTTAATGTTTTCTATATAATATACTCTATTTAATGTATAAATGTACATTCCTAACACTATTTTACACACGTTTACTAACACCTCAACAATCAGAAGAAATTACATTCATTTGAAAATAAAAGTCTTAGAAAACTTTGAAATATTTGTTGGGAAGAATTAATGTCAAATAAGCAAGTACGAGTAGACACCAAACATGTTTTTTTTCTACAACAAAAGGAAGAAAATGGCAGACGTATAATCGGACTTACTTAGAATGAATGAAAACAGACTGCTACTACACGCATTAAAATTGATACTAGATGGCAAAATAAAAACAAGAAGATAAAAAAAAAACAACTCTTCGCAGAACAACCATTAAAGATGTTATGACTATGGGTCTCAACAACATGAAAAACTTACACACAGTAGCATCACATTTCATGCTCGGGTTTTTGCCCTATGCACCGTATTTGGCTCTGAAGTTGCATAGATAACACAGAAAGTATGGGTGTCGTAATATTTCTCCGTTGTAGTTTTCTTATGTGTAGAGCTTGTATAATGCAAGTTATTCAGTAATTGAAATCTTTATTCATATAAATAGGGCCAGATAAATGAAACACTTTAAATGTAACAAAATAACAGCCCACAAACACATGCGTATATCACACAATGGCATTGGGTAAAACGGCATGAGCCCATGGACCGCTGGATCAAAAACCAACCAACCACCAACCAACCAACCAACCAATAAACCAACCAACCAACTAACCATCCAACCAACCTACCTACCAACCAACCAACCAACCAACCATTCATATAAATGAAAGCATTTAACAAATAAAAAAGAAATTTCATTTTTAATTGGTGCCTTCAGATCTGAATAGAAACAGTAATTAACACGAAAGTGACCAACTGCTGACATTTCTGTTTAATCAAAAATGTACTGTATCTGTCACTTCCAAGCTAAGTATAATATCACTTTATATAGTTATCTGACTCGAAGAAAACACGTATTATGTTATCGTCGAATGGTTAATTGGAGTCATGTTAGTAGCAAAGTGATACTGTGATTAGGTAGCGTTTTCACGAAATGATTTTCAAAAAAAATTAAGTCACTTTTAGTGAGACCCTTAACTTTCTTTTTGTGTTAATTGTGAAACTCCTACAGATTTGCAGGATGTAGTCCGGAGAACGGAATCAGATGTGTCAGGGTTTACAACTTAGCTGCTATATGTGCACCTTTCTGCCTGAAATAAACGACATCAGCCTGACCTATAGGTCCCTTTGACTTTCTATGGGATAACAAATCTAATTTTATCCCCAAACCCAAGCAATACGCAAGTGACTTCACTTTCAGCAGCGGGCGAAGCCACCTTCCGTTATATTAAGAATATAACTATAGTAAGGTTTGCAACCCACGTAAACCGCTCAGGAAATTGTAATAATATTTTTGTTGTTTTAAGAATTTAAAACCACTGAATACCTTTAACACACATCAAACCTGTGATAAGAACAAAATGTACAATGATTATAGATTAGAGCATACCAGGCCAGTATTGAAAAAAAAGCAAAGACTCCAATACAGGTACGTAAATAGACAAATATACGAGACCACATACAGAACACATAATTCAATTATATAAAACACATTTATATACAGATGTATCAACATAAGAAAGAGTATTGGATGAAGGAGAGGGAATATATATATATATATATATATATATATATATATATATATATATATATATATATATATATATATATATATATTAACACAAGAGGGAAAATGAATGTTGAAATCCATACCCACAAGAAAATATTTCACAAACTTCAACGACCGTGTGTTGCCGAGGGCCGAAAGGGGAGCAAAGAATAGCAACACTGTTTACCTTACATGCATGTCGTAAAAGGCACTAAGGAGGTTATGGGATAGAGTTGGCTGCACCATCCCATATAGGGTCAGTGACCCAAAGCCATGCTGAAGTCAGATGTGTCAAGCCGAAAGGCGCAGATATCGCAGCAATGCTGTAAACCATGACATAACGCATTCCGTTCTCTGGACTTCATCCTGCTAATCTGCAGGAGTTTCAGAACAAACGTAGAAGAAGAAGAAAAAGACAAACTTCAAAGCAGAAATAGAAGCCATAATATAAGCAGACATACAAAAGATCATACATTGCTTGCAAAACCACAACAGACATGTAGTCTGTCTAACTGATGCAAAGTCAGCATTGTCTGTCTAACTGATGCAAAGTCAGCATTGTCTGTCTAACTGATGCAAAGTCAGCATTGTCTGTCTAACTGATGCAAAGTCAGCATTGTCTGTCTAACTGATGCAAAGTCAGCATTGTCTGTCTAACTGATGCAAAGTCAGCATTGTCTGTCTAACTGATGCAAAGTCAGCATTGTCTGTCTAACTGATGCAAAGTCAGCATTGTCTGTCTAACGGATGCAAAGTCAGCATTGTCTGTCTAACTGATGCAAAGTCAGCATTGTCTGTCTAACTGATGCAAAGTCAGCATTGTCTGTCTAACTGATGCAAAGTCAGCATTGTCTGTCTAACTGATGCAAAGTCAGCATTGTCTGTCTAACTGATGCAAAGTCAGCATTGTCTGTCTAACTGATGCAAAGTCAGCATTGTCTGTCTAACTGTTGCAAAGTCAGCATTGTCTGTCTAACTGATGCAAAGTCTGCATTGTCTGTCTAACTGATGCAAAGTCAGCATTGTCTGTCTAACTAATGCAAAGTCAGCATTGTCTGTCTAACTAATGCAAAGTCAGCATTGTCTGTCTAACTGATGCAAAGTCAGCATTGTCTGTCTAACTAATGCAAAGTCAGCATTGTCTGTCTAACTAATGCAAAGTCAGCATTGTCTGTCTAACTGATGCAAAGTCAGCATTGTCTGTCTAACTGATGCAAAGTCAGCATTGTCTGTCTAACTGATGCAAAGTCAGCATTGTCTGTCTAACTGATGCAAAGTCAGCATTGTCTGTCTAACTGATGCAAAGTCAGCATTGTCTGTCTAACTGTTGCAAAGTCAGCATTGTCTGTCTAACTGATGCAAAGTCAGCATTGTCTGTCTAACTGATGCAAAGTCAGCATTGTCTGTCTAACTAATGCAAAGTCAGCATTGTCTGTCTAACTAATGCAAAGTCAGCATTGTCTGTCTAACTGATGCAAAGTCAGCATTGTCTGTCTAACTAATGCAAAGTCAGCATTGTCTGTTTAACTAATGCAAAGTCAGCATTGTCTGTCTAACTGATGCAAAGTCAGCATTGTCTGTCTAACTGATGCAAAGTCAGCATTGTCTGTCTAACTGATGCAAAGTCAGCATTGTCTGTCTAACTGATGCAAAGTCAGCATTGTCTGTCTAACTGATGCAAAGTCAGCATTGTCTGTCTAACTGATGCAAAGTCAGCATTGTCTGTCTAACTGATGCAAAGTCAGCATTGCAGGCAGGGAAAGATCCAAAAGAACACGAGCTGGAATGAACTCCTTTCCTGCTTCATAAATCTCAGCATTACCACCAAATAAACAATACTCAGTGGATTCCTGGTCACTGTGGTATACTGGAAATGAACAATGTGGTATACTGGAAATGAACAATGTGGTATACTGGAAATGAACAATGTGGTATACTGGAAATGAACAATGTGGTATACTTGAAATGAACAATGTGGTATACTGGAAATGAACAATGTGGTATACTGGAAATGAACAATGTGGTATACTGGAAATGAACAATGTGGTATACTGGAAATGAACAATGTGGTATACTGGAAATGAACAATGTGGTATACTGGAAATGAACAATGTGGTATACTGGAAATGAACAATGTGGTATATTGGAAATGAACAATGTGGTATACTGGAAATGAACAATCTGTGCATCTGGCAAGACAAGGAGCATCACTAGTACAAACAGAATGTGATATTGCCTACTATGAATATATCATCATCAGGTGACATATTCTTTCCAGAACGTAGTCTTCCCTATGATTCTATTGAATTCTCAGCGGTCTTGAGCAAGTTATCCAGCCTCTTCTAGTGACATGCACGCGTTCCTTAACGTCCTTTGTCCGACGGCGTCTTGGATGGCCTTTGCCGATGTTGCCTTCTATCATCCACTCCAGTAACACTCTTAATAGTATTATAATATGAATGTATGACTATTATGAAAAAAGAATAAAAGAAAAATGTGGAAGCAGATGCACACAACTGCAGAAACAAATGATCCCATTTCGTAAGATTGGGATCTTAAGTTGTCGTTCCAAGACCAGATGTGTCACCTTGTTTACATTAAGCCCATATTTCGTCAAGGCTATCTTGATGTTTTCTATCCTCCATTACTTTGGTCTGCCTTTGGTCTTACTCCCGTATATTCTTTTGTTATATACTCTTATTGGTATTTGATTTGGGTACATTCTTAAAAGGTGACGAACCATTTTGCTCGATGTCTTTCAATAATTTCAATAAATTATATTATACCAACATTTTTCAGAATTTCTTCATTTCTTATTTATCAAGTTTAGTAACCATTGCAGCTTTTCTCAGACACTGCATTTCTATTAGAATTATTAAATTATTCAATAACTATTAAAGGAAATAGGGATTAAACAAATGCAACATTTTGTACGTATTTTAATAATGACACCTTGTTAAACATCTTACTTGAGGGTAGCGTTGAAGGGTGGCTAGCGAGAGGTGAACGGAGATACACATGAGGGAGAAACATCACGAGATGGACAGGTGACAGTTTAATAGAGTGCGCCACCAAGACTCAAGGCAAACTATATTGAAAGTTCGTAGCAGCAAATCTTCGTTTTGGAAACGGCACTTGATGATGATGATGAATGGAACACATTTTTAAGGGGAAGGGGGGGGGGTGGAAGGGAATGGGTGTTGTGCGTTTTTACAAACTAGAGATGTGTTTACAGCCTTGAGTGAGGACAACATTCTCTAGAATTGTGTTTACAGCCTTGAGTGAGGACAACATTCTCTAGAATTGTATTTACAGCCGTGAGTGAGGACAACATTTTTCAGTAGACATGTCACATAGAAGTCGAGTTTAGAAGACGTAGATAACATTCTAGCGACAAAATTATGAAGACTCAGAAAATTTGAGACGATTATCATGAAACCAAAACAAAAAATACATCACAAATTTTATTTTTCTATTCCAAATCTAAAATTTCACTTGCGCTTACAGCATCTGTCACTTCAAAAATCCGCCCACATCATGTGACCAAGCCTCGTTTTGTGCAGGAAATATGCAGACTGATGGTATACTCACGTTCCAGGCAGCAGCAAATATGGCGGGAAATCGATAAGAAAGTGTTGATGGCGACAGCCTTACATAAATATTATTGTACATTATTCATGAAGATGGAGGGGAATACGATAATAAAAATAGACTTTGAAGCAAGATGTGATGAAGAATAATAGAGATAACATATAATATATACATCAAGTTATGCCAGTCTTATGTACATGTTAACATCTACGGTAATTAGGGTAGTTCTTTAAAGCTTCTTATCTCCGACATGCCGCTAAAACAGCCAGTTAATCGGATCCCTTTTGCCTATAAGCCACTAACACCATAATTTATATAGTTATTTCTAAATACGTTATGACTGGATAGGAAAACCCTTATCCAGAGATATCAAGTTAATAACTACATAACAAAGATGCTATGAGGAGATAAAACACACGGACAGGGGACAACCCAATAATGCAAATCCGAGGGTTAGTGCAACGCAGTGTGAATGTCAATATAAGCGGAAATAGATATATGTATTACAAATATTTATAAACATAACATATTAGCAACGAGACACAGCGGCAAATGACGTTTCAGCTAAAAAGCCTTCATCAGGACGAAAGACATAATCTACATAAGAAAGCGCATATGGTATGAGATGAAGAATATAGCATATTGTAGGAGAAAGAGAATACATCGTGATATGAAACATATCATTGGAAATAAAAAAATAAAGATCAAAGCTTGAAAACGAACCCGCAGAATAGAGGGAGTGGGGGTTGAGAAACTCAAATCCCACCTTAGAAAATCAGAAAATGAATATTAATAGTAATAACTTAGCCACACAGTGCGTAAATATCCAAACTCCAAAAATGTTTAGCAAAAGGTAGGTAAATATCCAAACTCCAAACAAATTGTGTTGGGTCTATTGTCTTTCCCCATGTGAATGATGTCCCCATGTCTTATTGGTTTTTGGTTTGGGTTCATTCTCATAAGGTGATCTAACCATTTTACTTACTGTTTCTCGATATATTCGATACATGATATTATACCAACTATCTTCCTAATTTCTTCATTTCTTATTTTATCTAGTTTGGTATCCATTGCAGCTTTTCTCAGACACGTCATTTCTCATGTGACGATTTTTATTTGCTGCGAAGCTGTTAAAGACCATGTTTGACATTGGTAGCACAATGTTGGTATAAAAATTGTAGATATTATTTGTTTTTTAATTTCCATCTCGATCTTTGGGTGAAGAAGTAATGGTGAAAGTTGGTAAGTCACTGTGTTTGCTTTCTGGTACCTTGTTTCTATTTCTCTATCTAGTCTTCCATCTTCGGAAAAAATTATGTCTAGATATTTAAATTCTTTGGCTTGTTTCACTTTGGTGTTATCTATTGTTATGTTCATTGGTGTTGAAGACTTGCTAATATTTATAACTTCTGTTTTTTTACATTAATTTTTATGTTGTACTTCTGACATGCTAACAACAATGCATTGATGTGCTTTTGCAAAGTTTCCTCATCTTTGTATATTAAACTTTGATCATCAGCAAATAATAGTTTATTGATTTCATTATTAAGTTCCTCATCAGGTTTATTTGCAATGTTTTCCTCTTTGTTGATATGAGCTTCTTTTATTATTCTGTCCATGTATATGTTGAAAAGTAGGGGTGAAAGTACGCATCCGTGTCTTACTCCAGATCTTGTTTCAAAAGGTTCAGTCATTCCATCTGTTGTTCTTACTGAGCTTTGGCATTTTTGATGTATCGCTTATATATTATTTAACAGTTGTCGTCTGATGTAATAAATTTCGAATGTTTCCCGTAGAATGTTTCTATCTACTCTGTCGAATGCCTTTTTCTGGTCTACAAATACTGTGTTTAAATCTTGATTGTATTCGATTTCTTTTTCACTCAGTTGTCTCAGTGTGAGAGAAAATACCAAGACTTTTCTGCAAGAGTTTGGTAAATATCCAAAATCATCCCAACAATTTTCTGCAAAAAGTGGGTAAATATCTAAAATCCCAACGAGTTTTTGCAAAAAGGTCATCAAAAATCTAATGATAAAGGGAATTGACAATGGACGAATGACTTATGTTTTAGATAAACCCCAAGTTTTACTTTAGACGTATCTGCGGCTCTGCTCGAAGGGTCCAGCAGGATAAAAGGAGAAAGGCGTAGCATTAAGAGTAGATGGAGTGAACACGATAATAATGATGAAAACGAATTATTAAGGGATAAGATTGAAAGCCACGATAAAATGCAACATAATAAATAAATCAAGCAACGGGTTTCTGAATTCAGTGCAAGTCTTGATTGAAAGCCACATGTAAATAGAATGACCATAGAATGATTGCGTGGTGGACATAAAGTGGTGGGAATTATTGATGCCTGACTGTTATGGCAAGTTATAGACAAGGCAACATACGCATCGAAAAAAAAGAAATCACGATAAAAATCTAGGAATAAAGAGTTAAAACTTGTTTTTAAGATGAACAAGTAAAATAGAGGCAAATAACTGTACGTTCCCGGAGGTAATGTGCATGCTGTATAATTCTGGCATTAACGCGGGATATTCCCATAAGTGCTCCGTTCCAGCAATCGCCCAAGAGAATGCAGACTCAAGGTCCCAATCAGATGTTGATTAAGTAATCTTCGTAACTTTCCAGAAGAGGACGCACTTTCTCCCTCCACCCCCGGTTATCCCCATATATGTCATTGTTTGTGTGCGAATATTATCACCTGAAGCTTCGCCTTCTTCACTCTGTAGTAAATCTATAACGGCATTTATTAGGTCGTCCTTATGTCTCTTCAATAATGTGCCATCAATCACAGCATTGCCCACCAATGAGTCTGCTCTTTCGTTGCCTCAGACCGCCCATGACGAGGGCTGCATATCCATGTAATCCTCTCATCAACCTAGTTGTTCAGTAACATGACCCAATCCTGATTTAACATGCACCTTTCTATTTTCGTGTACAGGTAGGCTTTTTATTGACAGTTGAAATAAGGTCTACATTGCCATGTGAACAGGGGCGATTTTTATTGACAGTTGAAATAAGGTCTACATTGCCATGTGTACAGGGGCGATTTTTATTGACAGTTGAAATAAGGTATACATTGCCATGTGTATAGGTAGACTTTTTATTGACAGTTGAAATAAGGTTAGTTAGTTAGTTAGTTAGTCGTCGGATCATCATCACTGCAAACTGAACACACCCATAGTTACTCCGATCTCTCCTTGAGTGTATCCGCCATCACACTTCTGCTGACAGTACCGGTCCTATACTGCTTGACCATCATTCTTCTGCGCCCTCCAAAATGTTCACCTCTAGCAACTCCGCATTTCAATCCCTGATATTTAATCTTAGCCATTGAAAAGGAATCATCATCCACATTAGTCTCACTCTCGCGTGTTATATCTCGTAAGGAGTTCAAAACGTCAGCGCGATCCATTGCCCCATCGCCCTGTGCCACAATCGCACACGATGCCAGTTGATCCGCTCTTTCATTGCCTCGAACGCCCACATGTCCCGGCACGAAAATAAATGTAACCACTTTCAAGCTCGCTTTTCTCAAGGCCTCAATCCACTGTTCGCGAACGAGACCCACTTGTACCTTCTTAATCATACTCATAGAGTCACTCAAGATGCAGACCTGCGTTACCTTCTGTGTGCGTAGCCACTCAAATGTCTTGGTCAACGCCATAGTCTCCATGGTCATACTACTCGTAGTGACCGCAAAGGCACCATTTTCCTCCTTGATCATTTTACCTGCGCACTGAGCGGTAAAGGCCCAAGCACTGCGAACATGCCTAATTACAGATCCATCAGTGTATATAATCACATCCCCCTCTTTGGTATTCTCACTGATTAAAGCCTGCACTTCTTTCTCCACAGCTGTGGGATACCATTCTCTGCATTCCCTACTAAGTGATATTACTACTCTCAAACAAGTTTCGAAATATGTGGGTAGACCTAACCATTCCGAACCTGCTGCCACATCCTGTAATCTGCACACGCTTTGTATGACATCCTCAGCACGTCCCATCCACGACCTTCCTCTCTTGAATCTGCTGCCTTTAACTTTCTGTATTTCGGAGTGCAACGGGTGTTCCTTATCAGCATGTATTTGAAGGTATGCCCGTGCAATACTGTAATCTATGCTCAGCTGTTGGGCAGTCAAGTAGGTATCGCATAACTCTTGTCGATGTGTCTCTTGTGCATCCCAGAATAATACGCATTGCTGCATTCTGAACTCTATCCAGTCTTACGATCTGAGTTTGGCTAAGAGTCAGAATTGCCAGTGCATATTCCACCACAGCCACAACCAAACCCTGGTACAAAAGAATTAACAATCTGTGCTCACACTGCGCAGCAGCCATAACCTTCATTGCTGCTAAGCCTTAGTCTGCCCTTATGATAATGTGGTCAACATGTTCCCTGAAACTCATGCTTCTGTTAAAAAACACACACCAGATATCTCATTGTGCTAGTTCTTTCTAAACTTTTCCCGGACAACGAAACTTGTGGCATGGGTGTCTTTACCATGTGATTGTTCAAGGAAAACCACGTCACGAATGCCTTAGACGGATTAACCACTGCTTCCGTATCTTGACACCAATTTGTCAGTCTGTCCAACTCCTTCTGTAGTTCCACGACGCACTCTTCTCGATTTCTGCCCTGTCTATACACCAGTATATCATCGGCATATGACATTGTTCTACCAACACCTGTGATTTGATTGCCAGCAATATGTACTGTGTATACATTGAAAAGTACAGGAGATAAAGGCGATCCCTGTGGAAGACCAGGGCTAATAACCGTTGGTGCAGATATCCAGTTACCACAATTAAGAACTACAACCCGGTGCATCAGGGCAGCGCCAACCCAACGCACGACAAAAGGATTAACTGCAAGATTTAACAGCTGGAGCATCAATATATCCAAGGACACCCTATTGTACGCATCCTCAAGGTCTATTGCGACAGCACATGTCTCCATGCGCGAATCTAACCCCTCAAAAACATCCTGCGGAAATATGGCTGCATTCTGCCATGTCTTCTTTCCTGGACGATATCCTCCTAACAATGTTGGTAAACACTTATTTCTTTCAAGTTAACACGATACCTTCCAGGCCACAATTTTGTCAAAAGCTTGCCAATCGTATTCTGCATTGTTATTGGCCTTGTATCATGGTGTGGTCCTTCCCATGTTTGGGTAGTGGAACTAAATAGCTGTGCAACCAGTCTTCTTTCACTGTGCCCTTTAGAAGTCTATTATTGAACATGTTGAAATTAATAAGTTGAAATAAGGTTTACATTGCGATGTGTACAGGTAGGCTTTTTATTGACAGTTGAAATAAGGTTTACATTGTCATGTGTACAGGTAGGCTTTTTATTGACAGTTGAAATAAGGTCTACATTGCCATGTGTACAGAGGCGATTTTTATTGACAGTTGAAATAAGGCCCAATTTGCCAAGTGTCATAGGAGACTTGTTATTGACAGTTGAAATAAAACCCACCTTATCACATGTAGAGGTAGGTTTTTTTTATTGACAGTTGAAATAAGGCCCAATTTGCCAAGTGTCATAGGAGACTTGTTATTGACAGTTGAAATAAAACCCACCTTATCACATGTAGAGGTAGGTTTTTTTTATTGACAGTTGAAATAAGGCCCAATTTTCCACGTATCAAATGACTTTCTATTGACAGTTTAAATAAAGCACAATTTCCCACGTATGGAGGTATTCTTTTTATTGACAGTTGAAATAAGATCTAAATTGACATGTGTACAGTAGCGAGTTTTATTGACGTTTGAAACAAAGTCCAATTTGCCATAGTATTCGTTTCCACGTGTACGAAAATGAGTTTTTTAAAATTGCATCTCTTGAAGGAAAACAAAAATGGCGGTGCTAATTGTGGATTAAACCTTAGACCGATTTAACAATGAGTTAAGGACTCTTAGATTCCCCAATCAATCAAGCGTTATGCCGTGTGGCGAAGGCGATAATGTTTCTCCCTACTTACATGTCTCTTTCATTTTTAATATATTCATGTGTTGATATTCTCCCATGCCATGATGATAACCCATCCAGAAACTTTTCTCTGTCTCTTCTTCACTTACTCTTTCGCGAGATTACTAAAACTTAAATCATTTTTTTTCGCATTACATATCCGAAATTTTTGAATATCTGCTTATAATTTCTACTATAAGTTGTCTTTTTACTCCAACTACCTTGAGGGCTTTAACATTAGTTTTTATATGTCCACAGGGTGTTTCCATCAGTCTTATAAAAGCCATATATTATTATCTTCCAGTTCAATTGGACCTTTTTTTAATTTCCCTTTCCAACTTTTAAAATAAAGATTAAATGGTGAAACGATGTAAACGTGTTTGGTTTGGACATGCAACGAGACAGGACCTACTTTCTGAAATAATTTTGCAAAATCCAGTTGAGTGTCGAACAAGAGACGACCAAAGAAAAGACTAGATTGATAAAATAAAGGAACTGTATGGGCATGAATTTTTCTACACTCCTCCAAATGCCTGAGTATAGACATATAATGAGAGATATTTTGTGCTAATATCTCCAGTGGGGCACCCATACTACCTTAACAGGTTATCGGTTGTTTTTGTTGTTGTTATTATTAATTCCCTAATGTAATCTCCTGTTTATACTCACTGATTCCCCAATGGAATTCCTTTTTATATTCACTGATTCTCCAATGTAATTCATTTTTATATTCAACTATTTCCCAATGTAATTACAGTTATACTCACTCATTCCGAAAATTAATTTCATTTTATATTAACTGATTCCGCAATGTAAATCCTTTTTATGTTCACTGATTCTTTAATGTAATTTCTTTTAATATTCACTGATTCCCCAGTGAAATTACTTTTTATATTTACTGATTCCTCAATATGATAAAGTGTTATATTGCCGTTGTTTATTTATTGTTTAAAAATGTTTGTACTGTTGTCTTTCTATGTCTATGTCTTCTGGATGAACTCGATGGTTGTTTTAAGTCCTTCTTTGCTTCTGCTTCCATAAATCTTTCGTTCCATAAATCTATGCTTCCATACACCTTAGCGTCCATACATCTATGATTTCATAAACATTTCTTCCATAAATCTTTGCTTTAATAAATCTTTGCTTTAATAAATCTTTGCTATTTCATAAACCTATCTTCCATAAATCTTTGCTTTAATAAATCTTTGCTTCTATAAATCTTTAGTTACTGAAATCTTTTGGTTCGATAAAGCTTTGCTTTCATACATTACTTGACACTGTTAATATTATTATTTTATCATACAAATTCAACGGCAATTAGCGCCGAAACAACAAAGAAGACCAATAACTGAACTCGCTAGTGAAGTATCCGCTGCAAGGAGAAGTAATTATGCTCACAAATTATGCACAAATAAAATACAGATTAGTCCTCAACATGAAAGAATATTTTGCATGTTTTCTCAATGAAGTTCCAATTATAAACCATAACGAGACTCGACCATGATAATATTCTTAATACACGCAGGCGGACAAAGTAACGGTTTGGATATTTGCACAGAATCCATTAAAAAAAGAATAACTAGGTTTACGACGCGCCATGAGAAATAATGAACATTTTGGTTCAGTGATTCTAATTCTGAGTCCACGAAACCCAAGTGGTCTGGGGTTCAAGGAACTCGCGACGGTCCGAGAAGAAAGGTTTTAATTTTCTAAAATGGAGTGATGTTTTAATTTACAATAAAATATAACAGATATCATAAAACAAACATCGAAACACGCAAACATATTACAATACCAAGACAGAAACATGTACACGTATTATAAACGATAATAAAGACAGTGTTCACTCAATGAAACATATGCAATTAAAACAGATATCAATTAAACAGATAACAGTTTAACATATCAATTAAATAAACATCAATGAAATATTTCTATTAAATAAATGCAGTAAACAGATATCAATTAATTATATAGCAATTTAAGAAATATCAATAAAATAAATATCGAGGGGAGGAGAACATGATATAGGCAGAGATATAATTGGGAGAGTATCAACACAAGATAGACAGGTTACAGTCTAGTAGAGTGCACCACCAAGACAATAGACAGGATGTTGGAGGTCTGTTGCAGCCAACCTTCGTTGCGAAAATGATAATGCGATAGAAAGATAAATATGATAAAGATAGATATAGAGACAATATATAGATATACAGATAGACAATGGATAGATAGAATAAATATTGCAAGATAGGCAATATATATATTTCTGTAAGATGGTATATCACGCACATGTTAGCAGTAAGCAATTAGTTATTGAATCAACTATCAGAACGACGTATAAATCACTTGAGTGTATTGACCATTACTGTCAGGTACGTAATACACACTTTTGAGCCAACTATCTCATTCTTCTGTCAGATTTGTTGAACTATATGCAATGATGATACATCTAGCATCTCCTGTTACATAGGAGTCTGCAAAATAGAACAAAGGTGCAATGTCCTCTGTCCTGCATCTCTTCGTCATCCATAGGTATCTTTTATTCTTCTTTCGTTGACTTGAAACATGTCTATATCTGTAATTCTGTCTCCTGGATAAAACTCTCTATTTTTTTGTAGTTCATACAGTAGCCCATAGAGCTTTGATTCCAGTGTTGTTTCCTCTGGCCAATATGTCTGTCTCAGCGTTTCATACTCAGAACACTCTTGAAGTAGGCTATATGTTTGGCACGCTGTGCTGCCTGTCCACACGTACACATGACCGTGTTGCCAATCTTGAACTTTGTATAAATGTGACTGCGGAGTCGGTTGTGTCCTGTTCTGAGACGTAGAATTACAACTTGTTCTGATCTGATCATAATGTGATAGTCATCTTGTGTTGGTGTTTGTAGCCTTCATATTGACTTTATCATCTATTTTTTTCTGATGGTAGGTGATTGGTACATCTGGTTGGTCTTCGGCAGCACCATCCTTAGCCAGTTGGTCTGCTTTTTCATTTCCTGGTATTCCACAGTGAGAGGGTATCTACTACATGGTTAGCCTATGCTGGTAAGACAGTTCATTATTAGTGTTTGGAATTTGTTAGTTTTCCAGACTGGAGAGCTTGAAGCACTGACCTTACTTCTGTCAGGAATACCATAGGTTGTGGGCCAGGGTTGGAGTTCAGCAGTTTTACAGTTGCTACCCTATGTTGTCTTTTCTATCTATCTATCTAATCGCTAAACCATGTGTAGCCTTTCGGTCTCAGGGGTGGAAGAGTTTTCTGGAGATAGTTCTCTTGTGTACTGAGTACATTGTGATATTTCAATGGTACATCATTTTCGTGGTCGGCCTCTAGGTCTGCTTTCACTGTATCTGTGTAGAATAGCTTGCTGTGGTATGCTGTCTGATGGTTGTCTACTGATGTGTACAAACTATCTCATCTTTTGTCTCTTAATATATTCCAAGATTGGAGTGGTACCGGTTCTTTGTCGAATGTCTTCATTTCTCACTCTTGTCTCTTAGCAATATTCCAAGGATTCTTCATTTTACTACGAGTCATTGTGTTCTTACTGACGATTTGCTAATCCTGTCTCAATGTTGTATCAGGAAATTCACATGTCTGCACCGCGATTCTGTAATTAACGCATACAGAAAGAAAACCACATACTCCATGTGAACGGTGTCTTTTGAAAGAAGACAAAATTAATAAATTGAGACAAAACTTGACGAGACAATAATGATTTTTTACAAGTGACAGTTTGTCAGCCTATCACAAAACATTCCGTATCTGCCTCCTACGACATGTTTGGAGAGAAGACAGTGAATCTATCCTTTCAACTCCCAACTAGGAGTCCAGCCTATGGTTACCACAGGGGCGTAATCCCGAATTAGGATTGTATAGCTCTCAAGGCTGATTGTACATTAACTAGAACTCTTTAGCTCTCAAGACTGATTGCATTTTGAACATACTTTTATACCTTTAAAGGCTTCTTATACTTTAGTAGAATTGTATATCTCTAAAGGCTGATTCTACATTGACCAGAATTGTATAATTTTCATGGCTGAATGAACTGTACCTCAGATAGGAATTATATACATTTAAAATCTGAATTTACTTTGTAAGTACAAACTAGATTGTACTTCATTAGAAATGTAAGCCTGATAAATAACAATTTTTATGAAACGTATATATATATATATATATATATATATATATATATATATATATATATATATATATATATATATATATATATATATATATATATATATAAACGGCACAGTTCAGTACACACGGACTCAATTGTTTTCGTCTGCATTCTCAATCTCCTTCTGGCTATCAATGAAATTATATATATATTTATTTATATATACTTAGATCTACAGAGTGGAGTTGGCTGCCCTATTATGCATGGTAAAAGTGATTCATAATCATGCTGAAGTCGGGTGTTTCGGTCGAAAAGTGCAGATATAATAGCGTATTGCGTGAACTTTGAAATATAGCATTCCGTTAACAACATGAGTGTTATAACGAACGCAGGAGAAGAATAAGAAGAAGGAGAAGAAGAAGAAGAAGGAAGATTATGAGAAAGAAGAAGACGATTATTAGATGGATCATTCATGTCATGTTTAATTGTTCAATTTTCCAATCTACGTGGACATGACACTATTTATTCAACACACACACACAGGAAAAAGTAACCAGAGTCAGGAACCCAAGCTTTTTATTTCATTTTATGGAACGTTATGGAAGTTCATGGAAAATGGCAAAGTTGCTCACTATGTGTTTGTTTAAGAGGTAGAGGTTCACATCCAGCTCGCTTAGCTGTGTTATTTAAGTGAATTTGTATCGGATTCGCTGGGGATTACCGTTTAAAGCTACGAAAGCACGTGCTATGAATGTTACTCTCGTTTGTGACGGCAATCTGCATCGTTGAGAGAGAGACAGAGTACTCTTATGTCTATTGTCTGTTGTATGTCCCCAGGTGGTTTGTGATCCACTCATGCCGTTAAGCGTAGGGGTGATTGGAAACGTAGGGGTACGATGTATCCCTAGTAAAATTAAGTCAATACTCTATGCCTTTAGAGCCTTTTCTTTGTATTGGTACTAATTCCACTTTTTATTGTGACTACCTTCACATTTTGAGGGTAATACCTCCACTTTTTATTGCGACTATCTCCACTTTTTATTGCGACTACCTTCACATTTTGTGGGTAATACCTCCACTTTTTATTGCGACTACCGTCACATTTTGTGGGTACTACCTCCACTTTTCATTGCGACTATCACTTTTTATTGTAACTACCTCCACTGTTGTGGGTACTACATCGAGTTTCTAACACTAGACTACACTCCTGCTTAATGTTTGAAATACAACTTCTATCTTCATGATAATCTCAGATGATTCTGGACAATACCGTTCCTGACACGTATGCTACCCACGAAATATTATATCACCGTTCCTGGACCGGCCCTAAAATAACATTTACTCTCTGGGAGGAGCCTTTGTGAGATGTCTAATCAAGCGAACGAACGGAACACGGAGCATGATCTTGCAGAGGATTTGATGGATAGATATTCCCTTGATGTTGTAACAGCACTGTGTCCGTGCTGACATTGGCAATACTTCATGTGTTGTGGCTGATATATGAATAATAACAGCAGCTAGATGGTAAAAGGGCGGAAGTAAAGTCAAATAACGAAATGTGAGTAGATGATACAAGTACATTAGAGTACAGGAAACAAGGAAGTGGACAAGAATGATCGAGAACCTAACACACACAAAAATAAACAGAAGGGAGCAGCGAGTTAATTAAGGATCATGAAAATAGTATTTTTTTAATTTTAATAAACAATCTTTTGCTATCATGATTTATGGGTAAGGTAAGGTATGCTGATAAATTGTATATTCACCTTGTTTTATGTGATGTATACTTTACAGAACGTTGCCCTCACTACCACGCTGCAAGTCTCCCAGCTGCCAAAATGTTCAGATACTTCTTGCGTCAAATTTCAAAAAATCTGTGATAACATTTGCCCATTGTAATATTTGTCTGCCTATTGCTCTGTGATATCATGTGTCAGTTGTTATATTTGTCTGCCTATTGCTCTGTGATATCATGTGTCAGTGGTTATATGTGTCTGCTTATTGCTCTGTGATATCATGTGTCCGTGGTTATATTTGTCTGTTTATTGCTCTGTGATATCATGTTTCTATGGCAATATTTGTCTGCTTATTGCTCTGTGATATCATGTGTCCGTGGTTATATTTGTCTGTTTATTGCTCTGTGATATCATGTTTCTATGGCAATATTTGTCTGCTTATTGTTCTGTGATATCATGTGTCAGTGGTTATATTTGTCTGCTTATTGCTCTGTGATATCATGTGTCCGTGGTTATATTTGTCTGCCTTTTGCTCTTTGATATCTTTCTTGTGTTAATGGCAAAATGTGTCTGCCTATTGCCCTTTTTTCCCGTGACAGTATCCTACACGATTAATCTTTCTACCCCGTGTATCCTACTCAACATGGGCAGCACATTCCGCATGGATAGTGTAAAAGTTTTAGGTGGGGATAGGGGCAATTCGAAAATTATCAACTTACTCTGTCTTAGAACACCGAACTCCCAAGTAAAGAGAGGTTATGGTAGCCGCAAGAGAAGTCAATGACATTTTTTTTAAAGGAACGAGTTTTTTTTTTCAAACAACGACGGAAACCTGCGCCAAAAAAAGGTGGGGGGGGGGGGGGGAGTGGAGCCGATGCTACGGGACGACAACCGTGATTGGAAAACATTGTTCAAACTCAGTGTCTTGTGATGGGGTGCAAAGGGAACGCATTGCTCTAGGTGGACCCAGGGTTAGCAGATAACCAAGATCCCAAATGTACCTCCTCGCGGTGCACCCTGGTAACATAAAAACAGCAGCTCGAGCTGATTCTGGCCAAATCATTTGGGGATCGTGTCCGAGAATGTGGAGGTAGCAGATGGAAAGAGATTTGACTGCACAAGAGACAGACACTATCTCCGACACCACCAGCATCCCTACATGTAGCAACACTGTCGACATACAGTGAAGCTAGTCAGTCCAGTCCGAACATTGTAGGGGTGGCCAATGTAAAAATGCACGTAATGGTATTTGCAAGGCGAGATGTCATACTGAGTACAATGACACAATGAAAGGGCAGAACAGCGCCAGAGGGCATGGCGAACTGCAAATAGAAAGTGAAACGATCATAGGAAAGGGGAACTTCAAGCTCCGTTAGCTCGAGACGAGCTTCTAGTTACCTTATAGGCAGAGACCCAGACCAAATCATGGGCATTCGGAAAAGCAAGAAGACCTAACCCAACTCTAATGTCGAGCCTTCCTAAACCAGAAATTTGCTCGCGAAGAGAAAGGGTTCCGTACCCGATGGGCTTAGGCAAAAAAGGGAGCAACGATGGCAGTCCTCGCCCAACTCTACTGTCAAGATTTCCTATACCAGAAATACACTTTCAGAGAGAAAGGGTTCAGTACCTGATGGGCTCAGGCGATATTGGGACATGGTCGCTGAGCTCGAGAACGCCTTGCTCTCAAACGCGTGGTGTGAGACTCGAACTTGGGCGAGGGGTTCACGATGTCTGTGAACATAGCCTCGGGTAGGAGGGCGTACGAGCCAGGGTCCAACTCCTCTGGCGAGTTCTTCCTCATACGGAACCAGGCTCGCGGATGAGAAACGGTTCAGTACCCGGCGGACACAGGAAGAGTACGCCCAATTGCACGAGACGGGTTCATAGACGGTGGAACACCTCGTGCCAGATAGAAGCGTTCGACAAGCGTCTTGGCGGAGAGGCACTACACACCAGCGTGCCCGGCGACAGATAGACAGTCTGTCACGGACTAGGGAAGCTTACCCGAATTAAAGGCATGACGAAAACGAATGTGTTGGACCTCGAACGTCCTGACCACAAGTGGCCAACATGGTGTGAAAATAATCACAGTTCTACTGTGGAACTTGCAGCACAACGTACTTCACGCTACCCGGCGGAAATCACACGAAATATTCGTTGTGGTTATATGAGAGCGAACGCTGAAGAAGAAGTGTCTTGTGATATGTCCAAAATATGTTGGCTTGAGTTTTTTGATGATTTTGAGGAACCAATCTTCTATATTAGGTTACTTTTTTTTATGATTTCAGAAGCCAATCTCCTATGTTAACTTAGGTTATTTTTCATGTTTTGAAGAACCAATCTCCTATGTTAGCGTAAGATTTTGTATGGTTTTTAGAAGCCAATCTCTTATGTTAGCTTGAGCTTTTTTGATGTTTTTAAGGATCTTATCTCCCATGTTTAGATCTTCACACAGTGTGGTAAATACAAATTGTGTGAACAGTTGGCGAGTGAGTTCCCATTGTGAGTAATTAAACCTGCATATTGACAACTAATAATCAATAGACGAGTTATAATTCTTCTTCTTAAGCGTTAATTCTCAAACTCCAGCTGGATCTCTCTGAGGAGCCAAATATGACCTTTCCAAAGGAAAGTAGCCACCATTCAGAATGAGACATTATCTCTTGCAATCTCCTGCCTTACATTCCCGCATTTCTCAATTTCTATTACAATATTTACTAATCATATGATTAAGACGAAGGCGAAAAAATGTAAACTTACATATAATTTAACTATTCCGGAGATTGTGGTGGCTGGATTAATAGAACTTCGACTTTCACTATTTTTTACGGTTGCAAAACTCTGATATAACCAAAATGTACAAGCGACCACAGTTGAAAGAAGAGTACGTCACAATAACAAGCACATTTTACTTATCAAAACATGATCCAGACACAAGTTTAATCTGATATCGCTTAATAGATGAGGTTAATAAGTGACAGATGACTGGAAGTATCAGGAGGAAATGTAATTATTCTAACGAAATCACGGACTGAAAGGGTTAATATGTATTAATACAATAGAAAAATGTTTGAAATAACAAATAACAATCAGAGGTACACGCCTGAAAGGGACATTTGACCATAAGAAAATATTTGGCTTTAGAGAGTGAAATACACAAGATTTAATAAAAGAAAACCCTTCTATATAAATTGAAGGGATGAACCAATTAAAATTAGTAAAAATGGAAAGTGATGGATCGTGGCAAACAAGTACTGAGATGATGGTATTGCGATTAATAGAGGGAGGTGGGGGTGGGTGGTGGAAGAGATTCATTGACACGGAATCAGTGGAACAGGATGACATGGATCGTGCTGCTTGGAGGCGAAAGATCAAAAATGGTATAACAACAAAAGACAAAGTGATAGCTTTGAGTTCAAGGGGTTCACATCTAAGAAAACACAATTGCATACGAGACATATGACTCCATGTGGATTTGAAAGACTCTTTGTGACAAAAATTGGTCTTGCGAGTCATATCAATCATCGCCATGAATCATACATCTTATTTCTTATAGCACAATAATAATACTATCGTCTGGAGAGACGGAAAGGTGCCTATTACGTATATGTGTTGTACGTCATCATCTCAGTGGATAGTACATTATATTTCTTTTATCACAACAATAATATTATAGCCTTAAAAGACGGAAAGATGCCTGCTACTACAAATATTATACAGAATAAATAAAACGGATAAACAACGGACGCGTCGTCACGAAATGTTAAATTTGTAATCTTATAATTTTCATAAACTTTCTAAGACATTATACCACCTTTTAAGTGACCTTCATACTGTTAATGTGTCAACTGTGAGTAACGAATCTTAGAGCTGAAGGGTCACAAAAAAACATTGAAATATTGCCTTTCATTGGGGATTTCAAGTGTGCAAACACCGACACTCAGAAGACTTGTTCTTCAACAATGTCTATGCATTTCCCGGTTATCTTGCGGACAGAACAAAACTAAAAACCGGAAGATGAATGAGGCGATATATTTTTGTGGCCATCGCTATTCTGTGGATTTAACACTGCCAGACCAAAGGGACGTCACTGGTAACTAGGATAGATAATCTTTAAATGCATTGCAGGCCATACTTGCAAGTTTGTGATGTTAAGAAAAATTGTGAACTGGACACAGGATTTCGTAAATAGCAGGCCATTTGCTATTGCAGACAAGAAGAGTGTTAGGAAAAAAATAGCTCTACCCGTGCAATTATTTAGAAACATCATCCATGATGTTAAAAAGAGGTAGATATAAATGGCTCTAGATGCATATATGTTATGGGAAGTTTCCGATTTACACATCACTCCGGAGGTCGTATTGGCCGGACAACAATAATCGTCACCTCCACAATTTTTAGATGGTTGTAAATCTCTTATATAATTCAATTGGACTAATATCCACGGTTGGAACGTGCACACCTCAGCATAAGAGGTACATTTTAGTTAACTAAAAAGTCTAACTACTTTTGAAACTAATGGAACATGTTTTCTGAAATCGTGGTGATTGGATTACCAGAACCACGAAACTCTACTATCTTTCGATGAATAAACCTCTGACATAACCAAATTGGACTTAGAACTGCGGTTGAAAGAATCGTATCTTAGTGTCAATCATTTTGACATTTATGAAAATTCATCACTTTAATACAACTAAGCGTCTATTCGCTAATCCCCTGGTTGTCTTTAAGCGTCAGGGGTAGAAGAGTTTACTAGAGATGGATCTCGCGTGTGCTGAATATATTGTGGAATTTGTTGTCACTTTTATCTCAGTAGTCCAT
Source organism: Meghimatium bilineatum (assembly GCA_034231615.1). Lineage (NCBI taxonomy): Eukaryota > Metazoa > Mollusca > Gastropoda > Stylommatophora > Philomycidae > Meghimatium > Meghimatium bilineatum. The sequence continues at coordinate 24,383,784 of CM067300.1, read as the reverse complement.
CGTTTTCGTGACCAGTGTCTAGGTCCGACTTTACTGTATCTGCATAGCATAGCTTGCTGTGGTTCGCTGTTGATGGTAGTCTGTTGATCTGTTCAAACCATGTGATCTGTTGTCTCTTAATATGTTCCATGATGTGGGTGGTGCTTGTTCTTTGTCTGATATCCTCATTCCTCATTCTGTCTTAGTGATATCCATCGGATTTTGCACAAACATGCCATTTCAGCTGTCACAAGTTTGCGTTTGTCTTGTGCTGTCGTTGTCCACGTTTAGCATTGGTAGCCCAGCGTTGATATAATAATCATTTCAACTGTGTTAATTTAGTGTTTAAGTCTACATTTTTGTTTCTGAAGATTGGTGTCATTTGACTTGGGCTTGATATTCTTTAGTATACATATTACGTATTGTTTTACTGCTCTTGCCGTCTGTTCTTATATTGATTCATGTATTTTAACACAACGTATATCATGAAAGTTATGAACATTACATGACAAGAATAGATCCCGGATACCACTGTCTTTGACAGATATTTTGTCCCTAGCAATGAAACTATTCTGATGCAGACACAGATTCGTTGGGCAGATCATGTGGTACATATATCAGACCATCGCCCGCTAAAGCTACTTCTCTATGGTGAATTGCAGAAGTGGATACAACTTCAAGGTGATCATAACAAGCGCTACAGGGACTCATTAAGTAAGTCACTGAGATACTTTAAAATAGACCAAAATATATAGGAAGAACTTGTAGACTTGCACAGAATATATCTACATGACGCCATACAGTCAAAAGGCACATACTTTTATGAGAAGATAAACAAATGCAGCAGCTCAACAGCCGAGAGTAGCTAGAAAATCACAATATTCCTGATAACTTAGAACAAATAAGTCAGCAGTCAATCTTGACCATGCAATTTAACTACCGAAACACTACTGGTTAAATCCAGATCTAGATTGTTTGAGTGTTCAAACTCTGGTCATTTTAAGAACCGTCCAGACTACGCAATATCCGGGATCCAGTTTTGATCTAATCGAGTAGTGTTCTCCTGTCGTGTTGTTTTAGAAAGTCAGTTTATTGAAGATCATGGATGGTCTCAGTCGTATTCCGTTGGTTGCTAGGTCACGTGATAGCAAGGGTTCTCAGTGTGTATTATATGACCATCAGAAGGACACATCACGTATCTTGGAAGAGGGGTAGTAAGCAAAAATAGAAAAGATTGTGAAGTGGTCGTGGAAAAGTCTGTGGGGATAACATAAAAGTAAAAATCTGAACTTATATGTAGTACAGTCATCCCTCGCTACTTCGCGGTTCATTTATCGCGGCCCCAGTACATCGCGGATTTCTAAAAACATATTTACAGTATGTACACTTGAGTTACATCTACATATGTTACACACACACACACGTATCATATTTATATTATTTATACATTATTATATGTATGTTATTTATACTATTAATATTTTATTTACATGTTTGAAACTATTCTTTAATGTACTAATGATAACATATGCACTTATATGGTTTCATATACACTTATTGATATTATACATACATAAAAAATGTACGTGTGTTAAAAATGAGAGAATGATTCTACTTCGCGGTTTTTCACTTATCGTGGCCGGTTCTGGTCCCTATTAACCGCGATAACTGAGGGATGACTGTATATATATATATTTATATATATGTATAATATATATATTTCTGCTTTTGCCGTGAGTCGTGGCAGGAATGAATAACGATCAGTTTTCAGACTATGGCACCTTTTGTCGCTTGATATTCAGTAACAGTCTGATGTCTAAGAATATTGGTAACTTCTTCGAGCCACTTTTTTTCGAGATTTTCCTTCGCCTCTTGTTTATTTCATTTTGTATGCTAACTCTGTTGGCAATTAAGGGTTCATTTTCATTAAGTGGCCGAACCTTCTCAGTCTTTGTTTTTCAATATATTTGACAGAGAAGTTGTTACACCAGTTCTTATAATCTCTTCATTACTCACACAATCTCCTCTTGTTCTGTTTGCTGTGTTTCGTAGAAATCTCATTTCACAATTAACAAGCTTTCGCTATTGTTCTGTAGTTAGTATTCATGTCTGACATTGATAACAGAAAATTAGCATGAATATTAAATTTATGATTTGCCTATTTTTTGGTTTCCACCGGGAAATATGTGTTTTTTGTAGTACAAATTGTCAGAAAGGCTCACTTTTAGAACTTTCCGGACAATATAAAATAATATATGTGATTAAATATTATAGAATAACAAAGTTGAAAATATTTTTTGCCCAACTGTAGCTAGTGTAGCTATTTTTTACCCAACTGTAGCTATTGTAGGTATTTTGGGTAAGAGGCAGGCAAAAACAATTTCATCTGAAATGTTTACTACAGAAAGAACTGTTGGGTTAGGAGATGTGATGTCTTGTAACTCAAACACTTTATTGTCATCTTGTAACTCATCCACTTGTTATCTTGTAACTCACCCACTTCATTGTTATCTTGTAACTCAAACACTTTATTGTCATCTTGTAACTCATCCACTTGTTATCTTGTAACTCACCCACTTCATTGTTATCTTGTAACTCACCCACTTCATTGTTATCTTGTAACTCACCCACTTCATTCTCATCTTGTAACTCACCCACTTCATTGTCATCTTGTAACTCACCCACTTCATTGTCATCTTGTAACTTACCCACTTCATTCTCATCTTGTAACTCACCCACTTCATTCTCATCTTGTAACTCACCCACTTCATTGTCATCTTGTAACTTACCCACTTCATTCTCATCTTGTAAGTCATCTACTGCATTCTCATTTTGTAACTCATCCACTTCATTGTCTGTCGAGAGAAAGAAGAGTGAGAACTGTTGGGTTAAGAGATGTGATGTCTTGTAACTACCCACTTCACTGACATCTCCCACTACAATAAAGTCGGATGTAATTAGATGACAGTAGTAGTAGCAGCGGTAGTATTAGTAGTAGTAGCAGTAGTAGTATTAGTAGTAGCAGCGGTGGTAGTATTAGTAGTAGTTATCAGTGAAACACAACCCTCTTAACCATACAAAATTAATATTTAAATTAATTATGGATTAATTGTTTATATAATATTTAGAATAATTATACATAAAATAAGCAAGTAGGAACGCGTTCCAAACAAGAACCTGATTTGTATAAGAGTTTGCTGCTTGACTGTGATATCCAAGTCTTTATACCTGACTCGTCCAAATTTAGCATGCTTTTTGTGCCACTTTGAAGCTATATGGCAGAGAATATCAACGTTTTCTGATGGCGAGCACCACCAACATGTACTACTGAATGTGCGAGCAATATAACATATAACCAGATGACGAAGAAATTGAACATATAACATATAACATTATAACATATAACATATAACATAATAACATATAACATAATAACATATAACATTATAACATATAACATTATAACATATAACATTATAACATATACCATTATAACATATAACATATAACATTATAACATATAACATATAACATATAACATATAACATTATAACATTATAATATATAACATTATAACATATAACATTATAACATTATAACATATAACATATACCATATAACATATAACATTATAACATATACCATTATAACATATAACATATAACATTATAACATTATAACATATAACATATAACATTATAACATAATAACATATACCATTATAACATATAACATATAACATTATAACATATAACCAGATGAAGAAGAAATTGAACATATAACATTATAACATTATAACATATAACATATAACATTATAACATATAACTAGATGAAGAAGAAATTGAAAGTGAAAGTGAATGTGAAAACTGGCGATATAACGTTCATTGCATAGTATACCCCCGCCCTTTCCTTTCCAACAATGTTGTTCGCCTATCACATGATAATGACGACAATTTATTAGATCCACTGTTTAAAATTCGGTTATAGCTTATGTCCTTGACTATAAATTCGTAAATGGCTAACAAGACTTATTCTGGACGCATATGTCCTTGGACAGTTCAGGCTGGGATGACCACTGTAGATGGTTTTTGGTCTACCTGAGATTGTCTTGCTACTCTCCATTGTTACACTGCTGCATTTAAACTCTTTTCACTAGATGGTGTGCCTTTTTGTGACTCTAGACCACCATGTAGATATTTTTTGTGACTCTAGACCACCAGGTAGATATATTTTGTGACTCTAGACCAGCATGTAGATATATTTTGTGACTCTAGACCACCATGTAGATATATTTTGTGACTCTAGACCACCATGTAGATATATTTTGTGCAAGTCGTCCCATGTTTCTTGGTCTAGTTCAAAGGCTCAGTGAGGTCTTTAAGGAGTCATAATACCGCTTAATTTTTCCACCTTCAGAACATATGTCCTTCTGTAACTCGCTTTAGAGAAGTATGTGGCAGACGATGAACATGCATACGTTTCACAAGACCTGCTCAACGAAAGCGTGTCTGCATTAAAAAATGTATAAATACTAGGAATACCAAATCCGTTAAGGACAGTGGTATCCGGAATCTTGTTTTGCCATGTGATGTTCATAACTTTTCTGAAATAATTCCTTTCTCCTATAATTCTCCAATAGTCAAGGATAGAACACAATTTGAGTTTGTACAACACAGTTTGAAATGTATAGGTGAATCATGATTGTTAGTGTTCAGCTCGACATATTACGACGTGAGCAATATGGGGGTTGAGAACAGGGATAAGAGGATAAGAGAGCAAACACCACTTATAGACCAACAATATCTGTCTTTTACAACATGATCTAGCAGTAATTCGTTAGCCCACTTTCTTAGGACCCCACTCATTACAGATTAATGCCTGAATGAACATTACATAAGCTAACCCATCACCATACAGTCGGGTGACTGAGTGAATATTATATTAATTAATCCGGCACCATACAGACAGGTGACTGAGTGAACATTATATTAATTAACCCGGCACCATACAGACGGGTGTCTGAGTGAACTGTATGAGTTCAAGACATCTTAGCACCATATACTTGCGATAATTACGATGTAATATCAGATAAGTTACTGTCTAGTTATCAGATACATAGCGGCCATGACAGCAGCAACACAAGCTAAGTATCATTGATCAGGCATACCAGTCTCTTGTCTATTGTATTTCCCTTGGTGAATGATGGTTGATCGTATCCGCACTGTCTGGTAAGTTTAGAGGTAACGCCTCTGTAGTCGTTCCAAGGCCAGATTCATCGTCTAGATTGCCTAGATAGAGTCCATGTATGTTAAAGATTATTTTGATGTTGTTAATCCGCCGTTTTCATAGTCCAGCTTTCGCTCTATATCCGGATAATCTTTTGTTATAAGATCTTATTGGCATGTATATAAGTACACTTCACATAGTATACAGCATCGCCGTAATTCGGATGTGTCGGACCGTTGATTCAAACTAAACAGCCACATAAAATATCTCAGGTCTATGGACTAAATCCTGCTGAAAATCTACTAGACATTAGACCTGTCACAAGAGCGAACTAATGGGAGTTTGACAAGAAACGTAAACATAATTACGGGAATAAAATAAACACCAACCAAATCAATCACATAATTTTAATAGGAATAAGTATGTCATTATTATAGTTTCTATTGGATTCATTAGTTTGGCTTATCCGAAAATATTTTTTTTTTCTGGACTAGAACATAGATTCGTTCAGCGTTCATAAAATCAGGAAAGTTTGTGGATACTAGAAACTTTCAATTTCCTTTCGTTTCACGCTCAAATCTTGCATAAGGGATACCACAAATCTTTCTGGGAACTCTATATAGATCGCTAAGATCAAAGACTGAGCTCTAGGACAGAAAAAATCGATAGTGTCAAAGAGGTGCATGTTGGAACTTGGTACTTAGCCCTCGATGCAATAATTTCAGATTGTCCGTTGATGTCGAATAGATGTTTGCTCTGATAGTGGCTTTATGGTTTGCGTTTGAACCGACTTGTTTGGGTTAAGTGAATGTAGGAATCTTGTGTTAAGGGTTTCCCAATTAAATCACGTAAAGAGGAAAAACAATTCCTGGCATTTACACATACACTTTACTTTCTTATGAGATGTAAGCATTTTTTGTTCTCAATTAACATGAACGTTTACATAGTCGTATTACTGAACATCGTTTTCAACATCAAGATGATCATCAAATTCACAGTCTATAGGAGTTGAAGGGTGCAACTTTAGATGTTTGATAATTATATGGGTGCCACTTTAAATTATTGATAGTTGTAGGGTACTACTTTAGTTTTTTGATAATTCTAGGGGTGCCAATTACAATATTTAATTGTTGTAGAGGGTGGAGAGCTCATCCTGCTGGAGAGCTCGTAGGTCCAGATATCACCTACAATGTCCATTTAATCTTCCTCTTCAATATTCCGCACATTATCTACAACATTGTCTCCAACATTTCCGATATCTTCTCCAACATTTCCCGACATCCTCTCCAACATTCCCAACATCTTCTCCAACAATCTCTCCAACTGTTCAGATATCATCTCCAATGTCCACTTAATCTTCCTCTCCAACATTCCCGACATCCTCTACAAACATCCCGACATCTTCTCCAATATTCCCGACATCCTCTCTAACATTTCCGACATTCTCTAGAACATTCCCGACATCTTCTCCAACATTCCCGACATCCTCTCCAAAATTCCCGACATCTTCTCCAACATTCCCGACATCCTCTCCAAAATTCCCGACATCTTCTTCAACAATCTCTCCAACTGTCCAGATATCATCACCAATGTCCACTAAATCGTCCTCTCCAACATTCCCGACATCTTCTCCAACATTCCCGACATCCTCTCAAACATTCACGACATCTTCTCCAACAATCTCTCGAACTGTCCAGATATCATCACCAATGTCCACTAAATCTTCCTCTCCAACATTCCCGACATCTTCTCCAACATTCCCGACATCCTCTTGAACATTCACGACATCTTCTCCAACAATCTCTCCAACTGTCCAGATATCATCACCAATGTCCACTTAATCTTCCTCTCCAATATTCCCGATATTTTCTACAACATTCTCGTCATCTCCTCCAACGTCCTCGATATCACCTTCAACGTCCTCAATATCTCCTCCAGCGTCCTCGATATCTCCTCCAATGTCCTCGATATCACCTCCAACGTCCTCGATATCACCTTCAACGTCCTCGATATCTCCTCCAACGTCCTCGATATCACCTTCAACGTCCTCGATATCACCTTCAACGTCCCCGATATCACCTTCAACGTCCCCGATATCACCTTCAACAATCTAGACATTATCTCCAACATTCGTGACATTATCTTCAATATTACCGACATTCTCTCGAAAATTCTCGACATTCTCTCTAAACTTCTCCACTTCTCTATAATAATTTCCTCTGTATCATATTTAATATCATCAAATTCTTCAACATCGCTTTTATTATCATTCTTTTCAACAACCTGTTCTTCATCCATACGATAAATAATACCTTCATTAGTATTCCCTTTAATGGTATCAACTTCAGCAGTGACATCTTCATTAATCAGTCAATGAAGGTGCAAACATCATGAACATGACACTATCAGCAGAATCTGCAAGGAAAAGAACGGCTAGCCATTAGCAGAAATCGTGCGCTTTTCCAGCTGACGGTTTGTTTCAGTCTGTTTGCAAACACCATTAGCAGACGTAAGCCGTGTTTGAAAAGTCAACAGAGCATTTTCCCGCTTAATACAAACAATGAATTCAAGATAAATCTGGAGGCAGAGTTAATTTTACATGTTTGTGAGAGTTTGTTGAGGTTGGAAGGATTTGAGAAAAAGAAAAAATAACTTGCGAATGCTTGGATCAATCGAAGACCTTCATGTGGTTGACAAATATAGAACATTTTTAATGGACAACCACAAAATGTGTGATTTGTTGGAAGCAAATGTGGAACAGCAATCTCTAATTTAAAAAAAAGGAAAATAGACGTTGTCTAATTTGATGAAGGTAAACTTGCGTCAATGAAAAAAACGCGTTGTATGAATTAGAAATGATTAGGATGCAGACGTGACGACATATTTCTTAATTTGAAAACCAGCTTGCGTATATACACTGGGTCTGTTTATGTGTGCGTGTGTGTGTGTCTGATGTTTGATAAATGTGGATTGAATAAATAGTAAAAATACAAACATGTTAATGATGTACATTTGAAATTGTTAATCTTTCTTATAGGGAAACAGTGTAAATAGATCCAAAGGAATGGACAGAATTAGCAGGAATGAATTGTCTTTATTAAAATACCAGCACCAACGTTTAGTTACATTAGATGAGAAAGATAAGTGTACGATTTTGAGTATGCGTGGAACATGGATATAAATCAGTGACAAAAATAATTGATTCTTATTTAGATAAAATGGACATAAAGATAAATTGAGAATAGGCATAGACAGCAAGAAAGTGCAATCGTGAAGTGTTGCAAACATGGACAACGAAAAAAAAATAGCAATCATGAAAAGTGTTACAGGCATGAACAGCGAGAAATAACAATCATGAAGTGTCACAATGCGCCAAATGTTTCATGATCTTATTAAAATACGCCAATTAAAAAACGATTATCCAGTTCAAGTGCTACATCAACACAAGTACCCGCAGTCAGTTGAATAAAAACCTGCTCATATAGACACATATAGATTTATACAACCTTTATTTCCTTGAAAAAGTTCATGTTTCTTAAATTTCTTCAAATTAATTAATAATTAATACGTTTTATATGACTTTCTGATTATTAGCCCCGATGTTTAAAGCGCCAATTATATACATGCGTCTTGGGTTGGCCACGTAGACTATACTCAATCCATTGAGAACATCAAACAGAGAACAATAACGTCACTTGTAGAGTCTTGATGAGGAGTTTGAAGACAACTTTATATTTGGAAGTAATATTTAATAGTTGTAGCCAATTTTGGTTTCTCTGAATATCATTGGTTGAATTAGACATTCACATGTTCATTAGATTTGTTGCATGACCGTCTCCAGTAAAGACCTCTCAGCAGAATGCAAACACTCCTTCATTCCTGACTTTTTAAATTATTGTTGGTCATTATTTATATACTTGGGTCGTCTGACAACAATGTCATGGCGACCAACGAAAAGTACGGAAATAATGAAACAGAAGCTTTTAGGTCATCTTTACTTTCCGTTGAGAGGTCTTATAGTACTGTGAAATGTAATGTTGGGGCCTTACTGTATCACCTTGGTGATCCACGTCAACTGAAACTGTGGAGACGAGACAGCTTTGGTTATATACTAAAGCACACTAAAACATACCTCTGTTTTATATATATATATATATATATATATATAAATATATATATATATATATATATATATATATATATATATATATATATATATATATATATATATATACTGTTGCCGAGAAACGGAGAAACAATGTGTGAGAATGAATTTTTCCTGTGTTAGTTATGAGGTAGAGAGGATGGCTACCGGAATCAAAAGTGCATAAGTCAACCTGCAGGTTTGTGTACAGACTACACGAAAACACTGCAAATTTTAAGTGCAATACGATTCCCAGCAGCTATCACCTTCAAAATCGGTAGGTTTTGTCGCAGTATATTTGCTATGAAAAGGCCGTTGAGACAAAACACCCAGAACGTGTGCTTGAAATGTCAGGACTATCTGAAAAGAAACACCTACGAGCCATTTGTATATTAGAGACTTGAACGAGCCCACGAGCCTTTGCTAGTATGATGAATTGTCATTGTACGTTTCAATGAAAGTTACGGAACCATTGGCAGTGCCCAGGATAGACTTTGGAGTGGCTAACCACGAGTTACTACCACTGGGCAAGATGACATCATGTTAGGTGGGCCAAACGTGACTCACAGACATCGTCACCCTACAATGGGTAGAGCAACATGTCAGATGGACTACTGCAGTAAAAGGTTGTAGTATTCTAAGATAGAGAATTTTCAACCTCGTTTTTGCTTTTGGAGGAATGCGGATTTTGCGATGGTGTAGAGAGCGCTTTGCAGATTGCTGTGTTCGTCAGCACATCGATTTGGAGGTGGCAGTATTCATATTCGGGGAGAATCAATTCCCCCCCCCCCATCGCTTGCCTCTGCACGTCTTCCGTGGAAATCTTAATGCTGTGAGATATAGAGATGAGATTTCTGGTGCATTGGTTTTCCTACATTCACAAATTATCAAGACTTGCAGTTTTTCCAGCAGGATAACGCACGTGCACACACCGCATGCATTACACAGCAATATCTACAACAGCAGAACATTGTGACGATTGATTGGCTTGTCCTATCACCAGACCTGTCCCCTATAGAACATCTGTGGGACGAGTTTGGACGCAGAGTCTACAGGCAAGGTTCTCCTTCAAATTTGCAGAGCTCGCTGTTGCTCTTACAGGTGAATGGGACTTGATTCCTCGGAATTACCATCAGAAAATTGTGCTTTTCACGAGGAGCCGCTGCCAAGCACGTTTGCAAGCACACGGTGGACATACAAGATACTGAGGCTAGCGTGAAAGATGTTTTATTATTGGTTGCCATTTTGGTTTTCTCTCTTGTCTGCACAGCATGCAATGTATTGCATAAGAATAAAATGCTAGAATTAATGACTAACATGGATTCATAAGAAAATGAATAAAGATTCCAAATATATAAACTTGTAAACAATTATAGTTACATTTTACACTCTGTTCCTGGATTATACAGGTGGTGCGTTTTTAATGTGCTTTCGTATATAAATTAAAGGATTGAAAGGTTCGTATCAATCTATCCAGGTATTGTCTTTTTTCTGATTGTGCTGTAAGGTGTCGCAGGATTGAATAACGATCAGTTTTTGGGCTATGACACGTCTGGTCGCTTAATAAGCAATAATATTGTGACGATTTAAAATGTTGGTACCTCCTCCAATCCACCTTCTTCTTGATCTTAGTATGTATCCTGCAGTTTCGATTTTCCTGTAGTATGCTCCTTCCGCTGGTCATTAAGGGTTAATTCTAATTAAGTGGCCAAACCATTTCAGTCTCTGTTTATCATTATATTTGACCACATATATTGTTCCAACAGTTCGTGTAATCTTTTCATTCCTCACATAAAGTGCTGTTTTTCGTAAACATTTATTTTCACACGTAGTAAGCATTCTTTCCTGTTCTTTTGTTAATGTCCATGTTTGACATTTATAACGGAATGTTGGTATCAAGATTGAATTTATGATTTGCCTTTTGGTTTCCATCGGGATAGATTGGTTCAAGTTCATAATATACGTAGTTGAAGGTTTGTTTAGCAGATGCTACATATTTGTTGGTAATCGAATTGATATCAGGTCTTCTAGATCAAGTACAAAATGAGGCATTCCATCACTTGTCCAATGAGGAACAGGATATTATTGTCCGACTACCCGCAGGTAGACTGCCCCACAATATGTTATCACAGAAAAAATATTGCTTGTAATTGTTGGAACTTTGTTTTGAAATTTGTACTGGTGGTGCGAAATAATTAAATGTACACAAATAAATGCATGTACACAATTAAAAAGGATGTACACATATATAAGGTATTATTTTCGTTGGTTATATGTACGTACATTTTTGAATCTCGATTTTTTATGTCTTTCCATAAAATATTGTTAACTGCCATTTATGGATGTGTTGGGCCATTGTCGAAAATGAAACGGGGCCTCAACACATTGTTATACTATTTTAAAAATCCTGCTGGAAATCTAGTATGATAATTATTCGGCTACTAGAGATATCCGGCGGGAGTTTGAGAAAGAATGTTGAAGAAGAAATATTGTTAAGCAGCTGATAAATTTTGTGCATGAAAGCTCTCATCGCCATTAAATGCTCACAATGTAAATGAGACGATTAGGGCCTTGTGATTATTGATGTCATATCGCTGTGAACGCTTCTGCTAATTCCCATCTTTGATAAGGGTTTGGAAGAATAATTATGCTTCATTCTAATTGATCTACAGAACATCTGAAGCAGCTGGCATGTAAGCAGTTTCCCTAATAAATCATTTTCGTGATCACAGCAATCTGAGCAGTGTTGCCAATAAGAGGTCAACTTGGAAAATGAGTAAGTGTGACGCAACCGCGCATACCGTAATGCCATAAGAGGACACAATATTTCAGCGTGTTACAATGAAATAAAGTTAACCCATATAATTTAACAGCCGTAGGAGTGTGAGATGTTAGCGATCTCATATTTCTGTTGCTTTGCTATATGAGGGCGGCAGCCATCTCCTCTACCTCGTAGTCTTTACTTCCCTGACTGACCCGGTACCCAATTAAGGCTGGATGTACCCGGAGAGATGAGGTATTACGAAGAAACGTTTATTAGATGTTATATTTGTAAGCTACCTAACGATCAACAGTTATACAACTTCAGTGCTCATTCTAAAATTCCCGCTGAATTTCTCTTTCAGTAATACAATGATCATACTAGATTTCGCTTGCAGTAATACCATGGTCCTACTAGATTTCTCTTGCAGTAATACAATGGTCCTACTAGATTTTTCTTTCAGTAATACAATGGTCCTACTAGATTTCTCTTTCAGTAATACAATGATCATACTAGATTACGCTTGCAGTAATACCATGGTCCTACTAGATTTCTCTTGCAGTAATACAATGGTCCTACTAGATTTCTCTTTCAGTAATACAATGGTCCTACTAGATTTCTCTTTAAGTAATACAATGGTCCTTCTAGATTTCTCTTGCAGTAATACAATGGTACTACTAGATTTCTCTTGCAGTAATACAATGGCTCTACTACATATCTCCTGCAGTAATACAATGCCCCTACTAGATTTCCAACTGCAGATAGTCTAGAGAACAGAAATACTTTATATAACTGTTTAATTTGCGACAACGGCCCAACACATCCGTCCTCACTCTGTAACACGTGTTCACATATGTATCAATTTTTCACTCATCTGAGGCATACTTATAATACTGTGATAGCATGTTTGTTTAGCTTAGTCCAACTACAAAATGATTATCTCAGCAAACATATATAACACATATCATTGAAAATGTGTAAGTTTGAAATGGTATAGACCCTATGAATGAATATTTTCATTAATATGCAGACACTAGTTTTAATTTCCGTTTAATTGCTACATATGTTAAACGTCTAAAGGCCAACACACAGCAAACATAATTTTAAAGATGTTTATAGTCAATTATTATGAGCCGAGTACATAGTATGCTTGCTTACTGTCATCGGGTAACAATGTGCCAAGTTCAAAAGAATCACGAACGAAGAATCAAATATGAAAGCATAAAGAACCTAGAATGAATGATAAAGAAAGAAGAATCAAGAATAAAGGCTCATGAATGAGGAATTAAGAATTTACTATAAAGAATAAAGATTAAGAATCAAGAACGAAGCACGAAGAATGAATGATCAAGTATACAAAATTTAGAATGAAGAATTAAGAATGAATAATCAGGAATGGAGAATGAAGAATGCAGATTCAATAACGAAGAAACAGGAATTAGGAACAAATAATCTGGAATACAATATCAATAATGAAGAAACACAAATCAAAAATAAAGAATCGGGAATGCAGAATCAATAATGACGAATTAACAACGAAGAATCAAACATGAAGATTAAAGAAATATACACCCGGAATCAAGTATCAAGAATGAAGTATGAAGAGTCATGAAATATGAATCATGAATCAAGAATAAGGTATGAATAATCAGGAATGAAGTAGCAAGAATACATTATAAAAAATAAAGAATCTATAATATAATAACCGCGTTATGTCATTCTCTCCCGAACGCTCTATAAATAGCGCAGTTTCGTTACGGATTTCCATGCGACATCCAACCAAAACGATTGAAGTCGAGACGACATTTTCCCGCGCTCGATACAAACCAGACGCCATTGTTGTATAGAAATGTTGTTGTGAAGTTCGATCGCTAATCTGATTAACGTCGCTATAATGAACTAACATCAATGGTTTTCGTCAAAGAAGATGGCGAACTAGCATTTCACCGCGACATTTGAATTTATTCTTTCATACAATATTGGTTATGGACTGTATTCGATGAGTTGGTTATGGACTGTATGATATCATACTCGCTTTTGTTTCCATACGGTGAGTCGGGTTGACAAGCATACTGGCAATCTGAGACAAATTTCGTCGACGGGACAACGGGTCTCGACGGGACCCGAACGAATCTAGTTAAGAAAAAAGAATCACTAATGAAGAATCAAGTATGACGAATCAAGAACGAATTATCAAGAATGAAGAATCAAAAATGAATGCTCCAGAACGAAGAATGAAGAATACAGAATGAGGAATTAAAAATTCATAATCATGAATCAAGTATGAATAATCAAGAGTGAAGAAGTAAGAATGAAAAACAAAGAAGGAAGAATTAGGTATGTAGAATCAATAATAAAGAAAAAAAAACAACGAAGAACAATAATGGAAAATGAAAAATCATATGCATAATTAAGAATGAAGAATTAATAATGAAGAATGAAGAATCAGGAATGAAGAATTAGAAATTCTGAACCAATAATGAAGAATTATTAACAAAGAATAAAGAATGAGGAATGAAGAATCATGCACCAAGAATCAATTCTGAAAAAACAAACATGAAGAATCGTGAAGCAAGCCTATGTATAAGATAATCAGGAATGAAAGTGCATAAATGAATGATGACGCATTAGTAATTAAGCATTGAGAAGACATAATCATAAATCAAGTACGAAGAATTAAGAATGGAATAACAAGAATTCATAATGAAAAAATCAAGAATCAAGAACCAGGACTGCAGAATCAAAAATGAACAAATAACAAAGAAGTATAAAGAATCAAGAATCATGCATGAAGAATCAGGAATGTAGAATCATTACAGAAAAATTAACAACGAAGACTCAAGAATGAAGAATGAGGAATCATATAAGGAATAAAGAATGAAGATTTAAGAATGAAAAGGGGTGCAAAGGGAACGCATTGCTCTAGGCGGACCCATGGTTAGCAGATAACCAAGATCCCAAATGTACCTCCACGCGGTGCACCCTGGAAACAGAAATACAGCAGCTCGAGCTGATTCTGGCCAAATCATTTGGGGATCGTGTTCGAGAATGTGGAGGTAGCAGATGGAAAGAGATTTGACTGCACAAGAGACAGACAATATCTCCGACACCACCAGCATCACCACATATAGCGACACTGTCGACATACAGTGAAGCTAGTCAGTCCAGTCCGAACATTGGAGGGGCGGCCAATCTAAAATGCAAGTAAAGGTAGATGCATGTCGAGAGACAAATAGATTTCATACCGAGTACAATGAAACAATGAAAGGGCAGAACAGCGCTAGAGGGCAGCGCGAACTGCAAATAGAAAGTGAAAAGTCCATAGAAAGGGGAACTACAAGCTCCGTCAGCTCGAGACGAGCTTCTAGTTACCTGTGCTCCTTACAGGCAGAAATCCAGACCCATACATTGACGTTTGGTAAAGCAAGAAGACCTAATCCAACTCTAATGTCGAGCCTTCCTAAACCGGAAATATGCTCGCGAAGAGAAAGGGTTCCGTACTCGATGCGCTCAGGCACAAAAGGGACAACGATTTAGCCCTGGCCCAACTCTACTGTCAGGTTATCCTACACCGGAAATACACTTGAAGAGAGAAAGGGTTCAGTACCTGATGGGCTCAGGCGCTATTGGGACGAGGACGCTCAGCTCGAGAACGCCTTGCTCCCAAACGCGTGGTGTGAGACTCGAACTTGGACAGGGGGTACACGATGTCGGTGAATGACACCTCGGCTAAGAGGGCGAAAGAGCCAGGGTCCAACTCCTCTGTTGAGTTCTTCCCCTTAAGGAACCAGGCTCACGGATGAGAAACGGTTCAGTACCCAATGGGCACAGGCACAGCACGTCCAATTACACGAGGCAAGTTCATAGACAGTGGAACACCTCGTTCGAGTCAGACGAGAGCAAAAAATCGTCTGGGCGAAGAGTTGCCACTACGCGTGCCTGGAGACAGATATAGAGGCTGTCACAGCCTAAGGGTAGCCCACCCGAATTGTCAAGGCATGCCGAAATCGGATCTGCTAGGCCTACAAGGCGCATAACGGTGGCACAACGTAATCAAGTTCCCGGCGAAAATCGCACGGATATCCGTGATGGTTACAATGGAGCGAACGAAAAACAAACAAACAAGAATTCAAAATAAGGAATTCAAAATCAATAATGACGAATTAACAACGAAGAAACAAGAATGAAGTATGAAGAATCAAGCACTAAGAATAAAGTATGAATAACGAAGAATCATGAATCAAGACGAAGGTATGCATAAGCAGAAATAAAGTAACAGTAATGAAGGATGAAAAATGAAAAATCAAGAATTAAGAATAAAGAATCACGAACGAAGAATCAAATATGCAAGTATGAAAAGCCAAGAATGAAGGATCAAGAATAAAGAGTCATGAATGAAGAATTAATAATGCAGAATCAAGAATAAAGATTAAGAATCAAGAATGAAGAACCACGAATGAATGATCAAGTATGAAAAATTAGAATGAAGAATTAAGAATGAAGAACCAGGAATGAAGAATCAAGATTGCACATTCAATAACGAAGAAACAGGTATTATGAATAAATAATCAGGAATACAATATCAATAATGAAGAAACACTAATCAAGAATAAAGAAACGGAAATGCAGAATCAATAATTAATGAAGGAAATATTTATACATAAGAATCGTGAGCCAATAATCAAGTAGGGGGAATCAGGAATGAAGAATTAGGTTTGACGAATTAGGAACGAAGAATCAAGCATGATAACCAAGAATGAATAATCAATGAAGAATCTATGATGAAGAATCAAGCATCAAGAATGAAGAGTAAATATTAAAGAATCAAGATTGAAGAATGAAGAATCATTAATAAAGTATCAAGAATGCAGAACCAGTAATGAAGAAACGTGAATCAAGGATAATAAAATAAGAAATGAAGAATGCAAAATCAAGAATTAAGAACTACGAATACGTAATCAAGAATTAAGAATAACAAACGAATAAAAAGCGATGATGCAGGAATAGTAAAATCAAGAATGTAGAATCAAGAATCTGGTACTCATTTTCATAGCTAGTACTTAAAGGAAGAAGTCGTAACGAAAATCTCATTAAAATAATAGATTGACAAAATTCTTATAACAAAAATCTCATGACAAAAATCCCATCAAAAATCTTTGACATTCCACTTGCTCTCGTTTTCATTCTTTGGTGGCTGGGTCACCAACAAAACAATGATATGGAAAAAAAAACATAAATGACTGCTGAACTCGAACCCATGCCATCTGTTTTGTGGGTGTGTGCTATCGTTTCCGTAACCATGGAGGAGAGAAAGAGATAAAGAAAAATGTGAATGATGGTTATCTCACATGGTATTTTTATTTTCACAAGTTTTCAGCAAGGACAGATCGGCTCCATATCTGAAATGGAATAGCTTATCTCCCACCAGAATGGACACCGCATTAACCCTCATTGTGTAAGAAACCATTTGTGTGGGGTCTAGGAAAATATGATTACTCATGTTCTCAACTAGAAATTGCTGCCGTATCTTCATAATTGGACAACAAAAAATGGGCAATAACCACGTTCACAGTGGAACTGATATCAATTTAATTCATATCTGTGTGTTATCTAAGAAAGTACATCGTTTGTTTTGAGGAGGTGGTTGCTGAAACCCTGCGTATAGGGTCTGTTTTACTGAGATCGTATTTCTTATATAGGAAATCGTTTTGCTAAATTGTAAGAAATAAATGCGGAAACTCAACTAGTTTTCTGAGAACAGAGCCAATTATTATTGTTTAATGTAAGTGCCTCGTCTGTGTGGCAACGGGTGCATGAATGTCTAGTTCAGGGTGCAAATAATATTATTGCATGTCTCATTTCCAGACATGTCGCAGAAGGTGACTAAGGAAAGTTGGGAGTTAGGCTGACACATTATCATTTGTGGCGAAAATATCATCATTGTCAGTTCTTGTATAAATTTCTTACTTTTATTTTCTTTCAAATAGCCCCCGTGTATTTAAAAGCTTTAGACAGCCGACATTTCACCTTTACATTTATGAGGATGACTTCTGGGAAATGGGGAATGCTAGATGTGCCCTCATTGTGGATGTGTCTACAAATCTTGCAAGAATAAAGATGAATTAATTGTCCCAGAGGTGTTTGCTGGTGCATGGTATGATAATCCTGGGATACTGGTACACTGGAATGCCTCCCTTCGGGAACGACGCATCAATAAATACCCCCCCCCCTTTTACAAATGTATGTCTTAAAGACATATACGAGTCTGGATGTCACCAGAGGTACATAACTCCATTCTTGTTTATAGTACTAGTGTTCGTTCGTCCATCACAAGTGATGATGTCTGTTTGTTACATACCCTTTTTAAAATTCAGTTAGAATTATGTCCATGCCTAATATTTCGTAGATGGCTGATAAGCCCTATTCGAACTGTAAATGTTCTAGGATAGTTCGGGCATGGAATGTCCACTGTAGACAGATTTTGGTCTATCCGTGACTTTCTCTGCTGTTGAGCTGTTACATTTCTACTCTTTTCACAAGATGACACGCTCTTTTTGACTGTAGTGCGCCATGTAGATCTATTTTGTGCAAGTTTAACCCATGCGTTTTGATCTATTTCAAAGGTTTTCAGTGATGTTTTTAACTAGTCCTTTTAGCGCTTCTTTTGGCACTTTGAGATCGTGTACCCTTCTCCATCTCACCATAGAGAAGTATCTTTGGCAGAAGATGGTCTGGCATACGTACCCAAACCGTATGACAATTCGTGATTGTTAATGTGGATGCCTGCAACACGAACGGTGATCTGCAGTGCTGGAAAATTCTAGGGGAGATAATGGAATAGGAAAAGGAGGTCCATTTTTGCGGTGACTTCAAAGCGAAAGGTACATCATGGGGCAACAATGCTTCTAACAAACAGGCAAGAGAGCTTGAGAGCTTGCGTAAGTACATGTTAAAATCTAAGTACATGTTAAAGTACATGTTAAAGTCTAAGTACATGTTAAAATCTAAGTACATGTTAAAGTACATGTTAAAGTCTAAGTAAATGTTAAAGTCTAAGTACATGTTAAAGTCTAAGTACATGTTAAAGTATAAGTACATGTTAAAGTCTAAGTACATGTTAAAGTACATGTTAAAGTCTAAGTACATGTTAAAGTCTAAGTAAATGTTAAAGTTTAAGTAAATGTTAAAGTCTAAGTATATGTTAAAGTCTAAGTACATGTTAAAGTGTAAGTACATGTTAAAGTGTAAGTACATGTTAAAGTGTAAGTACATGTTAAAGTGTAAGTACATGTTAAAGTGTAAGTACATGTTAAAGTCTAAGTACATGTTAAAGTTCCTGTACATGTTAAAGTCTAAGCACATGTAAAAGTTTACGTACGTGTTAAAGTCTGCGTACATATTAAAGTTTAAATACATATTTAAATCTAAGTACATGTGAACGTTTAAGTACATGTTAAATTTCATGTAGGTGTTAAAGTACATGTGCAAGCTTCAGTACATGTTAAAGTCTAGGTACATGATAATGTTTAAGTGCATGTTAAAGTCTAAGTACATGTGAAAGTACATGTTAAAGTCTAAGTACACCTTAAAGTCTAAGAACGTCTTAAAATGTAATTACATGTTAAAGTACATATTAATGTTTAAGTGCATTTTAAAGTAGAGGATATAGTTATTTTGGAATGTTATGTTAACCTCTAAGTATATGCTAAAGTGCGTGTTATAATACGAGTTAAAGTCTAAGTTAAAGTACATGGGAAAGTATAAGTACATGTTAAAGTACATGTCTAAGGACATGTTTAAGTCTGAGTACATGTTACAATCTAAGCATATGGTAAAGTACATGTTAAAGTGTATGTACATTTTAGTGTACACAGTTCATGTTATAGTCTAAGTATATGTTAAAATGTAAGTACGTGTTATAATACATGTTAATGTTTAAGTGCATATTAAAGTATAATTACATGTTAAAGTATAAGTACCTGTAAGAGTACACTTTAAATTCTAAGTAGATGTTAAAGTGCATCTTAATTTCGTTATAATCTAAGTACATTTTAGAGTATACGTTAAATTCTAATTACATGTTGAAGTCTAACTACATGTAAAAGTATAATTACATGTTAAAGTTTAAGTACATGTTAAAGTGTAAGTAAATTTTTAAGTCTATGTACATGTTGAAGTCCAAGTACATGTCAGAGTCCACGATTGTCTCCCTCTTTATAAAGACACACTGCCATGTGGTATATTTGTTTCACTTGAATTTTTCCAAACCAACATTTAAGAGTTTTCTAAGACATTTATTGTCAAGTGAATTTAATTTTTTGTGTGCAGTATTTTCTTTTCCCCAGCTTTCACGACTAGGCCTATATGTTAACAAAATATTAACACTAAATGTGTATTGCATATTAGTTAGAAATGCTACGTAATTAACATCGATATCAAAATTCACTGTCTTGTTTATAGATCCTATCCTTTTCTGTGTTTCTATAGCAACGGCTACGTTCTCTATAGGTCTCTCACATTTCCCTCATAATCTCTCACAATCGACTCCATCTCGCTCACTCTCTGTTCATTTTCTTTAACCAAACACAGAACTAGTCGACATCCACTTTGGTCATTCTATTCCCTAAAAGGCGACTCTCATGTTTCAGAATCTCAAAGGATGCGCTTACACAGGGCGGATCTCGGGTTTTTCCGGGCTCTGGCTCTGGAATTTTATCTCAATTAATAATTTGTAGAGAGTAATTTGACTAGCGCAAGTGATTCTCTCATACCGTGAAGTATTACGATTACATGAAATCTTATTCTTGTCCTTCTCAGTGTAACATGTCTTCACAGCAAGTCCGGTTTTCATGATTAACGCTTATGTGTTTTGAAAGCTTGTTAGGCTCCCATACAATTTATCATTTCTGCATAGCAAGTCTGGTTTTCTTGATAAATGCATGTGTTTGAAAGGTCCCCAAGGCTTGCATACAATTGAACATTTCTACACAGTAAGTATATTTTCTTGAGAAATGCATTGTGTTTGAAAGGTCCCCAAGGCTTGCATACAATTGAACATTTCTACACAGCAAGTATATTTTCTTGATAAATGCATGTGTGTTTGAAAGGTCCGTAGTGCTCTCATGGTGCTTTCTGTGGATATATGTCTCTGTGGGAAAGTGCTCATCCCTTAACTGATTTAGTGTAATGCAGTCTTGCAGGATATATTCTGTGCTCTGTGCCGTTTGCCCACATGGGCACGGATAGGAGGGAACCAGTCTTAGTGTAAGTTACTGTTTAGTCTGCTTGTCCTATCCTGATGTGGAAGATGATAATTTGCTCAGCTCTGTCAAGATAGGGTAGTTGTCTTTTATAGGTCGACTTTCCTAATAGCTTTGATAAAAGCCCTCTTTTCCTTGTAGATGATTTCTTAGTCCGATTGTTCCTGTGTTGCATCTTCTTTTTATAACATATATCCCTTTTAATTTCCTGGTATGCCACAGTGGAATAGTGCCTACTTACTTGGGTACTAACTTCTCGAAAGCTTCCTTCAGTTTACCTCTGTCAATGGCTTATATGATAGACATTGCATCAGTAAGCAACACCGCCTGTTGACATTGGTTTACTATATTTTTAATTATTTTTGCAACACTGCTTAGGGCATATACTTCTGCAGAGTAGTTGGAGCAGAAGATATCAGTTGGTGGACACGTGCATTCATTTTCTTTTTTTTTCTAGATATCTTATGTAAACTCCAGCACGCCCATTCTTCACTGCTCTAGTTGCTGATCCTGCGGTATATACTTGTATCCACGCTTTTCTGGAGTACATATCTTCAATCTTGTTTCTTTTGGAGAGTGCATGTATTAAGTTCTCTCACAGTGTAGTTGTTTATAGTGGTTCTGTTAGTGAGACTTGGATATTGATCCCATGGAACTAGTCAAGTGTTGGTGTTATTTCTGTTGTTTTGTCTGGTTATTATTGAGGCAATTCGTAGCGGAAATGGCAACTAATTTATGTTGATCATATAATGTTCTTATTTGCATGCGACGATGAGCAATGCACTGAAGAAGGTTACATTTAGTTTGATTGTAAGTCTTGAGATGGCTAATGCCTCTAATTCGGGCTCTGACATACATGTTACAGAATGAGAAGGTATTTAGTAGGTCTTGAGATGATTGATGCCCCCAATTTGGGCTCTGACATACATGTTACGGAGTGAGAATGTATTTAGTAGGTCTCTAGATGAATGAAGACATCATAATCTCTCTGTTTGTTTTGTCTCTTTTGAATCTCATGCAGAAGTATAAGATTGGTAGCGTATCATATTCAGACATAGCCATGGACCCATCATTTTTTAGCTGTATTGTTTTTCTAGGCAATATAAATACATTCAGCAATTTGTCATTGCTTTCTGAAAGGTCCGGATGCTTAATTTCAAGTGGCCGGGATCGAACTCGCTACCTTCGCCGCCACAGATGCGCGCTTTACCACTTCACAACAGAGTCGGTCTGCAGAGTCTACTCTATTCAAAATATTCAAAAACATTTAATACCCACTCTGATGTTTATCATTCAAGACTGGACATCATTGATCTGTAGTTAAATCTTGGGTCAAGCTTGCAGTCTTTGAGATATGTCTTCACTTAGTCCTGTAGATACATTTAGTTATACTAAAGTGTTTACATGAAACGTTCCATGTGCTTTATCATGAATAGTTTCTAACAGATTATATTATTATTAAAAGTGTGTTCAACTAGTTCTTTGAGTATTGGTATTAAAAGTGTGTTTTGCTAGTTATGTGCGAGTATTAGTATTAAAAGTGTGTTCAACTATTTATTTGAGAATCTTTGCTATTGTCTATCACAATGGCAACTTTTAAAATGATCCAATTACATAAATAGGACAAATTAATTTATTAAATACTATGTTACATAAATAGGACTATTATTTTATTATAGATATACACATGCACATACACAGATATACATAAATGCATGTCTACATACATATACACCCATATACAAACACATCATACATATACATATATACATACATGCATACATACATAAGCACTCATCTACGCACACGTACATACATATATTCAAACATATATACATACATATACAGACAACATACAGTGCTAATCGTTAGAAATTCCTGGCGACAGAAACAATGGTAACACACACTCGTACAAACAAATGTTGTCTAATGTGTCTGTGTTATCTGTGTCTAACAGTGTACCGGATTAATTTTCACTTAAAAATGACGTCTCATCTTCAAAAGGTTGATATCCTTTGATCTCATTAGTGTCAAGCCGACATAACCCGACAAGAGGACTTTTCAATAATCTCCAGAGACACAGATATCCATAAATGTTCCGCTTGACCAAATCTTGCATTAATCAAGCTTGAGAATGATATAATTGTATGAAACCGGGATATACGGATCTAATGGACGGAATTGAAACGGATAGTGGAAGATATTCACATATATCGTTCATATATAGACATCTTTCAAGGTTTGTCCATCTTGTGCACTATAGCAACAACCCAGAGACAAGTTACCTGGAACGCTTGTGCACTATAGCAGTAACCCAGATACAAGTTACCAGGGACGCATGTTATAACAATCATACTGCAGACAACCGGATTGGAATGAACTATGCTTCTATATTATGTTATTCATTTACGTATATTAGAAAGTAACACATAATGTAACGTATATTAGAAAGTAACACATAATGTAAAGTATATTAGAAAGTAACTCATAATGTAACGTATATTAGAAAGTAACTTTTAATGTAACGTATATTAGAAAGTAACTTTTAATGTAACGTATATTAGAATGTAACTCATAATGTAACGTATATTAGAAAGTAACTCATAATGTAACGTATATTAGAATGTAACTCATAATATAACGTATATTAGAAAGTAACACACAATGTAACGTATATTAGAAAGTAACACATAATGTAACGTATATTAGAAAGTAACTCATTATGTAACGTATATTAGAAAGTAACTCATTATGTAACGTATATTAGAAAGTAACTCATAATATAACGTATATTAGAAAGTAACTCATAATGTAACGTATATTAGAAAGTAACTCATAATGTATGTGAGATTGTGCAAGAGTGAAAAAAAACTTTCACACGTCACATGCTGTATCCGCAAACTGCTCATGATAAAGTGGCAGGATGAAATACCTGATACAGAAGACCTCACTAGGGCCAACATCCTAGACATTTGTACAATGCCAAAGACCTTACTAGAGACAACATCCTACGCATTTGTACAATGCTGAAGCTAGACGCAACATTCTAGGTTTTTATAAAATGTTGAAGACCTCATTAGATCGATCAAACATCCTGAGCATTTTATACAATTCTAAAGAATGAAAACTCGTAGGCTGACATAGTTTGGACATATAAACAATCACTATGAGTTAAAACCAAAATTTATCGAGGGCAAGATTTCAGGAACGAGAACACGAGGCAGACCAAGACTACGATGGACAAAACTATATATATTTTTTAATGTCACCGGAATATGCTGGACAGCGTGCACAGAACCCAAAAGTTTTCAGAGTGTAAATGAGGACAACGTTCTGCATTATACGCGTCACATAGAGCAGGAAACTGGTTGTTAATGTTTCATTGAAACCAAGTAGACACATGAATCTATATCACTTTTCACCAGCTTTGCAAACAAATGTAATTATAATACTTTTCACTAGCATTGCGCACAAACAAAGTTAAATATGGCACATTTCACTAGCTTTGCTCTCAAACAAATGTAATTATAGCATATTTAACTAGCTTTGCTCACAAACAAATGTAACTATAGCATGTTTCACTTGCTCTTCCCTCAAATAAATGTTGTTATATCAACATTCCCAAGATTTGCCCCCAAATAAATGGCATTAAGCGCGTTTAATTAGTT
Source organism: Meghimatium bilineatum (assembly GCA_034231615.1). NCBI lineage: Eukaryota > Metazoa > Mollusca > Gastropoda > Stylommatophora > Philomycidae > Meghimatium > Meghimatium bilineatum. The sequence goes on along the minus strand of CM067300.1, from coordinate 24,358,744 downwards.
GTGTCCTAAAAAATTTAACTATAGCATGTTTCACTTGCGTTGCTGCTCTCAAACACATGTAATTATACCACCAAACTCTAGCTTTTCCCTCAAATAAATGCAAGTACAGTAAGTTTTACTAGCTTTTCCCTCAAATAAATGCAAGTATAGTACGTTTCACTAACTTTGTCCTCAAATAAATGTAACTATAGTACGTTTCACTAACTTTGTCCTCAAACAAATGTAACTATAGTACGTTTCACTAACTTTGTCCTCAAACAAATGTAACTATAGTACGTTTCACTGGATCTCCCTCAGGCAGATATACGTTAGCTTTACCATCTAAGAAATGTAAATGTTAGGACATTTCACTAGCTTTGCCTTCAAACGAAATGTAAATGTTAGGACATTTAACTAGCTTTGCCTTCAAACGAAATGTAAATGTTAGGACATTTCACTAGCTATGCCTTCAAACGAAATGTAAATGTTAGGACATTTCACTAGCTTTGCCTTCAAACGAAATGTAAATGTTAGGACATTTCACTAGCTTTGCCTTCAAACGAAATGTAAATGTTAGGACATTTAACTAGCTTTGCCTTCAAACGAAATGTAAATGTTAGGACATTTCACTAGCTTTGCCTTCAAACGAAATGTAAATGTTAGGACATTTCACTAGCTTTGCCTTCAAACGAAATGTAAATGTTAGGACATTTCACTAGCTCTGCCTTCAAACGAATGTAATTTTCGGAATAACCGTCAAGAATATTAACGCCATGTTTTGCATATGATTTTATATTTGGATAGACCCAATAAATATATAATTTATATTTGTGCATCATGTCCAGTTTTTTTTAAACAATTGAAATCAGATAAAACAGATCTTTGTGTTGTTGATGTTGTTAGAGATAATACAAGAACTAATATTGTTAATTGTTATTGATAGTGATTGGAATGCTACAGATGTTAGTGATGGTGTTTGTGATATCACAGATGTTAGTGGTGGTGTTTGTGATATAACAGATGTTATTGATAGTGTTTGTGATATCACAGATGTTATTGATAGTGTTTGTGATATCACAGATGTTATTGATAGTGTTTGTGATATCACATATGTTATTGATAGTGTTTGTGATATCACATATGTTATTGATAGTGTTTGTGATATCACAGATGTTAGTGGTGGTGGTTGTGATATAACAGATGTTAGTGATAGTGGTTATGATATCACAGATGTTAGTGATTGTGTTTGTGATATCACAGATGTTAGTGATTGTGTTTGTGATATCACAGATGTTAGTGATGGTGTTGTGACATCACAGATGTTAGTGATGGTGTTTGTGATATCAAAGATGTTAGTGATTGTGTTGTGACATCACAGATGTTAGTGATGGTGTTGTGATATCAAAGATGTTAGTGATTGTGTTTGTGATATCAAAGATGTTAGTGATGGTGACAGAGGTCACATTGATACCACCTGGAAAGTATGACGTGTTTAGTTAATTTGTAGTGACTGGTTGTCCTGAATAGTACGTCACACCGTGACCATCGACTGCACTATAAGACCTAACTGCAAAAAGTAAACAAACCTTCATTCGGTATGTTATTTATTATTTTCACTCTTTCCATCGGCTACTAATTATATACTTGGATTAGCCTTACCTGTTTTTAACGTGCGATTCCTAGTATATAAATACTTACTAACAGAAAACACGGAAATAATCTAGAAAAGGAACTAATGAAGACCTAATTAATTCACATGAACAGGTCTTATACTGCCGATAGTCGCGGTCACACACACAAAAGTCAGAGAGTCTTCCAAGATATTGAGCGCATCTAGAAACCACTCAGCAACTTCCTAAACTTTGTGATGATGAGGCTACCATGGAAACCAACAATGTTGCCAATCACAAAATTCATCCGTGCGAAACATGCAGAGGATACAATTATTATATTTTCTGAGGTATCTCTAAGAACTGTCAATTGTGAAGTATCATTAAATCATTTTGAAACATTTTTCAAATTTTATTACAGAACTTTAGAATATCTATTGTCTTTCGCTGGGTGGAAATTACTTTAGAATAATGAAGACATAACTCGTGTATTACATTAGTTAGAATAGAGACAGATGTCATATTGTAAGATTGTGTGTAGATACAACTACGTGGCTATATTTAGGTAACTCTTACAAATTTATGAATTTAAACTTGAACTAAGTACTGGTCCGTCACTGTGGCCAGGTAAATAACTTAAGATTGATGTAAAGATGTTGCTCTCGTAGAATCATTGTTCTGAAGATGCGTGATGTGGCGCACACACACACACACACGAACTCACGCGCGCGCACACACACACACACATACACACGCGCGCGCACACGCACACACTGGCGTATGGTATTGAGTTGGATAGACTCAGGGATAGAAGATGTTGCTCTGGTATAATCACGGTTCTGAAGTTGTGTGATATGGTACACATACACTGGCTATAGTACTAAATTCTGGATAGACTCAGGGAGAAATACATATAAAATGGTTTGAATTGCGTTAAGTCTTGACTTCATATTATTTGGGTTACCAATATGCACTCCGTCCTTTCAAAGGAGCGACAAGTTGCCTGCTGTGAGAACCACTGATAACACATAACGTTCTAGCTTCAAGCGATACTTCCAGGGTTATCTCTGAAATTTTTCTTCATACACAAGACGTCGCGAGCAGGATTCGAACCCACGACCTCCTGAATACAAAGAGAACGGTTTAACCACAACGACGTAATGAATAAATTTCATTTGATTGAATCTGTATAAAACAAGGAGATACACCTGCAGAAGAAGTTTAGAAGCAAATGGGAATTATTATGGAACTGCTATATATATATATATATATATATATATATATATAATGTTACATAATAACACTGTGCAGAGAATTCATAATGGAATGTGATCGATCGGAGGTCGCTCTATTTGCAACTTGCGTTTCGCTGATGATATTGATCTTATAGCTGGGTCAGAACAATCACTGCAAGAATTAACATCAAAGTTGGAAAAAGTTACCAGCAAGTACGGAATGGAAATCAATACAGATAAGAGCAAAATCTTGGTAAACAGCAGAGACACATAAAACCAGACTAATATCATGATGAATGGACATAAGCTTGAGGAGGTGAATACCTTCAAATACCTCGGATCCAGTATATGCAGCGATGGTAAATGCACAGCAGAACTAAAAATAAGACTGGAGATGGCTGTAGCGTCCTTGTCAAGGCTAACTGTGATTTGGAAAAGCAACATCATTGTTGGAGTGGACATCAAACTGTATAAGTCACTGGTGCTTTCTGTTGTGTTGTATGGCTGTGAGAGTTGGACACTCACTGCGGACATGGAGAGAAGATTACAGGCTTTCGAGTACAAATGCTACAGAAGAATTCTACGAATTTCCTATAGGGAACATAAGACCAATGTGTACGTAAGAAATAAAGTAGAGATGTGTGCAGGTGTTCAGGAGCCATTGCTTTCAATAGTGAAACGACGAAAACTAGCATGGTTCGGACATGTATGCAGGCACGATTCCTTGTCAAAAACAATACTGCAGGGAACTGTCGAGGGTGGAAGAAGCAGAGGAGGGAAAATAAAGACATGGACAGACACCATCAAGGAATGGACAGGGCAAGATATTTCCACACTCATCCGCATCGCTGAGGATAGAATTCGCTGGAGGACTCTGTGTGCTGAAGCATCCAATGTGGTACCCCTACGACCCTGAAGGGTTATGGGTTTATTGATTGATTGTGATCCTCGGGATGATAATGCCATAAGTTGAACTCATTGCCATTCTCTGAACCATATCTTGGCTGGAAATGTAGTAGGACCACTGTCATGATATAAGAGAGATCAAACGTAATTCTGATAATGGTTGCTGAAGAAGAAGATCGTGTCTGTTTGCTACCTTGGTTCAGAATGAATCGACCTTTACTGCGTCCGTTGCTATATGTATATTTGAAGACTATATGTAACTAATTGTCATTAAAGGCGCATCTTCAATATGTTACAAATACAGTCGAAACCATGAATAATTTCTCAAAAGTTTGAAGACATCTAACACTGTTAAAATTAGTTCAAGTAATTGAACAACATCAGCCATGACCACAACACGTTCTTCAACAATAACAGCTTGTTTGTACCTTTCAGCGACTTGTCCATTACTACAAGCGATGACAGCAATATAAGTGTGGACTCCACATAAATATAAAGCAGTGTGGTAGGGGGACGGGTAGGGGATAGGTTATGCAATTAAGGCGTCGAACTTAGTGAGCTTACATAATCTTTCCCTAACATTGTCTTAGTCATTGATACTCTGAACGCCTCTGTGTTCCGGGCAAGCAGGCCTGCATTGGCCAGTGTTTTCGTCATTGATACTCTGAACGCCTCTGTGTTCCGGGCAAGCAGGCCTGCATTGCCCAGAGACATGTGCATACATTCTTCGATGTCGCTCGTCCATCGTCTTCTTAGTCTTCCTCTTCTTCTCTGCCTGGCACTCTGCCCTCTAGAATCAGCCTTTCGATACCATCATGTCGCTTTAAGTGTCCAAAATACTGTAGCTTTCTTCTTATGATGGTATTTAGAAACCACCCTTCACTTAGTGTCAGTAATTTCAAAACTTCAATGTTCTTTTTTTTCTCTGTCCATGATAGAGAACTTACTATGGAATGCTAAAATTGAAGAAAGCGTGAGGATAAGGGGGCGCGAAATTGTTAGTGTCGACCTGGGCGTATACATTAGATAGCTTGGAGTAATTAAATAAGGAAATCTGAAGGCAGTAGGTGCTATTTAACATTAGTACGTGCCATTAGGTCTCAGTACTACACTGACCATTAGGCTTACTTGTAAACACAAATAACACATAACAATGTTGATTAAAATATAACTGATACATGAATAAATGAGATGCAAGGAGAAGTTATAGAAGAATTCGAAAGCTGTAGACTGTATTTGAATCAAGTTCGTTGATTCGTCGATATAAATTTCACTCCAACAATTTATATTTCTTGACTTGCTATTGCACTTGTTGAGTCAAATGACTCCAAAACACTCTACATGTCTTAACTTGATATTACACTTGTTGAGTCAAATGACTCCAAAACACTCTACATCTCTTGACTTGATACTGCACTCACTGACTCAAATGATACCCCAACACTCTACATCTCTTGACTTGATACTGCACTCACTGACTCAAATGATACCCCAACACTCTAAATCGCCTGACTTGATAGTGAAAGCGATGACAGTCTGACATACTCATGCCTTCATGTTTGTGTCACACTTGGATCTCTCTCTATTCATTCAGTACACATTGTCCTAGTGCAGTATCTAGTAATATCTTCTTCAAGCATTTCCTTTATATATTTCAGAATATATCTTCTCTTCATTTCTTTTATTAGTTTTGTTACAATTCCAAATTATTACTTATTTTGTCATGTCTCCATTCATGAATACCATTCCATTTATTTCGCATTAATTCTATCCTTCAAATATTGAAGTCGTGCAGTTATACGGGATGTGTCGTCTGCTTCTTTCGTTCTTCTGGAATATGCTTATATCTGCAGTTTTAACTCTTTATAAGCTTGACTGTGTTTTGTAACTAGTACAGAAGCCAGTAGAGTAGTTCTTCCACTCTTGTTTGTCTGGTCAAGTGTGTTTGCCTCAGCATTTTATATTCGGCACACTCTTGAAATATGTGCTTTAAAGTATAAGTGTTTGTTCACAAATGCACATGGCCGCGCTTGTGATCAATTTTAAACTGTGTATAGGCCTACATGCGACTGTGAAGTCTGTTGTTTCTGTTCTGAGGCGTTGAATGACAACTTGTTCTGCTCTGTTCATAATGTGGTAAGTACTTTGTATTGGCTTTCAAATTGTTTTGATCAGTTGCCTCTTTTGAGAGTAAATTATTGGAATATCGGCTATACGATATATCTTATTTTCCGGCCTTTCACATCTCTGGGTGTGCGTTCAGAAATGACTAACATTCACAGAACCAAATCATTGAATGTTTTTACGTGAGTGAATATCAGGATGCAAATTAGTGGACCATTTATATATATATATATATATATATATATATATATACATAGACCCATCTCTAGTAAAATCAATCAATCAATCAATCAATCAATCAATCAATCAATCAATCAATCAATCAATCAATCAATCAATCAATCAATCAATCAATCAATCAATCAATCAATCAATCAATCAATCAATCAATCAATCAATCAATCATTCAATCATTCAATCAATCAATCAATCAATCAATCAAACAATCAGCCATTAAATCAATCATTTAATAAATAACTACATCAATTAATCAATTGATCAATCAATTGCAGAGTGGGTTAGGCGATAACGTTTCTCCAAAACTATTTGTCTCCTCTGTTGTTAATAAGGACAGTTGACGACATTTTCTTGTGTCATTGTGACAACCAGTACAGAAATGCTTCCTATAATTTGTCTTTTTCTACGTTAGTTTTATTGAATCTCTATGGAATTTTCATCATTCTTCAAAACAAACATCACATCTCAATTGTCTCAGGTTTACTGAGGTTTATTTTTTACCGTCAATACTTGACATCCATAAAGAAGAATTGGTTCGATATAACATCCTTACACTTGAATTCGGTAGACGGATTATAAATATTAAATATTACGTGTAAACTCGTTTCTGAGTAGGTAGCTCCCCTCGTGGTATTCTAGAATCCACTAGGTGTCACCCCTTCATTGTATTCAACAATATACGAGTAGATGGCTCCCCTTCACGGTATTCTACAATCCACGAGCACAAGAAAAGACAAAACAAAGTATTCTTACGGTGTATTTCAAGAGCAGAAAACAGAAGTTACTTGATATCTATGTTGGTCAACTTTAGCTTTTAAAACGGCAAGTTACCTGCTGGTCTGATGTGTTGTATAACTGGTGTCCATAAACTACACCACAATGAATGGATTGGGGTCTGAAATCTGGGATTTGGCCTTTTTTATTACAGTGTCCATAAATTACGCCACAATGAGTGGAATGTGGTCTGAAATCTGGGATCTGATATTTTATATTAGAGGTATCCATAAATTACGCCACAATCAGTGGAATTGGGTCGAAAATCTGCGATCAGCTCTATTGTAGTGCGAGGAGTCCATAAATTATGCCAAAATGAGTGGAATGGAGTCTGAAAAAGTGTCATAGTATTCGAAAAGAGGGATAGGGAATTTGACAACAGTTGACGTCAATAATAATGTTCCAATATATCAATTACATTGTTTGATTTTAACACATTTTTCTCAAAATATGAAACAAATAACAACATACCGGGTGTGGGTGAGTGGGGGGGGGGTGGGAGGGATTGGTTAAGTTTATGTTGACATAATTAAGCAGAGAGGGGGAAATAACCCCTAGATTTTTGACAAGGGCAAAGGTGGTTTACAATATTAGAAAATAATGTTGATGTAATTTATGGTGATATCTTGGACTTTAATATTCGTTTTACGCGCGGTGATGCTCGTGGCGTAGTGATTAAGACGGTTCCGTTACGCGCATTAGAAAGTGGATTCGAATCCGGCTTATGACACCTATTTTACAAAGAATAAATTTTGTTAGAAATCTGTGGGTATAAACGCTTGGAGATACGGAGTTATGTGTGATATGAATGGTACTCTGCACAGGCTACGTACTGCTTCGATGGGGGAAACCAGTGCATATGAGGGAACTGAAGTACAATTAAGTCACTCTGCCTTCTTTTCAACTTTCAACATTTCTCGTTTTTCAAATGAAAAGGAAAAGTCATGAAGTCATTTAGTTTTAGGATTGGAAATCTCATGTGTCAATCAAACATTTACTTTAACACTCAATGTCTCTTCTGTTCATGTATTTATCCTTTCTGTCAGAAAATGTGCATGCATATTTTTCTCCTTCTCTCTTCATTTTTCTCTTTCTCTGTCGCCATTTATCATTGAAATCACGTGACACTATACAGCGCGTTATAGAGAATGCATCTTTCTCTCGCGGCACACTCTTGTTCTAAAGCTCGCGCCCAAGTCAGCTATGAATCCAGAAACCGACTGTCACACTCGCAGAAAAGCTTCTGAAAGAACCAGATACGGTATTCTAGTCGTCAGCGATTGTGCGTCCTAGCAGAAGATTCCATTTGTCAGAATCTCTACATCGTTTTGTATTTCTACAACCATTGTTTGCCTTGAGCATATGCGTCAGTTGTGTTTTGGAAAAATCGGACAATTTATTCGTCAACTACATCATCGAGACCACATTTGTTTGTTATATATATATCTTATCGTTTTTATTGTCGAAATAAATTAACAACTTCTACACATAGACACATTTTGTGCAATAGTAACACTTTCTTTGCCATCCTGTAACTAACACTAAAAGAACACACAAACTGGATACATAAAAATCATCGCCAATTTCTTCAATTAACCGTAACAAGCAAAATGTTAACATTTATAAAATAATTTAACGAAAATATTTTAGTGAGTAATTGTACAGTTACATATATTAAAAAGTGCCATGTTGATAGGATGGCTGTGAAGTGATGTGAGTGATTATCATGTTCATTATGTGGATACTATGAAAGTGTATGAAGTCGATGATTTGAAAATAAGCTCGGTGTTATTGTTATTTTGTCTGAAACGATGTATATTTTAGACTCATAAACAAGACATTTTTATTGAGCACAATTCTTGCGATAGACGATGCAGTTTATGTAATTCAACTTTTGTGGCCGCATTGAAAATAATGTAAATATATCAAAATTATCCCACGTTTCATTAGTTTTGCCTTCATACAAACGTAATTACCTCATTAACCGTCAAACCTATTAAGGCTATTTTTTTTGCATTGGATATTATATTTGGTTAAAACCAATAAGTATATACTTTATATTTGTGTATAATTTCCAGTTTTTATAACGGAATAAATCTTTTGATCTTTGTCAGCATAATAATTATTGTGTATCGAGAAAATACATTTTATCATTTCGGACATTACATAGGATGCAACCTTAAACACCTTCTGTCTTGTGTGCAAGAGTACAAAATAGTGTAATGCCATGCTTAAATCATGCCAATTGCATGATAAATCAATCATGTGTAAATGAGAAATAATTGACCGTAAAAACTTTACAAAATGTGTGTGAGATGTACATTGAAACGTATACTTTTCATGTATGTCGCAAACAAACAAAAATTGAAATCAATGGCTGCATTTGAATTGAAAATGTAATTCATAAGGATATACCATTTCAAATTCACAGAAAAAAATTAAAATTATATGCGTAATATATATTTGCTGAGCCATATCATTTTGAAGTAGTTGTGTACAGCTAGTCAAAGCGGGTGAAACATGGTATAGAAGCATATTCTATTTAGTGCGTGGCTATCAAGCCAGCATGTTTTGGCTATATTAATTTTTCTATGTAAAATATATCGTTCTGGTGTCTGCCATTGCTTTATGAGAGGTCCGTATGCACAATATCCTGCGGCGGTGTTTGAACCTGGTTACCTGAACATTACAGATTCACCCTTAACCTCGCTGCCACAGGAAATATGACACAACATGTGTTAATGTGCTCTCTATATTTTATGTCAACATATTGTGGGAGAAGAGGGGGGAGGGGAGTTATTTACAAGTTTAACAATTTTTTTACATCAATTACATTAGTAATTATTATTCAATCACTATAAATCAGCTGTTGTGTGATGTGTTTGTATCACCATACATCAACTGTTGTGTGATGTGTTTGCTTGTATCACCATAAATCAACTGTTGTGTGATGTGTTTGCTTGTATCACCATAAATCAACTGTTGTGTGATGTGCTTGTATCACCATAAATCAACTGTTGTGTGATGTGCTTGTATCACCATAAATCAACTGTTGTGTGATGTGTTTGCTTGTATCACCATAAATCAACTGTTGTGTGATGTGCTTGTATCACCATAAATCAACTGTTGTGTGATGTGTTTGCTTGTATCACCATAAATCAACTGTTGTGTGATGTGTTTGCTTGTATCACCATACATCAACTGTTGTGTGATGTGTTTGCTTGTATCACCATACATCAACTGTTGTGTGATGTGTTTGTATCACCATACATCAGCTGTTGTGTGATTTGCTTGTATCACCATACATCAACTGTTGTGTGATGTGTTTGCTTGTATCACCATACATCAACTGTTGTGTTATGTGTTTGTATCACCATACATCAGCTGTTGTGTGATGTGTTTGTAGCACCATACATCAAATGTTGTGTGTTGTGTTTGTAGCACCATACATCAACTGTTGTGTGATGTGTTTGTATCACCATACATCAACTGTTGTGTGATGTGTTTGTATCACTATACATCAACTGTTGTGTGATGTGTTTGTATCACCATACATCAACTGTTGTGTGATGTGTTTGTATCACCATACATCAGCTGTTGTGTGATGTGTTTGTATCACCATACATCAGCTGTTGTGTGATGTGTTTGTATCACCATACATCAGCTGTTGTGTGATGTGTTTGTATCACCATACATCAACTGTTGTGTGATGTGTTTGTATCACCATACATCAACTGTTGTGTGATGTGTTTGTATCACCATACATCAGCTGTTGTGTGATGTGTTTGTATCACCATACATCAGCTGTTGTGTGATGTGTTTGTATCACCATACATCAACTGTTGTGTGATGTGTTTGTATCACCATACATCAACTGTTGTGTGATGTGTTTGTATCACCATACATCAGCTGTTGTGTGATGTGTTTGTATCACCATACATCAGCTGTTGTGTGATGTGTTTGTATCACCATACATCAGCTGTTGTGTGATGTGTTTGTATCACCATACATCAGCTGTTGTGTGATGTGTTTGTATCACCATACATCAAGTGTTGTGTGATGTGTTTGTATCACCATACATCAACTGTTGTGTGATGTGTTTGTATCACCATACATCAACTGTTGTGTGATGTGTTTGTATCACCATAGATTAGCTGTTGAGGGATGCGTTTGTCAGGTTTGCGTAAAACATCCATATCGTCTCGACTGGGCCTTCTTCAGCATTGTTTGAATGTTAGCTCTAGTAAATGTTTCAGTATTACTTATCTATTGTTTTTATGTCAATGTGCAATAACATTAACAGAAATCCTTCGGAGACATATTCTGCCAACAAAGAACAATATTATATTTGAAGAATATGATAATAGAAATAGCAGCGCTTAATACATATTGAAGCGTAGACTGTACAGGACATATCCATTCAACTATTGTTGATTTTTGATGTGCCACTAATACATATTGAAGCGTAGACTGTACAAGACATATCCATTCAACTATTGTTGATTTTTGATGTGCCACTAATACATATTGAAGCGTAGACTGTACAGGACATATCCATTCAACTATTGTTGATTTTTGATGTGCCACTAATACATACAATCAATCACATCTGTCAGTAAAGAAAGAACTGACAATACTGCTCGGTTCCCGTTAGGAAACTGCAGGAAGGCTGCGTATTACTTGTGTAGACTGCGTATGGCTTATGCTAACTGCATATGCCTTTCGTACGCTGCGCATAGATTGTGTAGACTGCGTGTGGTCTGTGAAGGCGGCGTATGACTTGTGTATACTACGTGTGGTTTGTGAAGGCGGCATATGACTTGTGTAGACTACGTATGACTTGTGTAGACTACGTGTGGTCTGTGAAGGCGGTGTATGGCATGTGTAGATTGCGTGTGATCTGGGAAGGCGGCGTATAGCTTGTGTATACTGCGTGTGGCCTGTGTAGGTTGCGTGTGGGTTACGTAGACTGTGTATGGCTTGCGTAGGTTGCGTAAAACCCGCATACCAATGCTGCCTACAAAGATTGTAGCACTTATGGGAATGCCCCACGTTCTCTGAAGCTAGTTTCTAATCAAGAATCGACAATTAACCATTGCTGCCTCCCCCTCCCCATGTACTGGGTAAATGAAAAAAAACTATCCCTTAACAAAGTACAAAAAAAACGCAATCTTATCCGAGAGTCGAACCCGAAACCTCACGGTTTGGAGACAAAAGCTATAACCTATCAGCCATGCGACACACCAATAATATTACTAATACAATGTGAATGGTCGACGGTATGTCTGTACTTCTATATGGAGAGATTGAAAAGAATAAGGGTTCTCATCGTTGACAAAATGAAGCTTTACGAGGTCTTGTTAGTCTCCCACTTATTCATTTGTTAAAGATCTGGAAGATTTTGGCATGCACTGTGCTGTATGGCAAGGGTTTCTTTCAACATCATTGATGATCGCTAGCAAGTTTTAACTCAAATGGCGCGGACACATGTCCTTACAAGAGCGCCAGTTTGAGACTGCTTGCTGGATTGCAAAAATTACATAAAATAGATCTACATGGCATTCGAAAATGAAATACAAGTGTGAGTTTTCTTGTGAAATGAAAAATTAAACAGTTCAACATTAGAAATTGGCTAAAAAGACTTGGACAGATTAAACATCTAATTTAATCATCCAAAGCTCAACTTGTCAAATGATCTTTTCAAGAAAAATATGAAATATTCACAAAACAAACAGACAGAAAAGACACACCTCTACCTGTAATGTGGAGAAATGGACACACAAAATGAGCATCACGTGTGGGAAACAAACAAAAATACAACTTATACATTTGTCATCTACATGTACAATTATTACATATTTAAAACATAACAGATTTGGCACAATAGCTAACGTATGAAGCAAGTATAATAGGTGTGTCTCAATAGCTGACGGATCAAGCTAGGACAACAGTTGTGTCACAATAGATGACACATGAAGCAAGCATAACAGAATTGTCATAATAGGTGACGTATGAAGCAAGGATGACAGATTAGTCACAATAGGTGACATATGAGACAGGGCAAAAATGTGCCACAATAACTCACGTATGAAGCAAGGACAACACAGCAATATATGTTAATTGCAGAGATATTTACTTTCAAGCTAGAAGTATAGATACGTAACCTGCCAACTTTCTATCTTGATCTTGTTACGTCTACCGATTTATGATTCTTCCACCTTTTTTATGTCTTCAAAATCATAGTACATAAATTACTCTTAGCTCGCCGCTTTATAGCAAAGCTGCAGAGCTTAATTTATATTCCATCAAGAGCCTCCATTATGATCATGGTGACGGTTAACTTAACTGACAACCAGGAGACTTGATCGCCCAATTATAGAATTCTTTCATCTGTCGGCCAATGTGTTTATCCTGACAGCTTGTTCCGTCTAAAGAAGGTTGGGAATAAAATTCATACATTTCATGATAAAATTTAGGTAATTAAGTAACTTTTCTATGCATGAATATAGCAAAGTCTTTCATAGAAATAGCCCTGCACAAAGATCCAAAACAGCATCACTTATCTTGGCAGCTGTGATATTTTATGTGCTTGTCATTGGCTTGCGACACAACGCACATGCAAAGTGACCAATCATCTTCTTCCATGGATTAGTCTTAGCGCGCCGATTCATAGCAAAGCTGCAGAGCTTAATTTATATTCCATCATCAACCAACATTATGATCGTGGTACCGTTTAACTTAAATGACAACCAGGAGACTTGATCGCCCAATTGTAGAATTCTTTAAACTGTCAGCCAGTGTGTTTATCCTGACAGGTTGTTCCGACTGAAGACTGTTGGGGACATAATTTAAACATTTTTTGGATGAAATTCAGGTAATTACGTGACTTCTCTGATGTGTGGATTCAGCCAAGTCCTTCACCAAAATGGTCCTGCACGAAGGTTCAAAATAAAATCATGTATATTGGCTGCTATGACATTTATTGTATATTTCATTGGCTAGCGATACAAAGTACACGCAGAGCTACTAATAATCATTCACTTCAGTGAAGAAAAGTGGCGCTGAATGAGATCTGCGCGCAGGGCTATTCTGTAGGATGATCTGTTGCAACTTTCAGTATTAAGAACCTCGATAATATTCTTGACCCTTCATTAAAAAGTGACACGTTGGTGATACTGTTAGTAGCATAAATTTGTGATATTATTAACTTGTTCTCTCTGATAGGTCGTTAGGCTGGGCATTTAGACTCACCTTCAATAAATTAAGCCTTTTCATCCAGCATTAATTTCAACTCTTTGGAAGATAAAAAATAGTAAGCAAAGTAACCTAGTAGCTTCGTTTGAGCAAAATGGTGGCTTAATAGACTAAGAAAATTACTTTTTTTCAATAATTTACTAACAAACTAACACACTCTATTGATATTTTTTAGGTACGATCATATACAGTTACAGTTTTTTTTGTAAAATAAAAATACTGAAGCCGGCAATTAAACGAAACAAAACAGTATTCCATAAATATTCAAATAGTTTGGACTTGGCTCTTGTGCCAACACTTGGCATTATTGTGTTCCGAAACCCATTTGCCGGTTGTGAAAAATTGTGAAAGCAGAAACCATTTCAAAAGAAAAGTGTTATCTAAAATGAACTAGCATACGGCGATGAAGTCATTGAAAGATTCACGAAGAAAGGAGAATGAAGGTAAGTAGAATTATAGTGTTGTGAGTTCGTCATTTTTACACATTAACTTTTTTGTTGTGAGAACAATGCGATTACATTATAACATTTGAAGTGCATGATATTTCGTTCATCCACGTCCCATGGGGCGAAGCGTCTTAGGAAATGAGCATCATCCTCAAAAAGTGCCGTCTTCGCAATGATGGTTGGCTGTATAATACATCCAACCTTCTTCGTCTCTTGGTTTTCTGGTGCCATCTGGTAGATCGCTCTGACATCAATTTCGAGATATTTCCCTCCGACTTGTATTCAATATATCGGCATTTCAAAGGTTTCAGTTTTGTCTTTTAGCTGTGTGTTCATTATACTAGACATGCAAGAAAGTTAAATCATTTCCATCTTACCTGCCTACGTAAATTACTAAACATCCATTGGTGGGACAAAGTACCAGACTACGAGGTCTTGGAAAAATCAACCTCAATAAGCATCCACACAATACTTATGAAGGCGCAGGCACGCTGGGCAGGCCATCTTGTGCGTATGGAGAACTCGCGATTGCCAAAACAAATATATTATGGAGAACTCAAGGCAGGATTTCGAAAAGCTGGTGGACAGAAAAAGCGTTTCAAAGACACGCTCAAGTCATCCTTGAAACATCTTAACATTGACGTAGGCGCTTGGGAGAGCCTCGCTCAGGATAGAACGGCTTGGCGTTACAGCATTAGAACGGGAGCACTAGCGGCAGAAGAATTCAGACAAGAAACTGCAAGACAGAAGCGGACACGTAGAAAAGAAAAAACATCTCAACCTCACACAGATACCTTCTATTGTTGTCAATTCTGTAAAAGAACATTTTGTGCGCGCATTGGACTTGCTAGTCATTTAAAAACGCACTATTAACTTTATTATTTTATTATTTATTGTTATTATTATTATGGTTGAGTTTTTGGTCATCGTCGATCACGACGGACGAACATCATCATCATCATACATGTTTCTGAGCCTTACAATGAATTTAGAATAGAGGAAGTTGTTTGTTCATTATACATGTTTCTGAGCCTTACAATTAATGTAGAATAAATGAAGACCTATTCATGATAAGAACGGAATGGGTCACGTTACTGAACAACTCAGTTGTTCAAAGTTTTACATGGATATACTACCGTGGTCATGTGGGGGTCAGAGACAACGAAAGAGCAGACTTATTGACGGGCAATGCTGTGGTTGATGGCATTCGAAGTGGCATAGGGTTGACTTAATAAGGGCGGTTATTGATTTACTACAGAATGAAGAAAACGATGCTGCAGATGATAATATTAACATACAAAGGATGACAGAATTAGTGATAACTAGGGATGATGGGAGAAAGATTGTCCTCTCTGAAAAGTTACAAAGATCACACAATCGACACCTGACTGGAACTTTCGGTCTACATTCTTCTGGATGGCTGCTGGAGCGCAGCGTAGAGATGTTATGGAAATGTCCCGCGTGCCATGATTCTCATGTCTACTATAGAATTAAAATGTAGCATTTTATATATCTCATGTTTATTTTATTTGTATTTTATTTGGATGTTAATATTTCTCTCATGTCATTTTAGCCATTTCTATTCTCCTTTTAACTTCTGTTTTACATCTAACATCAAATGTGATTATGTGTCCCCGATATTAGTAATGATCTACTTGTCCATGCAATTTAAGTTTAACACCTGCTCTTCGATTTTCCTAATTATCATGGCATTTTATTTTTGCTTGTTTATATTTAGTCCATATTCTTTACTTCATTTATCTGCGTGATCTATTATTCTCTGTACGAAAAATGAATACTTTGTACGGGAAATAGGTACCACATTTTAAATATATACTACACCAACTCAATATATCATTAGGCAAACCGTTCATGAATGGAAAAATACAGACTTCATTATTCCGTTAAAAGAATTACTTTTTTTGCACTGTGTATTCTGAGATAGATCTGAAAGTCTCATTATTGTCTCATTATACCTGGCACCATTAACATTAAACTCATAGTAGATAACTTGCATTATTTGTCTTCCTGATTCTCCATTCGGAATCAGACGCTGTTACGGATTTCTACATTGAATTGCAATGTGGCCACCAGCCCCATGAAAGAACAGTAGAGCATGTTCGTAAGATCCATTTCAGATGGCTATAGTTTTCTTTATCTGGTGTGGCACAATGGGCATTTGTGTAAATTATTTGTCACATCTTGTCTATATAATCATAACTTCTATTTTATGGAAGCCCACACATCACATAATTCATAAAATAATGTTTTACTTTCTGAAAGTTGAAGAATTATCATTGAAGCATTCCATACTGATTAGAAAGGGTCATTCTGGGTTTGAACATTGCTATGGAGAAATCTCACAATTGAGCAATAACATACATAAGCTCTGTTTCTGACAATTCATGAAGTTTAAAATATGATCATTGTAAAAAAAATAAAATTGAATATATCACTGACGAGTACGACTCTGTGGCGAAGTTGTGCAGAGCTCGTCTGTTACGGCTAAGCAACCGAGTTCGATCCTTGCCACAGGCAATTGTGCATCTGGACCGTTCAGAAAGCAGTGGCAATATACCGAACGAATTTATATTGCCTAGAAAATCACCACAGCCAACAGATTCTGGGTTGATAGCTACGTCCTGAAAAGGATATACTACCAAAAAAAAAAAAAAAAAAAAAAAAAAACCCATGACGACAGAGCTATGCATGACCTTGACAATGACTATATATTGCAGTTTAGTACCCTTAAGCCATTTGGTTAACACTGTTCATTCATTTATTTATATTGGGTGGTAGGATCTATGCTGTGTTGTAGTTTATGTTGTTTTAGGCAAAGTTTTTTTGTTTGTCGTTCTCATTCCTCATATTTTGTTAATGATTGCATCTGCGATGATGTGTGTGTATAAGTACATTATTGTATTTCTATGGACATCTCTGCTGTTAAATGCCTGCCGTTTAATTTATCTATTATATTGTATTTTCTCTGCTGCTTCTGCAGTAATGAATCTCATGATTGAATGACTATCGATTTTCGGGCTATGGCACTTTGGTACTTTATATGCGATAATAGTAGTACGTCTCAGAATGTCTGTAACTACTTACAATCATCTTCTTCTTGGTCTTGTTCTGTTTTTTGCTGTTTCCATTGTCATAATGCATGCTCTTCACGCTGGTCAATAACGGTCGTTCTCATTAGGTGGTCAAACCTTTCAGTCTATAAGTTCTATGGTATTTTAGTCTATATTGTGGTTCAATATATTTGTTCACAGAAGTTGTTTCAACAGTTCTTGTAATCTTTTCATCCTTTCGTGATCTCTTCCTGTTCGGTTTGATACTGTTCTTAAACTTCATTTTCCACGTAGTAAGCTTTCTCTCTTGTTATTTTGTTAGTGTCTATATCTGGCATTGATAATACAATGTTCTTCTTCTTCTGCATTCGCTCTAGTGTAATCACATCGAATAAATTGTGTGGTTTCTGCATGGGAGCGTGAAATACGTTGTACTGCAAGTTCCACAGTTGAACTGTTATTTGCGCATCGGTTGGTTTACTTTGTGACTGGGACATCTGAGGCCCAGCATATCCGTTTTCGTAATGCCTTTAATTCGGGTAGTAGGTTTCACTAGTCAGTGACAGCCTGTCTATTTGTCGATGGGCGCGCAGGTGTATAATGACTTTTCTCCAAGACGATTGTCTTTCACGTCTATCTCGCACGAGGTGTTCAACCGTCAGTGAACTTGCCTCGTGTAATTAGACTTTCTGTGCCTGGCCTATTGGATACTGAACCCTTTCTCTCTGCAAGTGTGTTTCCGGTATAGGAAAGCTCAACAGTAGAGTTGGGCCAGGTATTTTTTCTTCCCGTGCACCCACGATTGGCTATGGATCTCTGCCCGTAAGGAGCACTGATAACTAGAAGCATGTCTTGAGCTAACATAGCTTGTAGTTCCAATTTTCTTGGAACGTTTTCACTTTCTGTTTGCAGTTAGCGCTGTTCTCTGGCGCTGTGCTGCCCTTTCATTGTACTCAGTATGTTTATTTTCGTCTCTCGCCACGCATCTACCTTTTCGTGCCTTTTTCATTGACCGCCCCTCCAATACTCGGACTGGACTGTGTGTCAACACTGATACTGCACGTATTGGCGCTGTGGTGTCGGAGATATTGTCTGCCTCTTATGCAGTCAAATCTCTTTCCAACTGCTACCTCCACATTCCACGGACACGATTCTCAAAAGTCTTAGCCAGAATTAGCCCGAGCCGCTGTATTTATGTTTCCAGGATGCACCACGAGGAGGTTCATTTAAGATCTTGGTTATCTGCTAATCCTGGAACCGTCGAGAGCAGTGCTTTCCCTTTGCACGCCTAATACAATGTTTTTATGAAGATTGAATATATAATTTGCATTTTGTTTCCATCTGGATAGATTTGTTTTTTAAATATTGGTTTAAGTTCATAATGTACGAATGTGTCTTTTTGAATTCGTGTCTTGATCTTTCTGTCCATTATCCAGTCGTATGTAAAAATGCTTAAGATTTTTAAATTTCTGTACTTGTTTCAGTAGTTGATCAATTTATCTTTTTGTTGATTATATTGTGTTCTCTGCCTATATATATATATATTGTTTTTTTTAAATTTTATGTTGAGCTTCATGTTGTGAATGTGGCAACTTTCGTAGCAAACAGTAGTTCAATTAGGTCATCTAATGGTGTTTTTACTGTTGTGATAATACTATCCATATAAATAATAAACACTAATGTATTCGACATGATTAAAACGTCTAATGCATTTGTGATATTGACTTTAATCTTTATGTATTGACTATTTTTTTCTTAGATTGTCTTGTTTTGTTTTGAAAAATACATTGAAGTCGAAATGTTGAAACTGTCTTGTATACTGTTATCTGTATTGTTCCATACCCATACCCTATAGTCTGGTAGTCTGTGCGTTTATTTGTAAAGAGCATCGACCTTGTGGTTAACGTAATCACTATTATTGTAATGTTGTATGTATATCCCACTGAAATCCTAAAGGAAAACAGAGATGTCCTCGCGCACCACTGACCTGTACCAACTACTTATAACAGGCTGGAGGGAAGGCAAAATCCCTCAAGATATGAGGAACGCAAATATAGTAACTATCTAAAAGATGAAGGGTGATTGCAACATCTACAGAGACATCTCCCTTCTCAGTATCAAACTGTCACTATTTTTCTTTTGTCTAGAGCTGTCATTGTCCAGGTTTAGCACTGGTAGCACATTGATGGAATAATAATAGTCTTGTATAATGCAACTTTAGTGTCTATGTTTACATTTTGTAAATTAAAAATATGTGTCATCTGTCCTAGGATCTGGTATGTTTTGTTGCAACTACTTTGTATTTCTTTATTGTTTTCCCTTCACTCGATATAATGCTTCCTAAGTAAGTTAACTCATTTACCTGTTAATTTATCATTTATCATTATCGATGGAGATAAGGGAGACTGCACAAAATACAGAGAGATATCTTTACTAAGCCACACAGGAAAATTTTTAACAAAATATTAGAGCAACGACTACGAACATATATTGAACCACAACTTCAAAACACCCAAATGGACTTCCGTAATAAAAAAAAGCTGTACGGATGCTATCTTTACACTTTGACAACTAACAGAAAGAGCCACAGAAAACAACAAAGAATTATATCGCATTCGTAGACCAAGAAAAGGCATTCGACAGTGTAGACAGACAATAACTATGGAAAACACTATCAATATACGGAGTACCAGAACATTTAATCAACATATGCAAGGGCATTTATGCAAATAGCCAATGTGCAGTAAGAACAAATGCAGGTGTGTCCAATAAGTTCCAAATTCAATCAGGAGTTCGCCAGGGGTGTGTCTTATCCCCTCTACTTTTTATAACATATATCAAACACATCTGTAAACTAACAAGTACCAACGAAGAAGATAACATAAAAGACAAATTGAACGAACTACTCTTTGCAGACGACCAAGTACTAATAGCGACATCAGAAGAACAATTGCAAGACCATATGAACAAACTCCACACAACATGTCAAAAATTCAACTTGAAGATTAATATTGAAAAGACTGAAATAATGGCAATATCAAAGAAAGAAAGAAATATCACTATCTCCATCGATGATAAACACCTTAAACAAGTAAATGAGTTCACTTACTTAGGAAGCCTTATATCGAGTGAAGGGAAAACAAGTAAAAATATACAAAGTAGATGCAACAATACATACCATAGCCTAGGACAGATGACACGCATTTTCAAGAACAAAAATGTAAACATAGAGACTAAAGTTGCATTATACAAGACTATTATTATTCCATCACTATGTTACCAGTGCCAAACCTGGACAATGACAGCACAAGACAAAAGAAAAATAGTGACAACAGAAATGACATGTCTACGAATAATACTCGGAGTGTCATTAAGAGATAGAATTAGAAACGATAACATCAGACAGATAACCAAAACAATACCAGTATTGGAACACATCAAAAGACAACAGATCAAGTGGTTTTCACACGCTTCCAGACTACCGACAAATAACATGCCACAAATGGCCATGGCACATAGACATAACTGTTATAAAGCCAGGGGCAGACCATGTAAAAGATGGCTCACAGTAATCAAAGAAGCCACAGGAACAAGCTTACAAACAGCGCACAAGAAGATCATCTCCAGAGAACTCTTCCACCCCTGACGTCGCAAGGCAGACAAGGGACACAGCGTATAGATAGATAGTTAGATGAAGATAGTGATATTTCTTTCTTTCTTTGCTAGTGCCATTATTTCGGTCTTTTCAATATTACTCATCATTTTGAATTTTGACATTTGGTGTAAAGTCTGTTCATATGTTCTTGCTATTACTTTTGTGGACACCGTGGGGTCAAGTATGAAAGTTACAACATGTTTTGCTTGCGTATTCGGGTGTACACCACCCCCCCCCCCCCAACATCTGATAAGCCCATATCAGAGCATATACGCCAATAGTCTATGCGTAGTAAGAACGAGCACTGGTACATCAAAACATAGCCAAATTCACATAGGAGTGGGACAGGGATGTGTACTACCCCCCCATTGTTCATAACATACACAATCACATCTGCAAAGTAGAAAAGACAATGAAAGAAAACAATGCCAAGAATAACTTAAATGAGTTGCTATTTTCAGACGAGTAAGCACTAATAGCATCAACAGAAGAGAAACTACAAAGAAAAATAGAGAGATTACATAAAATATGCCAAACCTTTAACATGAAGATAAACATAGGACCGAAGTAATGAAGATAGGAAGAACATAAAGAAACACCAATATATATATTGGAAACAACAGACTTAAACAAGTGACAGAATTCTCATACCTAGGAAGCAATATAACAGCAGACGGCAAGAGCAGCAAAGAAATACACAATAGATGTAGTAAAGATTACCAAGCCCTAGGGAAAATGATAACCAATCGTCACAAAAAATGTAGATTTAAACACAAAAGTAACACTGTTTAAAACGATTATTATGCCAAAGCTGTGGTACCAGTGCCAAACATGGACAACGACAGGACAAGACACACGTAACCTTGTGATAGCTGAAATGGCATGCTTACACAGAATCCTTGCTAAGAGACATAGTGGGGAATGAGTACATTAGAAAACGAACCGGCACCACCCCAATCTTGGAATATATTAAGAGACAACAATATTAAATGGTTTGAACACATGAGCAGACTACCATTAGACAGCATACCACAGCAAGTTCCGCTACACAGATACGGTGAAGGCAGACCTAGAGATTGACCAAAATAAAAGAAGCGAAAAATTCCACAATATACTCAACACACATGAGAACACACATGTCCAGAAAACTATTCTACCCCTGACGCTGAAAGGTAACACAGGTTTTAGCGAATAGATAGATAGATAGATGTATAGACTGACAGACAGACAGACAGACAGATAAATAGATAGATAGACAGACAAACAGACAGACAGACAGACAGACAGACAGATAGATAGATAGATAGATAGATAGATAGATAGATAGATAGATAGATAGATAGATAGATAGATAGTGACAGTGTTGCCATCATTTGTTATTCTAACATTGACACAGTGTTACCATAATTTGTTATTCTAGCATTGACACATACACATTATTTGTTAGACTAACACATTCTTGTACATTAATTGTTTGAATGCAATTGATAATGCTGCCCACGTTATGTGACCAGAACTGACAGTATCGTTAAATGTGTGTAAAACATTAACGCAATCTTCTAAAATATAACACAATCTCCTGACCTCGACCTGGACGCTATTAAACAGTTACCCCCGCATCGCGACTGTCTCCAGGGAAGCAATGATAATCTGATATCTCTAGAGCACGTAAAATTGATATCGCAAAGGACATGTTGGCAATCTACCAGAAAATAAAGAGTTATTTCAGTCGCAGTCGTTCATGGGAAATACATGTCTCTGAACTCATGTCGTGAATATAGGGTCTCAATGTCGTGCAACGCAACTGAAGTTGGAAGCCTCATAAAATATAAATATATATAAAGAATTAGGAAGTTTTCATTGTGTGATTTTTACGACAAATAGAGTGCAGTGAAATAATACTTTAAAGGTTGGTCAATAAATTACATAAAGTTTTGGGGAATAGAGTGTGAGAATGTGTAACATTTGTTTTCTAACTCTGTCTCTATTTCATCGTACCCTACGCACACCTAATGTTTCTTTCTACTTGATGTCTGCTCCATTTACATTTCCATACCACACTCATATTGTCTCAAAGCCTTGCAGTTCTTCCTCGACTAGCATCTTCATGACTTTGTGTCTGCCTCTATTCTCATCCGTCTCGCTGAGTTGCTTATAATCACTCTTAACTCCTTTGAGTTCGATGGACACTTCTTCGACAAAATCAGTGATGCCGCCATGGGCACTAAAATACAATCCAGCTCTGGCTAATTGTTTATGGTCCACCTTGAGCACCAGATATGGAAGTCCGATAGTGGGGTCCCTTCCATTAATGTTCCATAGACATATCGAAGATAGGATCGGCATCAATGGCATGGCTGAGACTGGTCTATTACGTTTCATACACTTCACTGATAACTCCCTCCCCCTCTCCCAGCGAGTTCACATCCGATTCTATATCTCCTATGTGAACTTCATGGACATATCCACCACTATCCAACCCTCCTATCTCAGCACATTCGTACACTACAAATCGACGGATGCCCGCATCGTTCTCCTATAAACCTTCTCTCATCTCTCTACCTGTTGCGATTCCCTTCCATCTGTCAGCATCTTCATCTCCTATGTCTGTATAGTGGTGATGGGGAATGTCTCGAGAAAGCCCACTAGATGATGGATTTCTTCCGCTGTTGACTATATCCTGACAGGATCCTCAAGTCTGCCCTGTCACGAGTGTGCAGCCTCAGCCGACAGGATTCTCAAGTCTGCTCTGTCACGAGTGTGCAGCCTCAACCGACATGATCCTCTAGTCTGCCCTGACACGACTGTGCAGCCTCAACTGACAGGATTGAGGTCTTACCTTATATAGGCGAGAGTGATAGACGGCTTGCTGAACGATACTACAAACACCTATACAGCATCAAAACTCACTGGGGTTACCTGTTGACATCCACTTCAATGACACAGGCCATCGGGGCGTCAAACATATTCAGATGATAGCCATTAAGGAGTGCTTTTATAACAACAAGATCCGTCACGCGTTTAAGACCAGCTCTCTATATATATTTATTCATTTGACACTCTTAAACGTTTTGGAATCAATTAGCGCAAGTCGTATGGTTGATATCATGCTGTTACGTCATATTGTAGTCATTACGTCACATGCTGGCAGCTACTGGGGGGTCACAGATCAGCGCTAGGTATCAGGCTGAGACCAAGGACGTGAACACTACTCCAGAGGATTATGAAAGCCGCATCGTCAGAGGTTCTACCTCTCCCTGACACTCTATACATCCCCCATACATACATACACATGCACATAAATGTGTGCATACCTATGTACAAACACATAGCCACACATATATACATACTCATACGTACATCTACACACACACAGACATACATAGACACATAAAACGACGTTAATCGTTACTCATCTTGAATCAGGACCATATTTAAAGATATACACGCCCTGACAGTAGACACCAGTCTACGTTTTCATCTTGGCCGATCCGACATATCTGTAACTATAGCACATTGACTATGTACCAGGACCATATACTTAAACTTATTGAACCTGAATTAGCGTTGCGTTGTATGATTCCTAAAGGCATTTTCCATTACTTGCTTATTAAGTCATTTTAATAGATATATCAGTGTATCCATGCAAAAAGAACTCCATTATTTTTCTTTGTGATATTGTCGAGTTAGATTTTGTGGAGAAAAAAACCGATCATATAGTAACAGATAACATAAAACGCCATAATCAATAAGTAATGAAAGTAGAACATATAAATAACGATGTAGTTGCTGTTTTATGGATACGCTGTCAGTTGTTGAACTCAAAGAATCCGTTGCAATGCAACTATAGAAGATATGAGATCAGACTTCAATCAAGTTTGTGGCTTTTTCAAGAGATTTGATTTTCAGTGGGCCTCAAATCGTTGCAAAATTTGACAAATGAAAACACAAAAGAACAAAAATTTCAGACTGGAAAAGAAATCGTGCAATAGTGTTTGAGTTTAAAAGAAGTAAAATATGTTAAATGGTGATTAATATAGGATGATGATAATAAGCAAGTAGTTCGTATCAGACAGTAGCCTTCATGATAAAAGCACAGAGTTGTTAACTGAGACAGCAGGCGGTGTCATATAAGGTCTCAGACATGGATGAGCAAAGAGGGTTTTATAAATGCATGTGTAGTCCTCATTAGGAGCTTCATTTCAACTCTACAACGTCCTTCTAGGAGCAGAACACACGCATCAGGGCTAATTAACTAATGATTCTTCTGTTAGAAATTAGAACTTTGATCGACATTTTTCTCAGATAGCTTTTACAAATGTGCATTCATCTGTTTAGTTATGTTGTCAGTTATTGCCAGGTTGGATTTCAATAATTAATGCGACCAAAGTAAGCAAAGTATTTACACTTTCACGAAACATATGTTCGCTCGAAAATATCCCATCTGCAGGAATGGCATATCTAGAATTCCCCAGTCACTCCTGAGTCTGCCACAAAAGAAGAAATGTGCAATGCCTATTGGCATGCAAATCTTCGTTGTCCATGGGGATTATTTAACAAGATAAAAGTCAGACATTGAGACAACATTTCTTCTTCTTCTTCTTCTTCGGCGTTCATTCTAATACTCTCACTGGATCTCCTTTGTTGCAGAGCAATGATCCTACTAGATTTTCAGCAGGATGTAGAACAGAAATTCGTTGTGTAGCAGTTTAATTTGCGCCAATGGCCCGAAATATCCGTCTTCGGTGGAAGACAATATTTGATAATGATGATTTTTATTTTTTACACGTGGCAACTAATCAACCCCTTCCGTAACTTTCCATATGCGCTTCCTTTTTACATGCATGGAAAGATAACAGCGGCTTTCACTTTTCACACTGGACTAGAAGTCTAGGTCTAGCTTGCAAAACGGGCGATTAATATAGGAAACAAGTGAGACGTTTAATAGATATAGGAAACGTGCGAACAATCAGGAAAGAAGCCCACAAAACAAGCACATACAATGTTTTATTCGTCTATCACAAGTTTTAATCATTTGTTATATTTATTTTATGAATATTCAATTAGTAGTATGACCTTGTATGTGAGTTAATATGATATTGTATGTGAGTTAGTATGATCTTGTATGTGAGTTAGTATAATCGTGTATGTGAGTTAGTATAATTCTGTATATGAGTTAGTTTGATCTTGTATGTGAGTTAGTATAATCTTGTATATGAGTTAGTATAATCTTGTATGTGAGTTAGTATAATCTTTATATGGGTTAGTTTGATCTTGCATGAGTTACTATGATCTTGTATATGAGTTAGTATGATCTTGTATATGAGTTAGTATAATCTTGTATGTGAGTTAGTATAATCTTGTATGTGAGTTAGTATAATATTGTATATGGGTTAGTATGATCTTGTATATGAGATAGTATGGTTTTTGTATGTGAGTTAGTTTGATCTTGTATTTAAGTCAGTGTAATCTTGTATATGAGTTAGTATGATCTTGTATATGAGTTAGTATTGTTTTTGTATATGAGTTAGTTTGATCTTGCATGTGAGTTAGTATAATCTTGTATGTGAGTTAGTATAATCTTGTATGTGAGTTAGTATGATCTTGTACTTAAGTTAGTGTAATCTTGTATATGAGTTAGTATGATCTTGTATATGAGTTAGTATGACCTTGTTTGTGAGGTCGCTGATTAGCCTTAAGGTGGCACAAGAGGTCCTTGGAAATTTCCATGGTGTTTTATCTGCCCTTAACTTTCTAGTTAGTCTCCGTTGTTAAGCTTCTTCGTTTCTCCTTTTTTAAAAGACATTATTGCTCCAATTTACGTTATTTCAGTGCACCATGTAATTCTGTTTCACGCAGCATCTTCCCATGTGTCATTATTTGTGTCAAAGGCTTTCAGTGAGAGATATTTTTATCGAGTGCTTTAAACGTTTTTTTTTGGGTCCATCTTGGGGATTCATCCCCTTCTTCATCTTACCATAAATCAATATACTTGATAGACGGTGATCTTTGATACTTACTAAATGTCCAGTCCAACGAATGTATACGTGGTATAGACATGTTCCCATTGTGTTTTGTACATGGCATGTTGATCACCAACACAAAAATCCGACGATATCAAGATAGATGGTTAACATTTGAAAGAAAATAAATAACCGACATACCTCGAAGCTGATGATAAGCTGACATTGAAGCGACACTTAAAGAAATCAACTACAAAAGCCAGGAGGAGGTTAGTTATCAAAACTCAGAAATCAAAACTTAAACGACATGCGGAGCTATTGGAAATATACTCCGTAAAGTTTAACATCAAGTCATAAGACCACAACTGGAATATGGTTCAGTTGCGCCGTGTCCTGCATCAAACACCACCCTACAGGATCTAGATAAAGTGCAAAACGAGGCGCTTAGGATAATGTTGAGAGCAATGGAATCAAAACTCAAATACAATCAACATAGTAGAGATGTAGAACATTGGGAGAACGTAAACACTTGGAGAACGCAGGGACACACGGGCTAATACAAGCAGAAAAGTTTCAGCGTATGCTAAGTAATCCAATGAAGGAAAGATTTCCAAATCTAGAAATGGGGCGACTGAGAAGCAGCTTTATTCACCAAGCTAAACGACTCCGTAGACAAATTACAGACCTACCTGAAGTTGACAGGCCCTTAAGGTCTGTACCAGAAAAAACTCCCTTGGAGTGAAAGGTATGGAATACCAATATACATTCAGAACCACATGAACGGAATAAAAAGAGAGGACAAACATAACAGTGTGCTGCGGAGCACAGTCTGAACGGCTGGACGCACTGAAAAACTACTGAAGTCCAATTCTGACTCACAGTCCGTGGTATTCCTGACAGATGCAAGATCAGTGCTTCAAACTCTCCAATCTGGAAAACTAACAGAAAAAAATAATAAAAACTACTTAATGAACTATCTTACCTGTATAGGGTAACCATACCGTAGATACCCTCTCACTACGGAATATCAGGAAATAAAAAAGCTGACCAACTGGTTAAGGAAGGTGCTGCCGAAGACCAACCCGGTGTACCAATTATCTACCAACAGAAAAAAAATATGATCAAGTCAATAAGAAAGCCACAAACACACGACGACTATCACATTATGAACAGATCGGAACACATTGTAATTCTACGCCTCAGAACGGGAGACAACCGACTCCGCAGTCACATGTACACAAATATTCAATATTGACAACACGGCCATGTGGACAGGCAGCACAGAGTGCCGAGCATATACTGCAAGAGTGTTTAGAGTATGAAACGCTGAGGTAGACATATTGGCCAGAGAAAATTAAATCGAAGCTTAAATCGAAGCTCTACGGGCCACTGTGTGAACTACAAAAGACAGTGATTTTTATTCAGGAGACAGAATTACAGATATAGACATGTTTCAAGTGAACGAAAGAAGAAGAATATTTGGTTCACTGTGATCTAGTATTCTTACTACATGACTAGCCCAACGAATTTTTGCCTGCTTCATCAGAAAATGTTACTTTTATTTTGTTGTTTTCGTTCTCAAACTCCCATCGGATCTCTATTACAGCAAAACGTTCCTACTATGTTTATAGCAGAATATAGTCCAGTGAAAAGAAATATGTTGTGTCGTCGTTTCATTTTCGACAATGTCTAGACACATCCGAATTCGGCGGTTGCAACTAATACATTCAGTGTCTTTACTACTTGCACTGAACGATGGACGTCTGTAACCATATCGCTAGTAGTAGATCAACCATACGAGAGAACTTATTCTAGTACTTATACACCGGTTACCACACCTACAGGTAACTACGGTCAAACATACACGACATATTTGCTGCTGTCTGTATCTCTATCGATGATACACTCGATCACAGAAAATATTATTTATCTCAAGAAATGAAATACATAAACGGACAAGAAGTATACATAAACGGACAAGAAGTATACATAAACGGACAAGAAGTATACATAAACGGACATGAAGTATACATAAACGGACAAGAAGTATACATAAACGGACACGAAGTATACATAAACGGACAAGAAGTATACATAAACGGACAAGAAGTATACATAAACGGACAAGAAGTATATATAAACGGACAAGAAGTATACATAAACGGACAAGAAGTATACATAAACGGACAAGAAGTATACATAAACGGACAAGAAGTATACATAAACGGACAAGAAGTATACATAAACGGACACGAAGTATACATAAACGCACTAGAAGTATACATAAACGGACAAGAAGTATACATAAACGGACACGAAGTATACATAAACGCACTAGAAGTATACATAAACGGACACGAAGTATACATAAACGGACACGAAGTATACATAAACGGACAAGAAGTATACATAAACGGACAAGAAGTATACATAAACGGACAAGAAGTATAATATTGCATCAACTGCATATGTATCAACTATGCAAGTATGTCTTATTGATTTTTCCCACATCTTATATGCAACCTTTTAGCAACAACAAAAAATACAGAATAAATAGTTGAGCAGTACCTATACATACAAAACCACCAGATACAATGGTTCGGTCACATGGAAACAATGCCGTGTGATTCATTAGCTTATAAAACATATTCGAAGATAGGAGAATCAGAAAGAAGAGCCAAGGGTTAGACCTAGAGTACGCTGGATCGACAACATCAAAGAGACATTACACCAACACTAAATAACATTATCTGAAGCTGCCAGAAAAGCGAGAATAAGAACACTGTATTTCTCTCGACACCCGTAAATGGTAAAAGAGGGAAGTAGAAGAAGTACCTATCATAAAGACACCTTCCATGTGATCAACTCACTAGTAGAGAAGTATATATCGTGATTGAACCTTCTATGTGATCAAGTCACTAATTGAACAGTAACTATCATAATTGAACTTTCTATGTGATCAAGTCCTTATTGAACAGTAACTATCGTGATTGAGGAGTGCGGTAACCTAGTTGATAGTGAGCTTGCTTTCTATCAATGGGTTACAGCGTGCCAGGTTCGAAACCAGGTCCGGAAAAAAAAGCTGCGGGTTGAGATTTCTCGCGTGGCACGACCACTCCCACAGTCGACTCAGCTGTAAATGAGTTCCTGACGCATGAGTTAGGGGAGGTAAATACAGCAAGGAGAGGAACTGGAAACCCCACCTAATAGTTGCTGCGGCTTAGTACATGAAGAGTTATCTTCATCTCCGACAGCTGGTTGCTGCACATACCTTTACCTTTTATATCATGACTGAACCTTCTATTTGAGCAATTCGCAGAAAAGTTTTTTTGAGCCTTTCTCTTTAGACCTCCGTTTTTTAAATATTACCTCTAAAATGAAATCCTCGCCCGACCTGTTCCATTATAAACGACCTCAGTTACTATGAATCTCAAACACCTGCAGATTAGCAGGATACTTCCCGGAGAACAGAATACATAGTTTATATTTTACATTGTGCCATATTTTACATTGTGTCATATTTTACATTGTGACATATTTTAAATTGTGTCATATTTTACATTGTGAAATATTTTACATTGTGTCATATTTTACATTTTGTCATATTTTACATTGTGACATATTTTATATTGTGTCATATTTTACATTGTCCAAGAAAACAGATTTAAGACTTAGCTTGGAAGAAACAATGAAAAGTCAACACTCTTATGGGATGTAATTGAGATTGAGGGCTGCCATTAAACCAGGAATGTTGTGGCACACAGTCAGGTCACTCTTTAAAAAAAAACTCAGTAAGCGCCTTTTGAAATTATTGTGGCCAACGGAAATTGAATCAGTCCTTTCTGACGGGACCAAACGCCTGACAAGTGTAAACGGGTTTACTAAGAATGTTTTATGTTTGTTGTTACTGAGAATACTTCAATACTTGTATGGGATGTTCGTTGCTGTTGTAATAGTCATTGTCTCGATTGGTCTGTTCTAAGTGACTTGAGTACACAGTCTGAATGTCTTGACAAAATCTTTTTTTGAGGTGCGGTTAGTCAAGCACGGAAAAACGTGTTTACTCTTGTTGTCAGGCGATTTTGTGCCGTCAGAATTGGTTCAATTCACAATTGTCTCAAGAATGTTTTATTTATCCTCTCGCTTCCTACTTGAATTTACATGTACACACGACTTCTGGAGGTTTCTAAACACAGAAATGTTAACATCTTCTGCTAGAATATATTCCACTGCTGTAATCTGAAACCCAGAAGCTCCGCCGTGTTCTTGGGTATATTCAGGTCTCTTACAAGATCATTCAGTTAACTTTGGTATATTAAGTATGGCTTTGTAGATATAATTTATTCAAATTCGGACTCTTTTTTGAGGGTGATGGCTGAGAGATGTCCTCTTCTTCGTCATCGGAAGATGAAAATGATTCTGGCACTCTGGGAACTGGTAGGGCATCGTCTTGCGGTACCAAACGCATTGCAGAGGGGATGCTTGGATATTGCAGAGTCCATTATTTTCTTTGTGATATTCCTTTCCCAATTGGAGGCACTATGCAAAAGTAACAGTTATTGAATTGATCAGTGGGCTTTCTCCAAATCAGTGGACCTACAAATGGCATAGCTTGCCTTTTGTCAGCCAACCACAGTTTAAAATGTACAACACATGTAGCGCAGCATATGTGTGGTGTCGAACTCTTATAGTGATCAATCCTGGAGCCAAAATACACGATGTTCCCATTCTTAAACACTTTGGACATATTCCGTCTTTTGTGATAGAATACACACTTCGCTACATATATAACATCACTTATTCGCACTGATGATATATGTACTGGACATTTCTATTAAAGACACAGTTCTAGAACACAAAATGTAATACTGTACTAATAACGAAATTAATCAAAGATAAGATAATAATACACAACAGTTATGTAATACCAGGTAGAATCGAATCATATTCTTCTAGTCACATTTCTATTTGTCAGAATCAGTAATTCAGGCTACCACAGCTGTTGCGCCATATATATATATATATATATATATATATATATATATATATATATATATATATATATGATATGATGGTAATTTATAAAATATAGTAACAACAAAAGTTGTATATATCTAATCATAAAGAGAAAATTAACATTTTAAAATATAATTTTCGTTTTCAGCACCCCAAAATTTGATAAGATCAACATCTTCATTACTGGAATAATTTTGATGTTGAATAGTGTAATCTACAGAGTTTAAAATTGTATAATGGTAAATGAAAACAAATTTAATATAAAAGTATCGAGGATTAATTATTAAAGAAAAATCATAACTTAGCGAAAGGAACTTTACCAAAATCCGATCAAATGGCACCTACTCGCCGCGCAACTTGAGTCAACATGTTTTTTTTCTTCGACCAGTTACACATAATCCATACATAAAATACGCGATTGAAATATATACACATAAACAGGAGTGAGAAAAATTTCAAAAGGGACTATTCGTAAAATAATAATCAAAGAGGACCTGGGACTATTCGTAAAATAACAATCAAAGAGGACCTGGGACTATTCGTAAAATAACAACCAACGAGGACATATCTTGAGTTTCAACAACACACCTCTGAAAAGTGACTTTCAGTGTGTATTTTCAGTGTGTATATTCAGTGTGTATATTCCCAAGTTGCTATGAATATGAACCACTCGAACTACACACACAAACATACACACATTGTACAGTCATGCACATTTCTCGAGACAACACCCATCTTAACATCTGCGCGTGCCATAAGACGTCATTGATACAAGGATCAATTAATCCTACATGTAACATGTAAACATAAATAACACAAAACATAAACAAGGTTGTTTCAGATGTGACATGGATACATTAATAATATAATAATAGAATCGTCAAGGCTTTATTATTAAAAAAAATCATACTGCTGTAAACGGTATTTCGACCAGTATATACCATCTGATTGGAACTAGTTCACATGCTGCAATAATTTTTCTTTCAAATTGTGTAACAAAAGTACTTATATCTTCTTCTTCTGCGTTCGTTCTCAAACTCCTGCAGATTAGCAGGATGTAGTCCGGAGAGCGGAATGCGTTGTGCCATGGTTTACTGCATTGCTGCGATATATATGCCTTTCCACCTGACACATCCGACTTCAGTATGGCTTTGGGTCACTGACCCTATATAGGATGGGACAGCCAACACCATCCCATAACCTCCCTAGTCGCCTTTTACGACATGCGTGGAAGGTAAACAGTGTTGCTATTCTTTGCTCCCCTTTCGGGCCCTGGCAACACATGGGCGATAGTACTTATATAAAACACAAGGTCAATTATCTTTACAATACACGAATAGACTATCGGACTATAAGGTACGGGTATGAACACAATACAGATAACAATATACAAGACAGTTTCTTTTTATGGTCAGGACAATAAAGTTCTAACCTTAAGTTCTTTTTATGGTCAGGACAATAAAGTTCTAACCGTAAGTTCTTTTTAGGGTCAAGATAATACAGTTTTAACCTTAAGGTCTTTGTATGGTCAAAACAATAAAGTTCTAACCTTAAGGTCTTTTTAGGGTCAAGACAATAAAGTTTTAACCTTAAGGTCTTTTTAGGGTCAAGACAATACAGTTTTAATCTTAAGGTCTTTTTAGTGTCAGGACAATAAAGATTTAACCTTAAGGTCTTTTTAGTGTCAAGATAATAAAGTTTTAACCTTAAGGTCTTTTTATGGTCAATACAATAAAGATTTAACCTTAAGGTCTTTTTAGGGTCAAGACAATAAAGTTTTAACCTTAAGGTCTTTTTAGTGTCAAGACAATAAAGTTTTAACCTTAAGGTCTTTTTAGGGTCAAGACAATAAAGTTTTAACCTTAAGGTCTGTTTAGTGTCAAGACAATACAGTTTTAACCTTAAGGTCTTTTTAGGGTCAAGACAATAAAGATTTAACCTTAAGGTCTTTTTAGGGTCAAGACAATAAAGTTTTAACCTTAAGGTCTTTTTAGTGTCAAGACAATAAAGATTTAACCTTAAGGTCTTTGTAGGGTCAAGACAATAAAGTTTTAACCTTAAGGTCTTTGTAGGGTCAAGACAATAAAGTTTTAACCTTAAGGTCTTTGTAGGGTCAAGACAATAAAGTCTAACCTTATGGTCTTTTTAGGGTCATGACAATAAAGTTTTAATCTTAAGGTCTTTTTAGGGTCAAGACAATAAAGATTTAACCTTATGGTCTTTTTCAAGAAAATACAAGACAAACAGTGAATAAACAAAATATACATAATACCGAATTTTACTGATGTTACTGTTTGTTCCCTGTGTATCTTGTATACTGTTATTTGTACTTATTCTATACCACTACTTTGTGTATGATAGTATGTGCATTCACTGTCAAGCTGATTGACCATTGTTTTACGTATAAACTACAGTTTTAGACAGAAATTAAATGAAGAAGAATACATGAACAACGTACCTCCTCTAGCGGGTTAGAAATCATAGTTTGAAAGAATGAAGGCATACATTATCAGTGTTTGGGAACAATCCACACACTAAAAATATGAGGGCTGTTGTAATACAGGGCAATAGGGAGAAAAAAACAATGCAAGTAAGGAGTGTTGCCAATCGCAAATAATATAACACACTAATCACATCGACAAATTATATAACACACTAAGCACATCGACAAATTATATAACACACTAAGCACATCGACAAATTATATAACACACTAAGCACATCGACAAATTATATAGCACACTAAGCACATCGACAAATTATATAACACACTAAGCACATCGACAAATTATATAACACACTAAGCACATCGACAAATTATATAACACACTAAGCACATCGACAAATTATATAACACACTAAGCACATCGACAAATTATATAACACACTAAGCACATCGACAAATTATATAACACACTAAGCACATCGACAAATTATATAACACACTAAGCACATCGACAAATTATATAACACACTAAGCACATCGACAAATTATATAACACACTAAGCACATCGACAAATTATATAACACACTAAGCACATCGACAAATTATATAACACACTAAGCACATCGACAAATTATATAACACACTAAGCACATCGACAAATTATATAACACACTAAGCACATCGACAAATTATATAACACACTAAGCACATCGACAAATTATATAACACACTAAGCACATCGACAAATTATATAACACACTAAGCACATCGACAAATTATATAACACACTAAGCACATCGACAAATTATATAACACACTAAGCACATCTACAAAAACAGACGCCGTTGCCAATAAAATGTCTTCATCATGATGAAATCACACAATAATAAATGAGTGTTACGAAACGGGGATCTCTCTAGAGTAGTGGTTAAGCTGGTCGCCCCATGTTCAAGGGGTCATAGGTTTTTTCGGAGATTCCTATGGTTTATTGCTTGAATTTACGGATTTATGCGCTATGAATGGTACTCTCGACAGGCGGCTTGCCTCGTCATTGAGAGTGACGGAATACATATGGGAAACCGAGTACAGCGAAGTCAATAAAATCCTCTACGAATTTTGAACTTTTTTGAATGTTACAAAAAAGTGCATCATCGTATCAGAGAAGAGCAAAAGGAGTTAATAAAGGAGAAAAGATGAAAGAAAAAAATGACTAAAGACAAGTTCACCAAGAAGAGTAAAAGGAAAAGCAAAAGAGCGAGTATAACAAACGACAAATGAAAGAATAACTGTAAAGTAAATATTTTAGTTGAAGCGTCGTCTGTTTTTGTTGATGTTGTTATTGTGTTATTAGCAACGCTCCTTACTTATTTCAGTTTTTTGTCCTAATTAAGATAGTGCGAGAGAGATAGAGATAGAGAGAGAGAGGTGTGATAAATAAAATAAGAGACAGGAAGAGATAGATATAATAGGAGACTTGAGGGGTAATAAAGGAACTATGTTTAATGAATCTTCAAATCAATGAACATAAGACACAAATACGGGTTTATTGACAGAGTAGAAGAACGTAGAAGCAGGAACACGAAGTGACTTGAAGGAGCGCTAGATAGAACTGATAAATATTTAACGATACTTTGGTGAAAATCGACCGTATCTATCACCCTGTTATTGTTAAAATATCTGTGAATGTTCAACATTCTTGGTAAACATTATTATTAGAAATTACAGTTCGTATCTATTCCTTGTAAATTAAAGTATTGTACATCTCACTAAACCCTATCTTCGCGTACCCTAGCCCACTAAATATGTTCAAATCCATGATATTAATTCTTTCGATTTTTTCTTTGTTCCTTCTGGTATAAATACGTAGATTTTTACTGAATATTTCTTGATTTTATGTAGATATTAAACATTTTTTGTGCATATTTTTGTTTTCGTGACAGATATGATAAACAGCTTGCAGTGCATCTCAATTATTTTTGTGTGTGCCCTAGTTTCTCAATCTCACAGTGATTGACTTATTCAGAGATGCCGTAGCGCAGGTGATGTGAATGCATTATGGAAATAACGTCAACCATTATAAGGGAGGTGGGCATACAAAATTATCAGTTGTTGACATGGAAGGGGAGTTTTGACAAAATGTGATGACACCAATACTATTTAAAATAAATTATATATTAATGAAATTGTTTTAATTGGAAGTATTCTTTCAAAAATATGAATAAGATATGCCTGTTTTTTGAGTAAATTTATTCAGGCGTGGGATATTCTTTTGGGAACATAATTATTCAGGGATTTTGGTTGGGGGGGGGATAGGAGTTATTGACAGTTGTTGACAAGTGGTAAAGGTAAAAATAGATCCTATGGCAGACATCTGTCGAATGGGTTGACGATGACTGTTCATATACTAAGCCGCAGCAACTATTAGGTGTGGGTCAGTTCTGGTCCTTGCTGTGTTTACCTTCCCTAACTCATGTGTTAAGTACAATTACAGCTGGGTCGACTGGATGAACGGTCATGTCACGCGAGAAATCACGAACCGGATTGCTTTGTCCGAACGTGATTTCGAAGCTGACACTGTGTGACCTGGTGATAGCAAGCAAGCCCGCTATAAACTTAGCTAGAACCTTGAACTCTGTAACCTGGTGATAGCAAGCAAGCTCACTATCAACATTTCTATAACCTTGACCTCTGTAACCTGGTGATAGCAAGCAAGCTCACTATCAACATTTCTATAACCTTGACCTCTGTAACCTGGTGATAACAAGCAAGCTCACTATCAACTAGACTATAACCTGGCACGCTGTAGCCCGGTGATAATAAGAAAGATTAATATCAACTAATGAGGTAAACAATTAATAAAACAACTGCTAAATTGTTTACGTAATTTATAGACTTCCAGCTATGTGGCAGCGTGGTATAATGCTCGTCTGTCACGACGAAGTTACTGTACCTGTTTAAAATGCCGCCGCAGACACTTGTGTATCCTGACCGTTCAGAAAGGAATGGCAAACTACTAAATATCATATGCCACCAATTTATATACAACCTCGTACTTTGTCTCTGTGGTCGTTCCTGCTAATTTGATCTATTTTAGTGCACAGTTTTCTCTATTTAAGGCCTTACAACCGGTCACACCATTTTGTAACGTGATTGCATGTGAACACATTTTTCTCATGATTATTACTGACTTCTTTAGGGTAAATGCACAAAATTAGATGTAACACCTCATTGTAATACTTATTAAATCTATTTTCCCGATGATAATTAATAAAAAAATAGATACTCATATATGACAATGACCGAAATTCAACCAAAATAACAATAATAAAAGATAATAAAGTTAATAGTGCATTTTTAAATGACTAACAAGTCCAATGCGAGTACATACAGGCCTTCCACACAATTTACATCTGTAGAGGGTGTTTATACGACGTTGAGATGTTTTTTCTTTTCTAAATTGCTTGCTTCTATCTTGTAGTATCTTGCCTGGTCTCTTCCGTAGCTAGTACTCCAATTCTGAGATTGTAACGTCATGCTGTTCTTTCCTGATGGAGGTTCTACCAAGACTCTACGTCAATTTTAAGATATTTCATTGAGGACTAGAGTGTGTCTATGAAATGCTTTTTCTATCCACCAGCTTTTCGAAGTCCTGTCTTGAGTACTCCATAATATATTTATTTTCGTAGGCGTGAGTCCTCCATGCGCACAAGATGGTAAGTGATGGTACCTGATTAAGTAATGTGTAGATGCTTGCTGAGGCTGATTTTTTCCAATATCTGATAGTCTGGTACTTTGTCCCACCCATGGATGTTTAGCATATTGTGCAAACTATATGGCCATAAAGAAGCAGTCGGTGGGTGGGCAACGGTGGGCAACGGTAGCAGTAAAGGTGGACAACGAAAATCCTTAATTGATAACTTTGAATGATTTGCGCATTATTTATCTACACTCTTCCTTATAGCTGGAGATGTTTTGTAAACTTTTTTGTGTAGATGTTTCCAGTGTGGCATCCTTAAAATGTTCCCTACCCACCTTCTTTTAATTGAACGTTTGATACTATTACAAATTACGGACCATAAAGTGACACGTTTATTGTTATATTGAATCATTTTCATTATTTATATCAACATATTGATGATTCCGATCGAAAGTTTATAATGTCCACATTAATTCTGACATGATTTTGATGTGTTATTATATTAATTGTGTACGTTATTGATAAATTTTGAACATGTGTGGTATGTGACCCCATTTTTTCTTATATGTTCTATATATTTTTTCTAGGGAACATATGTTTCGTGAAAGAGTAACTACTGTGCTTTCATTGGTGACATTAAAAATTAATTATTGAAATCCAACCTGGAAACATGCCTAAGCAGATATATACATATTTGTAAGACAAATCTGACAAAAATGTCGATAAAAGTTCTTAGATATAATTTCAAATCTCAGAGAACCGGTCCGATTATTTGTGAATAACAAACCATAATTGAAGCACTATGCCTATATAATATACATTTTTGTATTCGTAATTGGATTATCTACCAACTGTTACAGTTTGAATGAATATTGTTCATTCGGAAGTTTAGTAAATTCACAATTCATTTCCGGAATTTTAAAATATTTTTTTTTATTATTAATTTTTTTTTTCAATAATAAAGGCAATTGTATTTATTTTTCTGTTTCAACCAAATTTCATATGGGTAGTTCCATAAAATATGCATGGATTAAACGTTTTAATAACAGAAAATATAGATTCGGTTTCATTTCATCATTACTGTTATCAAAGTTGTTGTTTTGAATGAACGTTTTTAATATTATTTTGAATGGGTGATTTTTTATTCGAAACATTTCTGTCAGGAACTGTCTAACGGCAAGGTGTCATCTGTATCACGTGAGCATCCCTAAGAGACGAGTTTGTTCCTCTTGAACCCTCATTAACGTCGTTAATGATTCTGTATGTCTAGCATCGATCAATATTTACACTTTCCAAGAAATCGACCGGGTCTTCTTTGTTTTCTTAAATCTTGTATTCATACATCAAGACTTTTTACTGTCGCCATCATCTTACACTGTACCACTGACATCAAGTTTAGTATTCCACTATCTATCATTTTACATTGCACCGTTAACATCAAATTTATTTCACTATCTATCATTTTACATAGTATCACTAACATCAAATTTATTTCTCTACCTATCATTTTACATAGTACCACCAACATCAAATTTATTTCTCTACCTATCATTTTACATAGTACCAAGTATCACTAACGTAAAATTATTGTTTTGGTATTTATATTAAACCTAATATCAAATGTGTTCTCTCCTTCATTGTACATGATGATGATGATAATTAAATAATGCTTTTATCTGTGAGCAGGTAGCTCTTGACAGCCATTAGTCTTTCGGACACAAGCTCAGGTTCTGTTGAGCCGTGTAACAGAGGCGACACCCGGATGAACAAGGCTTGGGTGACATGTTTAGTTCTCGAAAGATGACATTCTAGTGTACTAGTATCCCAGAATTACCACATCCAACCAGGAGCACGGCATACACTTCTGGGTCAACTATTCCATCATTCTTCTGTCAGATTTGTTGACACACCCGCAGTGATAGCCCATCTAGTATTCCCGTCACCTAGGATTCTGCCACAAAATAACAACGGTACAATGGCTGCTGGCATGCATTTCTACGTCTTCCATGGAAAGTATTTTGATAGAAGACAAAAGTAAGACATTTATATACGATAAGACAATGATGATTTTTTCACAGGTGGCAGGTCGTCAGCCTATATTCGCAGGTGGCAGGTTTGTCAGCCTATATCCCTACTTTCCTTAGTGGCCTTCTACGACATGTCTGGAAATGAGACAGTGATCCTATTCTTTGCTACCTGAAGTAGTAGTCCAGGATTCAGTTGCCACACTAGCGTTCAATTTACATAGAACCACTAACATCATGTTACATCTCTGGCTTTCATTTGACATAGTAACACTAACATTTAGTGTATTCTCTCACTTCAATTTTATATGGTATCACTAACATCAAATTTCTTATTTCGTCTATATTTTACATAGTACCACCAACATCAAGTTTCTTTTCTTGCCTAAATTTTACAGAGTCCCATTAACAACAAAGTTTTCTTCTCTCGCCGTCAGTTTACACAGTATCCCTAACATCACATTTCTTCTCTCGCCATCGTTTTACATTAAACTATCAACATCAAGTTTCATCTTTCGTCTTTAATTTATATAGTACCACTAACATCGTTTTCCTCTCTCGCTTTCATGTTACACAGTACTACTAACAATAAGTTTTAATACTCACTTTTATTTAACATAGTACTACTAACATTACATTTTGTATTCTCTCCTTCATTTAACATAGTACTACTAACATTAAGGTTTCTTCTCTCGACTTCATTTAACATTGTACTACTAACATTAAGGTGTCTTCTCTCGCCGTTATATTACATTGTACTACTAACATTATTTTTTTAATTCTCGTCTTCATTTAAATGAGCACGAACATCAAGATCCTAAAACGTATCATTAGTATTTCCACATTTAGACGTCACCATGAAGTTTAAACTGCGTACTGACAGTCTACATTGAAGACCCTGGGTGTTGTTAGTTGGTACGTCAGCATAGTAAGGTTTCCGTAATTGTTCCCACCAGCAAGAAGGTGTATGACATACCTAGTCATGTTGAGACTGTTTATCAAATCTGAGGTTTCGTGTGCAGCTTGCACACAGAAATCACTCTCTACATTTGACTTAAGAAGAGTTATTTGAAAAGATAAATTGTTTGAGTATATAAGTTTAAAATTTCTAAAAAATTAGAGAGTTAAGATTATATAACATTTCAAGATGTAGGGGTATGAGGTATGGTCTATTTAAAAGTCGTTGGAGTACTAACAAAGTATTAGATGACGTCAGTATGAGATGGTTCTATGTAAACTACTGTGGATAACTCTTTGTGGCTCAGTTTGGAATAATATCATAATTTTAAAATAATAAATCTAACCTTTAACAATATGAGTAGTTTTATCTGATGAATTTTCGGTTCAATCACTGCCGCGACCAGTTTGAACCTGAAACTTTAGGGAGGGGGGAATATGAATATTATCATATTTCAAGATAATCTTATGGCATTTGTATCCAATCTACATTAATAGCATAGGCAAAGAAATATAGGAAACATTACCACTATTGAAAAGTCAGCAGTCAATGTCCTAAACATGTAGTTCTCAACGTGGGAGATATCATTTTGGGGGCCACGGGCATATTTTGAATAGAGGGTGGAGGTTCTTCAGGGTTGATCTGGGGTGGTGTGGAATAGACATAAATAACATATAATAACGACATACAATGTGGGAGATACATAAATAACATATAATAACGACATACAATGTGGGAGAGACATAAATAACATATAATAACGACATACAATGTGGGAGAGACATAAATAACATATAATAACGACATACAATATGGGAGAGACATAAATAACATTTAATAACGACATACAATGTGGGAGATACATAAATAACATATAATAACGACATACAAAAGACCTCATGTTGATCCAGTTTGAACAGTTTTTATAACTTACGAGAATGTCAATGACTTCTTTTAGATTCCTGGAAAGTGCATTTTTCCTACATTAGGGCCACAAACCATAACAGACTGAGAACCACTATATTGGACGAATCTGAAGGTAAAATATATGACAGTTCCAAGGAAGAGGTTATTGGGCGTTTCAAATCCCTTGAAAGCGAACTCCAACGTTACTTCCTTCAGCTGACAGAAGAAGCACTAGTAGGAAGAGATATATTTTCTACTTTTCATGATTTAGATAGCGTTTTGGATGAAATCTTATACACGGTGAAATCTGGGATCTGGGGAACGATTCTTCTGCGCGTATATTATTTCATGAAAAAGTGCTGACTGTTCTTGTGTACCGTGTAAAATATGGCCATCACAGTTCTTGTTTTCTGAATAATGTTGAAGGTGGTGGGGGCTCCTTAGTTTATTTTATTGTACGAATTATTCTCCAACTCTTACACAATTGCAACGCTTTGAGAAGTTGCCTCCTACTCAGGGAAAGATATTATATCTTATGAGCAACCGTATATAGTAGGATTTGATAACATTACAACAGACGTATATTTTTGAAGTTTGCAACATTACAACAGACGTATATTGTTGAAGTTTGCAACATTACAACAGACGTATATTTTTGATTTTTGCAACATTACAAAAACCGTATATTGTATGATATACATACACCGTTACAACAACAGTGCTTACGTAAAACACAGTGTCGAACAGCTTTACTATGAACCCATATACTGTCAGACTATATGGTATGGGATAATAAAAAATATAAAAAAGTATACGAGTATATATGGTATGGGATAATAAAAAATATAAAAAAGTATACGAGACTGTTTCAACGATTTAATTTGATTTTTTTCAAGAAAATACACGATCAATCGTGGTCTCCCTGGCGTATAGTCACACTGGTTAAGCAGTGTGATTTTTGTTCAAGAGGTCGCGGGTTCCAATCTAGGTCGCGTCGGCTTGTTTATAACTCTACACATTGTAAACCTTTCCAATCAGTAAGAACACTAAAAATAATGGTACGATCACAAAATCATTAGCGTGTATACACAAGTATTGTCTAGAGTCTGATGTATACACAATCATTGTCACAGACACGGATGTATACACAAGCATTCTCACGGGGACAAACATCATGAAAACAACATTGAAAACAGCATGAACGACAACACAATAGAGTCCACATCAGCCAAATTTAAATAAATAATGATTGTTATTAAGACAAAATGCTTATGGGTACAATATGCAAGGTGTGCCTAGCTCTATATAACATACTGTATGAGTTATATTTAAAAAAAACCCAGTATTCCTAAATGTGGAGTGTTACTCCCTAATGTCAACTATACCATACTGTTATATATATATATATATATATATATATATATATATATATATATATATATAAATGTATATATAAGCAGACAGACAAATAGATAAATACACGCTGTAAGTATATTATATTGAATGAAATTGTGATGACAAATCCAAATTTTTTCCCAATATATCTTTTGCCTTATTAATTCGCCTTTTTGAAAATCGTTCCATTTTAGTTGGCCACTATGCTCCTATAAAATGCGATCATGACTCCAAAAAAGTCTGGGAACCCCTGCACGTTATACCATGATGCTGAAATATATATATAACTTGATCTTCACTTTTCATGTGTTTTCATTTGACATGTATTGCTTAACATCTCTAAATGTGCAAGTTTGGCACCCATTTTATAAACAGCTGTGTTAACTATAGCAGTGATTCTCAATGTTGTTTTGCCGGTATCCTCATGGGAATATTTTCCTTCTGTGGTTTTTTTCTCGTGTTTAGGAAATGGTCACTGGTTATCGTTACAGGACACCGAGACTATATCAAGTATATCTACGTATATCTTCTCATTCATCGTTGAAATAGTTATAA
Source organism: Meghimatium bilineatum (assembly GCA_034231615.1). Lineage (NCBI taxonomy): Eukaryota > Metazoa > Mollusca > Gastropoda > Stylommatophora > Philomycidae > Meghimatium > Meghimatium bilineatum. Next base: position 24,314,492 of record CM067300.1, on the reverse strand, counting down.
GCCAATGTAACTCCCCCCCCCTCAATAATATTAATTATGATTCTCTAATCTCACAAATTGTTCTCAGTGCTCTTTCCTCCGCCTCCTCTATAAGTTTCTGTGGTCAAAAGGGGAAGAGGGAGGGAATCATATGGTCAGTGTTGAACAAACATAAATATAACAAATATCTAACAATCCAGTGTATCTATGAAATATGAAATATTACGAGTCAGGAACACTGTTACTGACTGTTCCTGCGTATAGGTTTTACCACAATATCCCAGCCGTGAACACTGTTACTGACTGTTCCTGCGCATAGGTTTTACCACAATATCCCAGCCGTGAACACTGTTACTGACTGTTCCTGCGTATAGGTTTTACCACAATATCCCAGCCGTGAATACTGTTACTGACTGTTCCTGCGTATAGGTTTTACCACAATATCCCAGCCGTGAACACTGTTACTGACTGTTCCTGCGTATAGGTTTTACCACAATATCCCAGCCGTGAACACTGTTACTGACTGTTCCTGCGTATAGGTTTTACCACAATATCCCAGCCGTGAACACTGTTACTGACTGTTCCTGCGTATAGGTTTTACCACAATATCCCAGCCGTGAACACTGTTACTGACTGTTCCTGCGTATAGGTTTTACCACAATATCCCAGCCGTGAACACTGTTACTGACTGTTCCTGCGTATAGGTTTTACCACAATATCCCAGCCGTGAACACTGTTACTGACTGTTCCTGCGTATAGGTTTTACCACAATATCCCAGCCGTGAACACTGTTACTGACTGTTCCTGCGCATAGGTTTTACCACAATATCCCAGCCGTGAACACTGTTACTGACTGTTCCTGCGCATAGGTTTTACCACAATATCCCAGCCGTGAACTCTGTTACTGACTGTTCCTGCGCATAGGTTTTACCACAATATCCCAGCCGTGAACACTGTTACTGACTGTTCCTGCGCATAGGTTTTACCACAATATCCCAGCCGTGATAACGCCTTATATGATGATATATCCCAGCCGTGATAACGCCTTATATGATGATATATCCCAGCCGTGATAACGCCTTATATGATGATATATCCCAGCCGTAATAACGCCTTATATGATGATATATCTCTTGGGACGTCTGAACAATTAACGATAGTGCAAGACTAAGGATAAGTTTCCCTATCCCACCAATACATACAATTAGATAAGACCCCCAACTCTTGGATATGCATCCTAGACATTCTACATTGTTTAAACGGCATATAGAACGTACAAAGATCCGGAAGAACATTACATGAAAATGTATGCCACGAAAACTCTCGACTGAAGCTGAAATCAAAATTCCGCAACTAACACGAGGGATCGAAATAATAAATTCATACTATCTTCAACTTGTATCATCATCATCACGAACATCGTCAACATCACAATCCTTATAATCGTCATCACCATCATCACTATTATCACCAGTGTCATTATCATCATCATTATATTCACCATCAATAACAACATCATTACATAATATCATCATATAATGCAGTGAGGTATGTAGGTGCAGGTATATATATGTCGCTTAACCACACAAGCCCAGAGATACGATCAGAACACCAACAGGAAAATTCTGCAATAATTATTTTGCAGAAACCCATGCAACTAAGGTGACAAATAAAAACTGCTGAGCTCCAACACTGGACCACAGGCAGTGGTATTCCTGACAAGTGCAAGGTCAGTGCTTCAAGCTCTTCATCTTGGAAAAATAACAGACTTACAATAACTACTTAATGAACTGTCTTATCTGTATAGGGTAACCGTGCCGTGGATACCCTCTTACTGCGGAATACCAGGAAATGAAAAAAGCAGACCAACTGGCTAAGGATGGTGCCGAAAACCTACCAGATGTACCAATCACTTACCATCAGAAAAAAAACAACAACATATGATCAAGTCAATAAGAAAGCCACAAACACCAACACAAGATGACTATCACAAAATGAAAACACCAGAACAAGTTGTAATTCTACGCCTCAGAACGGGACACAACCGACTCCGCAGTCACATGTGCGCAAAGTTCAATATTATCAATACGGTCATGTGTACATGTGGACAGGCAGTACAGAGTGCCAAAAATATAATTCAAGAGTGTTCTGAGTATGAAATGCTAGTTAGACATATTGGTCAGAGGAAAACAACACTGGAATCAAAACTCTATGGGACACTTTGTGAACTACAGAAGACAGTGAGTTTTATTCAGGAGACAGAATGACAGATATAGACATGTTTCAAGTGAGAGTTTTATTCAGGAGACAGAATGACAGATATAGACATGTTTCAAGTGAGAGTTTTATTCAGGAGACAGAATGACAGATATAGACATGTTTCAAGTGAGAGTTTTATTCAGGAGACAGAATGACAGATATAGACATGTTTCAAGTGAACGAAAGAAGAAGAAGAAGAAGAAATCATCGTTACCATCACCACCATCCGCCCGTGTGTTGTCGTGGCCTGAAAGGGGAGCTAAGAATAGCAACACTGTTTACCTTTCATGCATGTCGTACGAGGGCGAACTAAGGAGGTTATGGGATGCAGTTGGCTGTCTCATCCCATATAGGGTCAGTGACCAAAGCCATGCTGAAGTTGGATGTGTCAGGTCGGAAGGAGCAGATATCACAGCAATGCTGTAAAAAATGACACAACGCATTCCGTTCTCCGGACTACATCCTGCTAATCTGCAGGAGTTTGAGAACGAACACAGAGGAAGATCACCACCACAGTCATAACCACCATTATAACCTTCATCACCATCACAGGCAACCATCATCACCGCATCATCATCATCATCACTCATCATGTGACATATTATTTCCAGATCATGGTCTTTATGAATTCTCTGAACACTCCGAGATGCTGGACGTGCTGACCTGCCGCAGCTAAAGACATGTTTAAGCAATATGATATATCACTGCGCTATCATCGTGCACCCTCTTTCCTTGTTGACATTAACACTGTCGTCAGATATATTTTTTCCATGATGTTATGTCTCTTTGTATGAAAAAAACCACTCAGTTTTCTTGTTAAGATACTGTTAAGGAGCCAGCGGTCTTTGACGTTTATTGGTCTTAACACTTCTTGATTTGCCTTTGTAGCTGCCCACGGTATATGTAAAATTCTTCTATAACATCTCATTTCGAAAGCTGCAATTCCCGTTGTTATTATTTTATTTAATGTCATTGCCTCACAACCGTATTTCATCAACTACCATCCTCAATATCATATCACAAACATCATTACTATTATCAATGACAAAGTGCCTAGATCAGATATAGTTATTACTTGACTTGAAACGATAGTTGTCTTAATAAAATTACATACACACACCCTTGCTACTAATAGAGATAATACCTCCCTAATCAGCGTCTGAAAGTATTGTGCATCACATATTGGCACATTATACATCAGTAACTTTCAATTATTGATCTGTTGATCCAATAACAAATATTATCCTAACTTCAATCATGATTTCTTCGCGAACGATAAAGAATGGAGGTAATATGCAATGTAACATAGAGAATACAATTTTTTCTCTGAGAGGTGCGTCACGTGTAACTTGGTGTCCTGTGAGAGTAAGATCCTTAGAGAGTTCTGGTCTATTTAAAGTGCCCTGTCGACTTTACTTGAATAAGACTACAGTTGGAAGCTGTGTTCTTTATGTCACTGTCCATACATAGGAGAATCCATCTCTAGGGAATGTATATAATAGAACGCCATGTTTTCTTCGTCTTTTAATTTCATTTTCAGAATAGAAATGGTTAAGAGAGTATTGTGCGATAAAATCAATTTGATAATATGTGTTTACAGGCTGTCTGCGATATCGTAATATTTTTCACTTGATACATTCGGATTTAGTAGCTATACTAATCCGTTCCTCTTGTACTCGATGTGACGTAGATTCGAATACTGCTTTATCACGTTATGTTTATAAAGTGAATGTTTTCGGAGATATATATGTAAATTATAGTTTAAGTTGAAGCTATGGAGTTACGTGCTATGATCGATACTATATACATGCAACGTCTCGCTGTGGTAAAAAGAATGGAGTACACAAGAGGGCATTTTTCAATCCACGATCAGCACGGGGGTGGGGGGGTGGAAATACATCTGAGCAGCCCTGTTACAAGACAATAAAGTAAACAATTGTAAACTCTTAATCTAAACAAATAATCGCTAAAAACATTACTTATGTCTGCAGCATCCTCAAGCCGGTATATTCTACATATTTTAATAGTCATTGCTACTGTCACTTCAGGAACTAAAAACTATGTAGGATATACATATTTCAAACAGAAACCACTTGCAGTTTAATCACAGTCGTCTGTTTAGTAAAGACGTTTCAACTAGTCATTGCAACCACAATCGCAATTTGTCGGATCCGAACTTTTCATGTGTCACTTTGTGTATTTTTGTATAGGCAGGCACAGAAAAGAACCGATCATGTAGTCATACTGCAAGGGTGACCAGTTGTCAGGCGCAAAATGCTGAAAAGAGTTAGAGGATTGATTTAATTGTACTATTTTTCCTTACATATAGACCTAGAGAGTTACGTAGGTCGCTTGTTGTTTCTGTAATATAATGTTTCCCTCTTGCTTCTGCATCTTATGATATCATATCCATTTATATTACAAACAGCAGTGCTGATTGTATACATCCCTGTCTTAGTCCCGTTTTTGTTTCTAATGATTCTGGAGTCTATCATTTGTTCTTGTTATACTTTGTGAGTTTGTGTGCAGAAAGTTATGAAGAAATCTTATCACCTTTTGTGAGAAGATCATGGGCGGAATTAATTAGATCAGTCATGGATACGCTACAAAATATTGAAGAGATTTACGATAAAGACAACATGTTCAAATAATGAGAGGGAAGAGAGGGAAGAGAGGGAAGAGGGGATGATGTGTGTCCTCGTTGAAAAAGCCAGAAGAATATACAATAAAAAACTGACTGGGACACTGAGCTTATATACTTTAAGATGGCTGACACAACCAACAACTGAATGGGATACTGAGGTTATATATTCTAAGATGGCTGACACAACCAACAACTGAATGGGACACTGAGGTTATATATTCTAAGATGGCTGACACAACCAACAACTGAATGGGATACTGAGGTTATATATTCTAAGATGGCTGACACAACCAACAACTGACTGGACTGGGATACTGAGGTTATATATTCTAAGATGGCTGACACAACCAACAACTGACTGGGATACTGAGATTATATATTCTAAGATGGCTGACACAACCAACAACTGACTGGGACACTGAGGTTATATACTTTAAGATGGCTGACACAACCAACAACTGACTGGGATACTGAGGTTATATATTCTAAGATGGCTGACACAACCAACGACTGACTGGGATACTGAGGTTATATATTCTAAGATGGCTGACACAACCAACAACTGACTGAGACACTAAGCGTATATACTTTAAGATGGCTGACACAACCAACAACTGACTGAGACACTAAGCGTATATACTTTAAGATGACTGACGGAATGGTAAGCAGATCATTTATGAGAAGAAGTAATCATCATCATCAGGTGACATATTCTTTCCAGAACGCAGACATCCCTATGGATCTCTTGAATATCCCGCGGTCTATAGCAAGTTGTTCTGACTCTTTTAGTGACACGCGCAGGTATTCTTGAATGTCTTTTGTCCAACGACGTCTTGTGATGCCTTTGCCCCTGTTGCCATCTATCATCCCCTCCAGTAACACTCTCTCCATGCCGTCGTGTCTCTTAATGTTATCTAAAAAACTAGCTTTTTCTTAGATATGGTGTTCAGAAGCCAGCGTTACTGGACGTTAATTATTCCTAACACCTCCTGGTTTGTTTTCAATACAGTGATGCTAGATTCTAATCGCGAATCATACAATGAATTATAACTGAATATGAAGAGAATTATGTAACTATATAAGAAGTAAATCGTTACTGAATATATGAAGTGAATCGTAATTAAATATGGAGTGAATCACTATTACATAGGAAGCGAATCTCTATTAAATGCAAGTGAAATGTGACTAATGAATAGTCAAAGATGAAACGAACAGGTGGTAAGCAATACAAATTATGCATGAACCGAGAACATTCAAAATGAATCAATGTGTAAAACATGAACCTCAAATAAGTATTCCTGAAATATGACAAATATTGTGCACAGCGGAAGTATCTGTGCCTGAATCACCCGAAATCAGGCGTGAAACGCAGCGTTGGTGCGAGTAACATGTTAAATTAAGCGTGAAACATGCCTAATTGTGCGCTACCCATAGACAGTTGAGAGTGAAACATGACAAATTGTGTGGGAAACTAGTGAAACATGAGTTAATTATTACACACCATGTATTAATATGACAAATTATGTATGCAATATGGCAAATTATGAAATATGACAAACTATATATAATATACAAATTGTGTATGGAACATGACAAAATAAGTACACAATATGTGTGAAATATGGCAAATAAATATAGCACATTATTTATGAAAAATGACAAATTAAGTACAAAATATCATAAATTATGTATAAAATATGGTAATTTATGTAAGACTTGTGGCGCCTGGCCGGGATGTTAGAACGCTAGTCTCACACGAGTGAGGTCTAGAGTTCGATCCTCTGGTAAGGACTGGGTTTTTTCTGTCGGAGAGTAAATTAAAAAAACTCACCCTATACATGCCGTGGCGACAGCAAGAGCATGCGGTCTTTATCACACAGCTATTCAATCCCCTCCCTGCAACAGCTGAACTGGTAAAATTCAGTATTGACAGATTTTTTATATGTAAGAAATATGCTAAATATGTATAAAAAAATAACACATTAGTAATCTTCTTCTTCAGCGTTCATTCTCAAACTCCCGATGGATTTCTCTTGTAACAGGACAATTGTCCTACAAGATTTCCAGTTGAATATAGTCCAGAGAATGGAAATGCGTTGTGTTGCCGTTTTATTTGCGCCAATGGCCCAACACATCTGTCTTCGGCGGTACATTAGTAATGAAATAATATGATTAATTATGTACGAAAAGTTACAAATTAATAATGAAATTTGGCACTATAATGTGTGAAACATGATATATTATATATAAATTATAACTTGATCGTAAATAATGGTTTACTATTCATTATTTAATTATCCATCCATGCTATCGAGACACTCTGAACAAATCTTAAATTCATATAATAAGCCAGAAAATGGGTGAAATTCAAGTTTGCTCTTATCTATCTTTCATAAGGAACGAAGTTTTGCTGAAGTCTCTCATTTATTCAAAGACCGTGTATATAAAACCTTTTATCTCTAAAGACCGTACACCTAAAGGCTATGTTCTCCAACTACCGTACACCTAAAGGCTATGTTCCCCAGCTACCGTACATCATTAGGTTATGTTCTCCAACTACCGTACATCATTAGGTTATGTTCTCCAACTACCGTACACCTAAAGGCTATGTTCTCCAACTACCGTAATCAGTAGGCTTGTTCTCCAACTACCGTACATCAGTAGGTTATGTTCTTCAACGACCGTACATCTATAGGTTATGTTCTCCAACTACCGTACATCTATAAGGTTATGTTCTCCAATGACCGTACATCTATAGGTTATGTTCTCCAACTACAGTACATCAGTAGGTTATGTTCTCCAACTACCGTACATCAGTACGTTATGTTCTCCAACTACCGTACATCAGTAGGCTATGTTCTCCAACTACCGTACATCAGTACGTTATGTTCTCCAACTACCGTACATCAGTAGGCTATGTTCTCCAACTACCGTACATCAGTAGGTTATGTTCTCCAACGATCGTACATCATTAGGTTATGTTCTCCAACTACCGTACATCATTAGGTTATGTTCTCCAACTACCGTACATCTATAGGTTATGTTCTCCAACGACCGTACATCTATAGGTTATGTTCTGCAACTACCGTACATCTATAGGTTATGTTCTCCACTGACCGTACATCTATAGGTTATGTTCTCCAATGACCGTACATCTATAGGTTATGTTCTCCAATGACCGTACATCTATAGGTTATGTTCTCCACTGACCGTACATCTATAGGTTATGTTCTCCAACGACCGTACATCTATAGGTTATGTTCTCCAACGACCGTGCATCTATAGGTTATGTTCTCCAACTACCGTACATCTATAGGTTATGTTCTCCAACTACCGTACATCTATAGGTTATGTTCTCCAACTACCGTACATCTATAGGTTATGTTCTCCAACTACCGTGCATCTATAGGTTATGTTCTCCAACTACCGTACATCTATAGGTTATGTTCTCCAACTACCGTACATCTATAGGTTATGTTCTCCAACGACCGTACATCTATAGGTTATGTTCTCCAACGACCGTGCATCTATAGGTTATGTTCTCCAACTACCGTGCATCTATAGGTTATGTTCTCCAACTACCGTACATCTATAGGTTATGTTCTCCAACTACCGTGCATCTATAGGTTATGTTCTCCAACTACCGTACATCATTAGGTTATGTTCTCCAACTACCGTACATCTATAGGTTATGTTCTTCAACGACCGTACATCTATAGGTTATGTTCTGCAACTACCGTACATCTATAGGTTATGTTCTCCACTGACCGTACATCTATAGGTTATGTTCTCCAATGACCGTACATCTATAGGTTATGTTCTCGAATGACCGTACATCTATAGGTTATGTTCTCCACTGACCGTACATCTATAGGTTATGTTCTCCAACGACCGTACATCTATAGGTTATGTTCTCCAACGACCGTGCATCTATAGGTTATGTTCTCCAACTACCGTACATCTATAGGTTATGTTCTCCAACTACCGTACATCTATAGGTTATGTTCTCCAACTACCGTACATCTATAGGTTATGTTCTCCAACTACCGTGCATCTATAGGTTATGTTCTCCAACTACTGTACATCTATAGGTTATGTTCTCCATCTACCGTACATCTATAGGTTATGTTCTCCAACTACCGTGCATCTATAGGTTATGTTCTCCATCTACCGTGCATCTATAGGTTATGTTCTCCAACTACCGTGCATCTATAGGTTATGTTCTCCAACTACTGTACATCTATAGGTTATGTTCTCCAACTACTGTACATCTATAGGTTATGTTCTCCAACTAATAATACATTAGTAATCTTCTTCTTCAGCGTTCATTCTCAAACTCCCGATGGATTTCTCTTGTAACAGGACAATTGTCCTACAAGATTTCCAGTTGAATATAGTCCAGAGAATGGAAATGCGTTGTGTTGCCGTTTTATTTGCGCCAATGGCCCAACACATCTGTCTTCGGCGGTACATTAGTAATGAAATAATATGATTAAATATGTACGAAAAGTTACAAATTAATAATGAAATCTGGCACTATAATGTGTGAAACATGATATATTATATATAAATTATAACTTGATCGTAAATAATGGTTTACTATTCATTATTTAATTATCCATCCATGCTATCGAGACACTCTGAACAAATCTTAAATTCATATAATAAGCCAGAAAATGGGTGAAATTCAAGTTTGCTCTTATCTATCTTTCATAAGGAACGAAGTTTTCTGAAGTCTCTCATTTATTCAAAGACCGTGTATATAAAACCTTTTATCTCTAAAGACCGTACACCTAAAGGCTATGTTCTCCAACTACCGTACATCAGTAGGCTATGTTCTCCAACTACCGTATATCAGTAGGTTATGTTCTCTAACTACCGTACATCAGTAGGTTATGTTCTCCAACTACCGTACATCAGTAGGTTATGTTCTCCAGCTACCGTACACCTAAAGGCTATGTTCTCTAACTACCGTACATCAGTAGGTTATGTTCTCCAACTACCGTACATCAGTAGGTTATGTTCTCCAACTACCGTACATCAGTAGGTTATGTTCTCCAACTACCGTACATCAGTAGGCTATGTTCTCCAACTACCGTATATCAGTAGGTTATGTTCTCTAACTACCGTACATCAGTAGGTTATGTTCTCCAACTACCGTACATCAGTAGGTTATGTTCTCCAACTACCGTACATCAGTAGGTTATGTTCTCCAACTACCGTACATCAGTAGGCTATGTTCTCTAACTACCGTACATCAGTAGGTTATGTTCTCCAACTACCGTACATCAGTAGGTTATGTTCTCCAACTACCGTACATCAGTAGGTTATGTTCTCCAGCTACCGTACATCAGTAGGTTATGTTCTCCAACTACCGTACATCAGTAGGTTATGTTCTCCAACTACCGTAATCAGTAGGCTATGTTCTCCAACTACCGTACATCAGTAGGTTATGTTCTCCAACGACCGTACATCTATAGGTTATGTTCTCCAACTACCGTACATCTATAGGTTATGTTCTCCAATGACCGTACATCTATAGGTTATGTTCTCCAACTACCGTACATCAGTAGGTTATGTTCTCCAACTACCGTACATCAGTACGTTATGTTCTCCAACTACCGTACATCAGTAGGCTATGTTCTCCAACTACCGTACATCAGTAGGTTATGTTATCCAACTACCGTACATCAGTAGGCTATGTTCTCCAACTACCGTACATCAGTAGGTTATGTTCTCCAACGACCGTACATCATTAGGTTATGTTCTCCAACTACCGTACATCATTAGGTTATGTTCTCCAACTACCGTACATCTATAGGTTATGTTCTCCCAACGACCGTACATCTATAGGTTATGTTCTGCAACTACCGTACATCTATAGGTTATGTTCTCCACTGACCGTACATCTATAGGTTATGTTCTCCAATGACCGTACATCTATAGGTTATGTTCTCCAATGACCGTACATCTATAGGTTATGTTCTCCACTGACCGTACATCTATAGGTTATGTTCTCCAACGACCGTACATCTATAGGTTATGTTCTCCAACGACCGTGCATCTATAGGTTATGTTCTCCAACTACCGTACATCTATAGGTTATGTTCTCCAACTACCGTACATCTATAGGTTATGTTCTTTCAACTACCGTACATCTATAGGTTATGTTCTCCAACTACCGTGCATCTATAGGTTATGTTCTCCAACTACTGTACATCTATAGGTTATGTTCTCCAACTACCGTACATCTATAGGTTATGTTCTCCAACGACCGTACATCTATAGGTTATGTTCTCCAACGACCGTGCATCTATAGGTTATGTTCTCCAACTACCGTGCATCTATAGGTTATGTTCTCCAACTACCGTACATCTATAGGTTATGTTCTCCAACTACCGTGCATCTATAGGTTATGTTCTCCAACTACCGTACATCTATAGGTTATGTTCTCCAACTACCGTACATCTATAGGTTATGTTCTCCAACTACCGTGCATCTATAGGTTATGTTCTCCAACTACCGTACATCTATAGGTTATGTTCTCCAACGACCGTACACCTAAGAATCATCATGTTAACCAAGCTTATCCAAAACAGGATATTTTTTTATGATAATATTTGACAAACACAAATCTTACATAAGAAAAAAACAGTTGATAACATTTTATTTTTACGCAATAAAATGACACAAGATGGAGTTATAACAAAAGAAATTTCTACCTGAATCGTATTGGCATCCAGTGAGTTCAACGACTAAACAAACACCTGGAAATAAAAAATAATAATAAGTTAAAATACCAAACTACGATTATTCAACTCCAATGAATCCGTATTAACAGAAATTTGAAATAGTTAAAAAATAACAAAAGAGCATGAAAATAAATTAAATTAATTTGAAAATAAATGTCTTAGAAAACTCTTAAATATTGGTTTGGAAGAAGTCAAATGAAACAAGCAAGTAAGAGAAAATACTAAATTGTATAATGTTTCTATAACAATAAGAAGAGAATTGCAGATCTATAACGGACATGTACTTAGAACGAATAGAAACAGATTGCTACTACAATCATTCAAATGGGTACCACATGACACAAGAAAAAGAGGAAGTCCAGGAGAGAATCCTCACAGAACAAACATCAAAGATGGCATGACAATGAGTCTCAACAACATACCAACATCATCGTTATCATCATTTGAAATATTGACACATTTTTACAAGAATTAGACAAAGTAGCATCAACCTGCTCGTAATGTAGAGATTTCGTTTCTGCTTTATGCACTGTATTCGAAGCTGAGGAAACACACTCACACACACACACACATACATTTGATATAGATATAGATAGATGGGTAGGTAGGAAGAAAGGCAGGTAGGAAGGTAGGTATATAGATAGATATATATAGAGAGAGACAGACAGACAGATAGGCAGACAAATGGATATATCTCTACACCAGGTCTTCAATCCCTACTGTAGCTTGTGAAACATAAATGTAAGGCAGCGTTTCCAACATGAAGTAATGAGACTTAGAAATGTGAAATAGAAGACAATATAGACACAAATTGCTCTCGAGGTTCCTACATCATGCACTGAACTGGACGAGGACACAGCGAGTAATTTAAGTCCAGTTCTGTCTGTGATCAGTCTATCCTTTCAGACTGGCATTCCAATTTGTAATTGTCTGCAACACACAGTATGCATCAGTCAGAGGTTAGTCTTAAACATTGATGAGTAATTTATGAGAAGTATCATTCACTCGTAGACTTGAACAATTTCCATTTTAGAATCTTTAATGTAATAGATTTTATAAATTGAAAGATCGTCTATAATCTTCACTGTCTCATGATATATTTTCTTAAGATATATGAAAGTGTCATTTAGCACATTCGTTGTTTGCTGATATGTTTTCCCTAGATATATGGGAGTGTCATTTAAAATAGTCGCTATTCACTGATACAATTATTCTAGATATATGGAAGTGTCATTTAGAATAATCTTTGTTCATTGATACAGTGTTTACTAGAAATATGGAAATTGTAAAATAACCTTTAAACACTGATACTATTTTTACAAAGTATATTGAAGTGCCATGTGTAATAGTTGTTCAATAATATTCTCTTTACCATAGATATGGAAAGGTTATTTATAATAATAATGCAATAATACCATATGTACAAGCTATATGGGTGAGTAAATAAGAGAATGTCTTTCTTTCATATAACCAAGAATACCGTATATATATATATATATATATATATCTATGTATGAATATATATATATATATATATATATATATATATATATATATATCTATGTATGAATATATATATATATATATATATATATATATATATATATATATATATATATATATATATATATATATATATATATATATATATATATATATATATATATATATATATATATATATATATATATATATATATATATATGGGTGCCATATAAAAACACGCTGCCTTACGGGTGAGTACGAAAGTTCCTTAGTATAAGAGTCAACTTGTACCAAAAATCCAGGGTGGTGATACTAATGCTGTTGACGATGTATTAAAAATCCTTTTGGAATCTCTTGCTGTTCTGCTTGTTTCCAAGATTGCTACTGTTGCCTTTCTCACAGAACTAATGAACAGAGTCGAGAGGGTGGTTAGCATAAATGGTACATACACTTTATCACTTAATCATGCTTGGAGAATTAACCATGTGTTAGGTGACCAAACATGTAAGCATGTGTGACATGACCGGACAAGTAATCATATGTGACATGACCGGACAAGTAATCATGTGTTGCAAGGCCGGTCAAGCAATCATGTGTGACATGACTGGACAAGTAATCATGTGTTACATGGCCGGACAAGCAATCATATGTGACATGACCGGACAAGTAATCATGTGTTGCAAGGCCGGTCAAGCAATCATGTGTGACATGACTGGACAAGTAATCATGTGTTACATGGCCGGACAAGCAATCATATGTGACATGACCGGACAAGTAATCATGTGTTGCAAGGCCGGTCAAGCAATCATGTGTGACATGACTGGACAAGTAATCATGTGTTACATGGCCGGACAAGCAATCATATGTGACATGACCGGACAAGTAATCATGTGTTGCAAGGCCGGTCAAGCAATCATGTGTGACATGACTGGACAAGTAATCATGTGTTACATGGCCGGACAAGCAATCATATGTGACATGACCGGACAAGTAATCATGTGTTGCAAGGCCGGTCAAGCAATCATGTGTGACATGACTGGACAAGTAATCATGTGTTACATGGCCGGACAAGCAATCATATGTGACATGACCGGACAAGTAATCATGTGTTACATGGCCGGACAAGCAATCATGTGTGACATGACCGGACAAGTAATCATGTGTTACATGGCCGGACAAGCAATCATATGTGACATGACCGGACAAGTAATCATGTGTTGCATGGCCGGTCAAGCAATCATATGTGACATGACCGGACAAGTAATCATGTTTTGCATGGCCGGTCAAGCAATCATGTGTGACATGACTGGACAAGTAATCATGTGTTACATGGCCGGACAAGCAATCATATGTGACATGACCGGACAAGTAATCATGTGTGACATACCGGACAAGTAATCATTTGTAACATGACCGGACAAGTAATCATGTGTGGCATGACCGGACAAGTAATCATATGTGACATGACCGGACAAGTAATCATGTGTGACATGACCGGACAAGTAATCATGTGTGGCATGACCGGACAAGTAATCATATGTGACATGACCGGACAAGTAATCATGTGTGGCATAACCGGACAAGTAATCATATGTGACATGACCGGACAAGTAATCATATGTGACATGACCGGACAAGTAATCATGTGTTACATGGCCGGACAAGCAATCATGTGTGACATGACCGGACAAGTAATCATGTGTGACATGACCGGACAAGTAATCATATGTGACATGACCGGACAAGTAATCATGTATAACATGACCGGACAAGTAATCAATCATATGTGACAGGACCAGACAACAATCATGTGTTACATGACCGGACAAGTAATTATATGTGACATGACCGGACAAGTAATCATGTGTGCATGACCGGACAAGTAATTATATGTGACATGACCGAACAAGTAATCATGTGTGGCATGACCAGACAAGTAATTATATGTGACATGACCGGACAAGTAATCATATGTGACATGACCGGACAAGTAATCATGTATAACATGACCGGACAAGTAATCAATCATATGTGACAGGACCAGACAACAATCATGTGTTACATGACCGGACAAGTAATTATATGTGACATGACCGGACAAGTAATCATGTGTGGCATGACCGGACAAGTAATTATATGTGACATGACCGGACAAGTAATCATGTGTGGCATGACCGGACAAGTAATTATATGTGACATGGCCGGAAAAGTAATCTATTGTGAAATTTTGAGGACCTAATATTCCTTTTGAAATTGCACACTGGCCTTGTTTCTGACTGTCTGCAAAAACTCAAAAGATTAAAATCATAATCATCATCTAACATCAACATATCATCTTTATTATCGTCATCATTATCGTCAGCATCATTAGCATCGCCGTCGTCAATTTATCATCATCAGCATCATTACCATCGTCGTCATCTTTATCATCATCGTCAGCATCGCCGCCTTCAATATCATCATCGTCGGCACCAATAACATAACCGCCATCATTATCATCCTCGTCAGCATCATTAGCAACGCCGTCATCATTCTTATCATCGTCAGAATCACGAGATTCATCATTATCTCTCAGAATTATCGTCATCGTCGTCAATGTCATGTACAATAGCCTTCGTGATATAATATCAAGACCTGTGATTTATGAACGTATGATGTGTAATAGTTTGTGTTCTATGATAAATACATACTAGATATAAAGATGCCAAATTTATACCAGACATTACCCATCCATACCAACATCACTATATATATATATATATATATATATATATATATAGAGCAGTGTCATTTGTTGCACTCCTTGGACCACTATATGATACGTTAGTATATGATGGTATAATCTTTAGCATATGATGATGTCTCCCTTATTTTGTGATAATGTCTCCCTTATTATATGATGATATCTATTTTAGTATATGATGATAGTTCCCTTAGTTTCCGGTTGATATCGTTTTAGTATGTGGTATTTAGTAATAAATATTACTTATATATTAAGCGTAAATAAGTTCCAGAATTAGTGACAGTTGTTGACAAGTGGTGGTAGGGAGTAAAAATGGACCCAAAAAAATCGCAAATTTAAAGAGGATATTTACAAAAACTACGTATTGGCAGATTTGTCTACATTATACTATTTCATCAGAGTTTTATATCCCAACATACAATGTTCCAAAGTACTCTATATTAAAAAGGAACTTTTTAATTTTTTTAGCGAGATCACAACAACAAATATACTAACTTGGTCGAAAGTTAGAGGATTGTTTGACATTATAATGATATTAAAGTCAAACAGTTACTGTATTTGTTTCCACGTCAGACAGCGCAATGTTAGATGCCACTTTTTGGAGATGTACGTGCAAAAACTGGATGCTAATAGATTAGTCTCAACCTTTGGTTTCTCTAACATGACGATCAATATATTATTGTAACTACCAGACTTATAATTTGTCATTCAGTTTACGGACTTATTTGTGTGTATTTTAGAATGTTTGTGGATGCGAATCATGGACAATAAATAAACACAGTGGGAAACTAAAGTCCACAGAGATATGGTTCTTCAGAAGAATAATTAGAACACCATATACAGCTAAATAAACCAGCATAGATGTATGGTAATATATCTTGCTCAGGACATAGCCAGCATCATTTGACTGCAGTGATTTTCTAGGAAATATAAATACGTTCAATAGTTTGCCATTGCTTTATGAACGGTCCGGATGTACAATTGCCTGTGGCGGAAATCGAACAAAATCGAACTCCTTGGCGCAGTTGTGCTAATGGTGATATCTGCTCAGAAGATGATTTTGTGATCGAAACGTCTACTGTTTTCCTCCTTATTCATTGTATTATAGTGTTCTTTATCATAGTTTTATTGTTAGTGGTAGGTATTTGTAAGACATATTTACATGTTTGATCTATTGTAACACATATTGTATCTATTGTAACACATATTTTATCTATTGTAACACATATTTACATGTTTGATCTATCTTCTTCTTCTTCAGCGTTATTTCTCAAACACCAGCTGAATTTCTCTTGTAACTCGACAATGGTTCTAAACGATTTCTAGCAGGGCGTAGTTCAAAGAATGTATCGTTGTGTCGCCGTTTTATTTGTGCCAATGTAACGACATATCCATCTTCGGCAGAGTTTGATATATAATTAGTTATATATCATATTTGTCAATAAAAAACGGTATAACCCAGAATGTATCTTAATGCAACAAAAAACTCGTGTGTGCATCTCTATAAATATTCTGCATATGGACACTCACGTTTGAGTGATAATTGAGTAATATATCTATGAAACATAAACACAAATTTGTTAGCAGACGTATTTACACATACAGGGTGATATATTGTGTGTTAGTTTTGTTTGATCCTGTGATTGAATGAAATTGATAGGCCCAAGGTCAGCAATCATAGCAAGAAATTATGACCAGTAATCGGGAGGAGCATTGGGTTAATATGATGAACGATATACAGGTGACCTTCTGAATGTGTCCTTTGATGTTGTATAAATGGATAGGGATTTATACGATTTTGTGAAAGTGATGCAGTGAAATAAATTGAATCAGCTTCTCTTTCTTCTTCGATCAATTATTATACATCCAGTCTGATTTTTGGTCAATTATAGAAATGTTTATTTTAGGTTGTTGTGGTGTACTGATACTACACAACAAATGATGACGAATGAAAATGTTACTGCACAATTATTGATGATGCATTTACACAAGCCCCTGAACTACTACACAATAATTGATGACGCACGAAACTGTTTGATTAATCAATCAAGTGTCATGATGAATGGCGTAGGCGATCGTGTTTCTTCATAACTCTCTATCTCTGGTGTTGTTAATAATTTTCAGTTTCTGACATATCTTTGTGCCCCAGTGGCAACCTGTCCAGAGATTTCTCTCTTTGTCATGCATTCATCCTTGATCTTTTCGGTGATGCCTAAATGTTCATGTTTGGCTTTTCTTATCACATGCCTAAAAATCTTGACTACTTGCTTCCTAATTCTTGCTATAATTTGTCGTTATACATCATTTCTGAGGACTTCTATATTATTCTGCTTCACTGTCCATGAAAACTTCATCACTCTTCTAAGAAACCACATCTCAGTTTTCTCAAGCTTATCTTGAGCTCTTTTGTTTACGATCCATGCTTTGCTTCCATAAAGTAGGATTGGCTCACTATACTATTTTAGCACACGAACTTACGTATGCATTGATACTGCTCAAATGATTTCGGCCACAGAATCGTTGATGCAGATTCGTTTTAAGTGGTTTTAGTCTGCAGTGTCCCCGTCTCAGTCGAAATATCGTGATCTTTTCGTTTCTGTTCAAACTGTTGATATTGTCTTGCTCAGGTTTTTAGTTGTAAGTTAGTTCTGTTCAATGAAATCTTAGGGAGCATTTTAGCAGAGTGCAACAAACATCGTCATCATCAGGTACCTTCTCCTCAATGAAGAATTGCGACAACGGACCTTCAATATATTATGTCTCTCTCTTTCGTAGCAACTATGCTAGACATTATGACGTCCTTCCCATAGTTTGTCCCGTCTATGTGTATATATATGCCTACCTCTTGCATGCCTTCCTGTCAATGATGTGCTTAGTTCTTTCTTCTACCAAATTATCGGCTCTTCTTTCCGATGAGCTAATAAATTTGTTAAATCTTACTTTATATATTTATATATCGTATAATTTTTACGAAAGAAAGTGAAAACAAAGGCCTCAGTTTAAACAAGAAGAAAACAGAAATAATGGTTGTATCAAAGAGACATACACCACCAAGATGCAACATAATGATTAATAACACAAAATTGGCACAAGTTGAAAAAGTGAAATATCTTGGCACCCTGTTAACATCAGAAGGTAGATGCTCAAGTGAGATAAAGAGCCGAGCAGCACAAGCCAAATCAGCATTCCAAAAAATGAGAACCATTTTTTTGCAATGGAAGTCTATCAATGCAGACCCGAATTCGGGTGCTGAGATGTTATATCGAACCGATTCTTTTTTATGGGTGTGAAGCATGGACTATAAACAAGAAAATTCAAAGTGAATTGGAAGCTACAGAAATGTGGTTTCTGAGAAGAATGATGAAAATACCATGGACTGCCAAGAAAACTAATGCAGAGGTTCTCATTGTGCTGGCGTAAAAAGATCAATCATATCAAACATTAGAGGCAGCCAGTCAAGGTTTCTAAGGCATATTCTGAGAAGAACACAGCTTGAACACTTAATAACCACTGGAAAGATCAAAGGGAGAAGAGATAGAGGTCGACAAAGAGAAAAGTTACTAGATGGGCTTGTATCGTGGCTCGGTAGAAGCTCACCAACCGAGCTTATTGACAACACAAGAGACAGAGAGTCGTGGAGAAATATGATCGCCTACGCCAGTCGGCATGGCACTTGATTGATTGATTGATAATTTCTACATCTGATATTATTTTATTTATATCTTCTTTATATTTTAATTATATTTTATTTATAACTTGTTTTACATATTATTTCATATCTTTTAGAATCGTATTTTATCTTATTTTATATTATTTATATCTTTTTTAATATTTTAATTTATACATTTTTTATCTATTTTACATTTTATTTTATATCTTGTTTATATTCTACTTACTTCTTATTAATGACAAGACGCAACACAAAACCACCTCCTTGACTCCTGTTATCCAGCTAACTCCCATTAACCTGTTTGTACTCGCGTTCAGTTCTTTAGGACATAGCTATGTCAACTAAGCGAGACAATCCTCCCATAAAATCACATTTGATAAATAAAACTAAAATTACTTTCGTCCTTTGATAATTGATGAAGGTAGTGTTGGTAATGGGCACGGGCACTCAGCTTAGCAGATCAAATAATTATTGCTGATTTTATTGCACCAAGAACATGTAACTATGGAAACAGCGTTTAACACATATATATATAGCTTATAATTGCCTGTGCTTTTGGGAAATTAAACTATATAAGAAAAACTAAAATATACATCACTCTGAACGGTCCCAGGTGTGTTCGATACATTTCCGTTAGTTGAAACTACCAATGGCAGGATAATTGTACCGTACCTTTGATAAGTATTCCAGATTGTTCTTTGTAGTCGGGAAGTCTAGCTTCCGATGTTCGTTGTGGGAGACTGGGACATGCATCTTTCAATTATTTATTCATGTTAAATTTGTGTTTCTTCTTTTAGTTAAGAATTCGTGCTAAACTTCCTGTTTTTATAAATATTACCCAGAGTAAGATGTACAGAGAAATTTCTTCCTTTGTTTGCTCGGCACCTTTGTGGGATCAACAGTCTACATTACTCTGTGAACATGGCATTGATTATTGGTGTTTTCAAATACCGTCACCATTATGTTACGTCAATCTGGTTACCATGTCCTACCTGGCTACCACCAGGGTGTAGATATTATAATCTTAAAAGGGGAAGGTTTGACCCAATTTCAAGACCGTTTTGGAACTAATTGCTAAGGGATATGTTTTATCGACCTTTCGGTTAAGTTACTAGCACTAAAAGTAATGTTCAGATTTGCTAAGGGAGGGGTTTTCATACTCCAAACCCATGCTTTATCTACGGGCCTGATAACCACGTTCACTGTGGCTACAACGTCAAACCTGGCTGCCATGTTCAAGCTGACCACCATATTCTAGCTCTACTTGGTTTCCTCGTCAAAGTTGGCTACCATATCCACGGTGGAACCACGAACTAGCTTGCTACTAAGTTGCTACCATGTCCAAATTAAATTATCAATTTGTGGTTGCTGAGAATTGTTAGGTTGCTATGGTTGTGGACAAGATGCTAGAAGATAAACGCAATTTTAGATTAATTAGTACCACAGCTAAAACACCAGGACATCGACATGATCTCCGAAATAACGTTAATAAACCCAGTGTTGATGCTCTCACTCACTATGCTAGCAATTCCAGACCTGGACTGTGACAGAAAAACTAGTACATAAACTAGCAGAAATGAGACGAAATACCATGCCCGAGAATAGCACGTGAGGTAACAAAAAGAGATAGAATAAACGATAAGAAATGTGAGATAGAATAAACGATAAGAAATGTGAGATATAATAAACGATAAGAAATGTGAGATAAAATAAACGATAAGAAATATGAGATAAAATAAACGATAAGAAATATGAGATAGAATAAACGATAAGAAATATGAAATAGAATAAACATTAAGAAATGTGAGATAGAATAAACGATAAGAAATATCAGTCAGTCAGTTCCTATTTTGCCAAGTTTGGCTCATAGGACGGATGTCATAGTTCTCCATGCCTGTCGGTCTGTTGCCAGGGATTGCAGGTCTTGCGCATTTATGCCTATTGATTTTAAATCATTCATAACAGTTCTTCTGAGCGTTGTTTTTGGTCTTCCCTCTTTTCTTTTTCCCGTTGATGTCTACATGAAGGTATGTCGTGGAATTCTGTATTCCTTCATTCTAAGTATGTAACCGATGCATGTGCAGCCACGTTTTCTGATGATGTTCATCACATATTTTTGATTTGTCTCCTCTCTTAGTATGTCGTTTGTTTTGAAGTCTTTCCAATTAATATTTGTGTTTTTTCTGAGGCATTTATTATCGAAGGCAACTAACTTCTTATCCATTATTGTGGTAGATTTCCAATTCTCACATCCATATGACAATGATGGAATCACACTTGCATTGAATAGTCGCAGTCTGATGTGTTTACTTGCGATCTTCGATCTCCAGATGTTTGAGAGTTTGTTAAAGGCGTTGGAGGACAGAGCGATTCGAGTCCTGATGTCTGAGTTGGTATCCCCGTCTGCTGTTATCTTGCTTCCCAAATATACGAAATTTGAAATGTTTCTAGTATATTATCATCTAGTTTAATTGATTCTGTCAGGCCGGTAAAAGTTTATGATTTTCGTTTTATGTGTGTTTATCTGTTGCGCGAAAAATTTGAGTCTTTCTGTTTTTTCTGGGAGATCTTGGTGTGTTGAACTCAGGAGAGTAATATCATCTGCGAAGGTTAGATCTTTCAGGGTCTTATTGTTTACCCATTTGATTCCTAGCTGTTTTGGTCTGTTCATTTCCTCATTTCCGATGCAAAACAGTATTGGGGACAAAACACATCCTTGTTTTACTCCTGTTGTTACTGGAAAGAAGCTGGAAAAATCATAAGAAACATGAGATAGAATAAACGATAAGAAACATGATGAAAACAATAATGTGCAAAAAATACGAAGTCACTCATCAAATCAAATAGTTCGGACACCTGATCCGAATATATCAATAAACCGATAACCCTTCAGGGTTGTAGGAGTACCACATTGGATGCTTCAGCACACATAGTCCTCCAGCGAATTCTATCCGAATGAAACCAGGTCACATTCCATCGACAACCTTCAACAAACGATCATCTGAAAAGAGAAACAGGGGAGGCGAAGATGAATAGACGATCAGAGAAATACTAGAACACATAGGCTACACTATGTCAGCGGCGGCACAGTTAGCAAAAGTAAGACTTTGGCTCCCCATGACGCCTAGCAACACACATAGATAGGACAAGATACGACATGACTGTTTAGCCATGGACAATTACTAAAATACCCCGTATTCGCTGAATTACAACCTCTAGTATTTTGTATGGTATAGAAAGCTCTGTTATAACCGTATTTAACTAACGTCAAACCTGTGTGCTGTCGGAACCCCAAAGGAGAACAAAGAATGGTAACGTTCTTTACATTCCATGCACGTTGTAAGATGCGACTAAGAAGATTATGGGGTGGAGATTGATTAATTTTCTGTACATTGAATTCTCTGAGGATGGCTACATTGGTGATCTTTTAGATCCATGGTATTCTAAGGATTGTTCTGTAACATTTTGTTTCAAATGCTGATATTTTAATTATCACTTTGTTGGTGTTCCAGGATTTACGCCCATATATTTCCACTGGGAATATGCAAGCTTTTTAGGAATGTTAGTTTTTTTGGTTTTGTAGCAGCTCAGCCATATGTTTTTAATTTGTATCCTATTCATTGACACGATAGCCAATCTCCTTCTGGCTCCTTCATAGCAATCCCCATCACTGTTGATAAGAGAATCAAAGTATTCAAAACTGGTGACTCTTTCTAACTCGCTGCTGTTGATACTGATTGAGAATTTGCTAGTGGTTTGTCGTTTGTCATACTCTTGGTCTTGTTTTCATTTAGAAATATGTTTTATTTTTTCACTATGTTCTTTAATGGAGTTTATGAGATGTTCGAGACCTGCTTGACTGTGTGCCAGTAATGATGTATCATCATCATTTTTTAGTTCTGATACTTCATATTTTAGTGACTCGATATTGAGTGTGTTCAAGTTATTTCTTTGTTGGTCATATCTTACATTCATCATTATGTTCTATGCATAAATGTTAAAGAAATCTGGTGATAGGACACATCCTTGTCTGACTCCGTTTTCTACGCCAAACTAATCAGATGTTTCACTATTTACTCTCACGGCTGCTTGCTGGTCTTGATATAATGTTTTTATCAAGCGGATTATGTATAGCGGGAAACCCATGCCCTTCATGATATTCCAAAGTTTTTGATTTTGTACACAATCTAATGCTTTGGCGTAGTCAATAAAATATGTGTGATATAGTCTCCAGACTAAATCATGTTAAATGCAAGTGTTTGAGAACGAAAACAGAAGAAGGACTAGCGTCTGCGTTGAACAACCATAAGTCACCACAAAAAGGTACCATATTTTCATACAGCTGTGTCGTGAACTAGCGTCTGCGTTTACAGAACCGTATGTCATCACAAGAGGTACCATATTTTTATTCAAGTGTGCTTTGACCATACAAAACGTTGTAAATACTGGATTTCTCCAGTTAGTGTGACGGAGGGAAGCCACGAGTGGGTGTATGATAAAGGCAGCATGATGTTGTTGTCTCCATGTCATGTTCAGGATGTTTTAAAAAAAAAAAAATTAACTCTAATAGAAAAAACAATTCCTAATTCCTTCTCGGGGATCGAACTCTAGACCACAGTTGTAACTTTCCGGCCATGCGCCACACTTGATCATCTATAATATATAATATGCGATCGACCAGTTGGCTAAAATAGAAATCATTCTTCTAACGTGGTGCATTGGTTTTCCCGTGATTTACATGTATTTTCCAGTGATCTGCATTAATAGTAGATACCAAATTTTTTCCGTATTTATTGACATTTTCCATCATTTTTAATAATTTCATATTCTTAGCAACTTCATAATACTTACATTACCAATTTATTGAATTATTATCTTTCTTATGTAAATTCACAGCTCCATAATTTATCGGTTTCCTATGGGTTTCTTATCTTTCTTCTGTACAATCACAGCTCTATAATTTCTCGGTTTCCTATGGGTTTCTTATCTTTCTTCTGTACAATCACAGCTCTATAATTTATCGGTTTCCTATGAGTTTCTTATCTTTCTTCTATACAATCACAGCTCGGTAATGTAGTTTTTAATTTACTACATCTCTGAATTCAGTAATATAGTTTTTAATGTACTACATCTGTGATGCAGTAATGTAGTTTTTCAACAACATTTGGAGATAATTTGTCTGATGTGTTGAATGAGATGGAAGATCAGTGCCAAATTGTTCTGACTATATCTTTTTATATTTCTACGACATTCAAGGACTGGTGTAAGACATGCCAGACAGTCCTGAAATTAGTGTGAAGACATATGTTTATGGTTCTCCTCCGCAGACATATTGCAAATCTGTCTAATGATTTCCAAGATTTGTGATACAGAAAACCACACGATAGCCCTGGGAATACATTTTTCTTCTGATCTGATTGTAATTCATCTTTTGTAGACGTAAATCTCTTGATGACACAACCTCTAAACATTCACTACACTCTCTCCCTCCAGAACTACCATCTCAATGCGGCCATTATTTACGTACACACATATTTTGAATTTAGAATTCTTTTTTCACCTGGCTAGTAATAAACGGGAATGGTTAAATAACCGCAAGCGTTTCTGAACACTAGTCCGATTGAAGAGATGCCTGTTTGCACAGTTTCAGTTTTTATACCCGATAGGAGTGCTATAGATTTGAGTCTATCATTTAATGGTTGTCTAAATGGTGCAGGTTTGCACCAAGGAACTCAGTTTTTTTTGCGTGAGAATGGTCAAAATAATGAGACAGGAAACATAAAGCGGCTTGTAATACTAGTTCTATCTAGTTATCTACGTTTAGCGCTTTCTTCACGGATGTGTTTTAGGAGATGTGGATTGTCTCTGGGCGATTATTTTCTTCAGGTGAGCAGTGGTTCACAACTTTTTGATATTAAACTAAAGATGCGTGTAGTATTTGATATGGACCATCCACTCCTCATAACCTAACCTAACTTTTATCTAAAATATTACAAAAAACAAGCGGCTAACATTACAAAACTGCTAAAATAAATAAATTCCTTCAATATGGTAAATCATTGTGTCTTGTACTCAGAAGGCGCACAAGAATGATCGTCAACAACCAATAAGGATCGGTACTGTCAGCAGAAGTGTAATGGCGGATATTCTCACGAAGAAATTTGATGAACTATGGACGTATCCAGTTTGCTTTGATGATGATCCGAAGACTAACTAACTAACTAACTAACTAACTAACTAAATAACTAACTAACTAACTAACTAACTAACTAACTAACTAACTTGACTGACTGACTGACTGACTGACTGACTGACTATATTGAGAAGTTACGAAAGAATAAATAATAATTTAATGTCATAAACAATGATCACGGCCCTTTGCAAAAGTCTCTTCACCAGAGGTTCATAAGAAATGTGTGCACCGTTACCCAATTTGGGATAAAAACTTTTTTCCGTGCCGCCTTCAATGTAACTAAAAAGAGTACATTAACTTTCTATATGATTTATCAAGGTTCTGTAAAGATTTATGACTAATATAGTCCATGTTGATTATTGTATACAGTATACCTTCCTGTGGCGCGACCTCTTAAGCGAGTGTGTGCTCTACCATACTGTTTTCTCTGACCATTATGTTCGTCTCCGTAGTCCCAACGGAAACTATCGCCAATGACGGACGTAGAAAACCACAGTCAACAAAGAATGAAGACTCATAAAACTAGAAAGGTCTTCGATAGTTGAAACAGGAGAAACACATTTCTGTGTGTGAGTTGCAAGAAGGGGACAATTCAATCAATGACCTGATACAAACAAGGTGGATATATATTAAACACGTCAGGACACAGCTGGGCATAGAGTGTTGAGTCTGGTCTGCCACTAAGACAGAAGGGATGATATAAGATCTCACCCAGTGGTATTCAAAGTCACATGATCAGCGGTGAAATTGGAGAAAATAGATATGGTTGTGTTTGCTCATAGAGAAGAAAAATTGCACCTCTTATAATGTCACAGCTATACCCTGAATGAAACGTGCTCGACGCCACCTCGTTAAAGGTGCCATGCAACAGGTCGACTTCACCTCGTTAAAGGTGTCCGTGCCAACAGGTAATCTGTACAGCAATGATTCGAATAAATCCCCATCCCCTACAGGACATTTTTATCGGTATTGACTCCCTTAGCCTAAGCTACTCCCGTGCTGACCCACTAGGCAGTGTGGATTTTTTGTAGTGCTTAACTCCTTTAGCCTAAGTCACTTCCGTGATAAACCGCTAGGCAGTGTGGATTTTGTGTAATACTTGACTCCCATAGAGTAACCCACCACCCTTCTGAACCACTAGGAAGTAGGTGAATAAGTTACAGACGAATTCTGCTACAGGTGAATTATACGAATAACCTTTAGAGAACATAAGACAAATTGTACGTAATAAATAAAATAGAGATGTATACAGGTGTACAAGAACCAGTGTTTTCAATATTGAAATAACGAAAACTAGCATGATTTGGACATGTATGCAGGCATGATTCCTTGTCAAAAACAATATTGAAGGAAACCATTGAAGGGGGGAGAAGCAGAGGAGGTCAAATAGAGACATGGACATACCAACATAAAGGAATGGACAGGACAATATTTTTCTTCATTCCTCCGCATTGTTGAAGATAGAAATCGCTGGATGGCTGTGTGTGCTGAAGCATCTACTGTGGTAGAAATCGCTGGAGGTGTCTGTATCTTGAAGCACTCACTGTGGTAGAAATCGTTGGAGAAGTCTGCGTGCTGAAGCATCCAATGTGGTACCTCTACAAACCTGACGGGTTGGGGGGGGGGTTATTGATATTTTGAGGTGAATAAGTATGACAGAAGAAAAAAGTAGAAACTTGAGACAAGACATACAGCGACAGTAATTGTTTCACAGTGACAGGTTGTCAGCCTGTCTCCCAACAGTCCATAATCTCCTCCTACAGCAGCCCTGGAAAAAAGATAGTGTCGTCATTCTTGGTATCCTGAAATGAGTCCAGACTCAGGTTGCGACAATGTCGACAATAAACTAACCAAAATAGAAATAAGCGAACAAATAAGTAGGTGTTTACAAGTAAGTTGATACAAACAATACATAGAAACATGTGCGCCCACATATGTTAATCAAATACTTTCTGGTAAGATTGAACTGTTTGCCAGTTAAATTGCAATTCGACACATGATCTAACACATAATCGACACATAATCATTACTTGAAAACTCAAATCCCAGACATATTTATTCCTCTTTGTTGTTATTTTACTTTATTTCTCACTAACCTGATATCGTTCGATTAGGATATTGATTCAGAAAATCAATAATGATTCTATGTATCCGTTTCAAAACAGTTAAGTTTATAGTAAAGACAAAAAAAAAGACATAAACATATTCAAGCAAACTAGAGAAGACTTTTCAATCGGAATTCAACCCCTTGGCGAATGACTTTTATGCTATGGTACGCAGATCGAATACATAACATCAAAAACATATACAACAACACTGTAAATATCACAGTCGTAGTAATGTGATGTGTGTGAGATGAGGATGGCAGGTTCTTAATATTTTTACACGATGAGTATTACATACTCTGTACTACTCAGTGTTCAAGCACCAATGTTACCAGTGATGTTTTAAAAATAACCCCAGGTCGCCCTGTAAATAAAAAAACCCAAAATAACCCAAACACTATATAATTGAATGTAAAATAGACCAGGGCTATAGAAAATATAACTAAAAAAATTGGTTGTCCGCCAGTTTCGCACGCAATTTCATCGTTGACATAAGAATAATGATGAGCTGTTTTTGAAAATTAATAAGTGTGGGGATGATTTACTTGCAATTTTCTCTAAGTTTCTAGGGTTAAAACAAAACAACCCCGAATCAGTCAAAATTGACCAAAATAGCCCCATCATTCCATACGACGACGAAACTTCAGATTGAGTGAAAAATCCCAAGATGTGGTGGCATCGCTGACAAGCACCATACCATATAATAAGATGAATGGGACAGTGAACGCGAAAGTAAAAGTGAACGTGAAAACTGGAAATGTAACAATCTTCATCCCACTGCAAATATACCCCTGATATGTACCGGTGTGTACAATCAAATGTGAACTGTAAAGGACATTTATAATCGTTGATGCTCACGGGCACTTTACAACTCGCATAGCGAGAGCTCCAAATGTCAACACGATAGCACCAACGTGCTCGTGGGTACCGGGATGTGAACGTCTAGTTTACACCACTCATCAAATTACAAGATCTCAGCACAATGATGAAGCATAACATGTGCATCAACGATGAATTTATTTTGTATTTTTTCGACCTCATATCAAATACTTAATTAATGCAAGTAATACTTACACATATATACCGTGCGAAAGAGTGTTGCCAGGGTATGAAATGGTAGTAGAGAATTGCAACACCGTTTACCTTCCAGGAATATTTTAAAATGAAAGTCGACTAAGCAGGTATTTGGATAAAAATGACTGTCCCATCAAAAAGTGGGTGAGTGTGACCCAGAATCAATGCTAAAATCGGTTGTGCCCGGCCGAAATGCGCAGATATCGGAGCAAAACTGTAAACCCTGACATAACGCAATCCGCTCCCTGGACCACATCCTGCTAATCTACAGAAGTTTGATAATGAACACAGAAAAACAAGATACATAGTCTTGGATTTCCAAACTATAACTGAGATAAGCATACACTCGTGTTACCATGAATTATCTGTATGGTTATGTTGATGTTGCTGATTATCGTCTTCACACACCAGACATGTCCATGTATACTCAGATATCAGCACTAGTAAATTCTTGAACGTGTAGAGGTTGATGGTTCCCGTACTGTATTGGTTGAGTGTCCTTTTTAAAATTTTCGTGAGGAATTATATCTGTGCTGCGCCGATGTCTGTGCTGAGCCGATGTCTGTGCTGTGCCGATGTCTGCGCTGCGCCGATGTCTGTGCTGCGCCGATGTCTGTGCTGCGCAGATGTCTGTGCTGCGCCGATGTCTGTGCTGCGCCGATGTCTGTGCTGCGTCGATGTCTGTGCTGCGCCGATGTTCACTTCCAATGCATATATTCTCGATACTGACCTCCAACCGTGCAGACTCTCGTATAAAATTGATAATGTCTGCTCTGCACAGATTGACCACCTTCTTACAGTAGTAGAACCAGTCAACTTGTCGGTCCACTCGTTTTCCTCTATATCCGCGTTTCCCGAAGAAAAAAAGATTTAAGTTGTTTTTGCGCGGTGAGCACGTACTCGTCTCCAGTGACTCTATCCATGGTCTACCCACTTCACTTCCTTTGACTTTCTTAACCATATTTCATTGATTCATTCAGTATGCACACACGCGGATAGGCTTGCGATTCTAGCAAGTTTAAGGACTTAATTACTGCAAACACTTCAATCGTTAGTGCGGTGAAAAGCACACTGGCTTGATTGGTAAAATTTATCATTTATACCGAGGGACAATATTTCAACCACGGATGTTAGTCAGTTTAGTTATATCAGAGATTTACAATCATTAAAAATAGTGGAGGTGGCTGGTCTAGCAATCCATCCATCATAACTTTGGGACATCATTGACTGATTCTAGTTTAATAATGCAACATCTCATGAGCATACCATTTGCAGGAGCTAGCTGAAATAATTCTAACACACAATTACAATATATTAACGCCATTGCCCGGGAATGTCTAGCCTGCCTGTGATAACGTTTTTGTGGCGATTCATTCTATGTATACGTGTTACTTATATATTTACACACAGACTAATACACATTAACACTTTCTGAAAACAGCTATTATCTGAATTATGTCCCTTGTAAGTTTAATATTTACAATGGTCGGTGGGTTACTTCCCCTCCTGTTATATCATAAACTAAGGTTCTTTTCTCTATTGGAAGGTTTTGTCCAGAGGTAATTTTATGTGGAAGTGTCACTCACTCATGTATGTACATTTGTAAGTTGAGGGGATAGTTATGAAATATTACATGACAGAATAGAGATTTCAGAAAGAGAGTAAGAAGAGAGAGGTGGCAGAAAGATAATTAGAGAACGAAATATTTCTAGAGATTATGAAAGTTGGATATCTGAAATATTAGCAGAAGTTGAGAAGTGGTGGACTGAGAGACTGCGATTAGTGGACAAAAATGAGTAAGAACGGTGGAAAGATGAAAAGATACATTATCGACTGGTGCTCTTCGTGTTCTTCTGCATTCGTTCTTAAACTCATACATGTCCATAGGGTGTAGTCCATTGAACGAAATGCGCCGTGAAATGATATAGCTTGGATGTGATATATGCACCTTTCGGCCTAATAAATACGACTTCAGCATAGCTTCTAGGTCACTTTGACTGTATGTGATGGGACTGTCAATTCCACCCTCAAAACATCTTTAGTCGCCTCTTGTGATATACCCTAACACGTCACGATATCCATATTCTTGATATGCTTAGCACGTGACGATGTTGATATTCTCTGTTCATCTTTAGAGTCTCGACAACACATTAGATAAAATAGTGTTTAAAGAGGAGGACGAACAAAAAGGAGGAAAGAAATTGTTGTAGCTATAAAATAGGAGGAGACAGATGGAGGAAGAGACAGGTAAAGGTAGAGAGAGATGATAAATGATAAACTAGAACATGAGAACGTTAATGACACAGCAGACTTTCTTAAACTAATTCAGATAACTAACACAATAAAAAGTGATGACAACATCACCAACTAATTCAGATAACTAACACAACATAAAGTGATGATAACACAACCAACTAACTCAGATAACTAACGCGGTGATAACAATATTATCAACTAATTCAAATAAGTAACACAACATAAAGTAAAATTAACATCACCAACTAATTCAGATTACCAACTCCACATAAAGTGAAGACAACTGTGTACATAGATTAGAGGGACGAGACAAATCACTAAAGCTCAGTTAAACCACATTTTCTTTGGAATCATCAATCTTTGGGCTGGCAGATAGTTGATTCTGGCCTCAAGGGACCAACTATTGTCGACTACAACATGTACTGGTCGACGATATATTGATTTCTTGATTCAGGATACTAATATCTCTTCATTATTAGCCAACACTTGCGATATATACCTATATATCTTCATCTAACTTTTGACCCTTTTCTCCACTCTTTTGTCACTCTCTCTTTCTATTCATCTCTATTTGTGTGTCTATCTGTATATGTTTCCTTGTTCTGCTGTAATAAATTTATATCGGAGCATCGACAATGTAGTGTTCAGTTATTCGATCGGATTTCGAGTTAAATTGGTATTCGTGTTTCGAAATAAAAATTACTTCCGTGGTTTATCTCTCAGCCAAGAAGTAGGGTACCAGGTTATATGCTATGGGAAGGTCGAGGGATGGTGACATCGCTACTCATAAAGTGCTGGAGGCAAAGCTACTCAAGTTATTTCTGGTCAGCCACTGAATGCGCAGCTAGGCACTTATGGGAAACCGTGTATTAAAGAGCTAGCTCATAATCCAGCATACATTTATCTATACGATGTAAAAGTAGATTTATAATTCGCTATAATCATGACAGATTTATCGGCTTATTGGAGCAGCTTGTGGGTCTATCAGCATGTGGGTCTATCAGCTTGTGGGTCTATCAGCTTGTGTGTCTATACGCTTGTGGGTCTATACGCCTGTGGATCTATACGCGTGTGGGCCTATCAGCTTATGGGTCTATCAGTTTGTGAATCTATCAACTTGTGGTCATATCAGCTTGTGGGTCTATCCGCTTGTGGATCTATACGCGTGTGGGCCTATCAGCTTATGGGTCTATAAACTTGTGGGTCAATCAGATTGTGGAACTATCACCTTGTGGGTATATCAGGTTAGCTGCTTAACAGAGATAACGAATGACATAAAAACACACATTTTGTTAGATAAAATCCTAACGATATAAAACTCAACTCATTAATGTATTCACAACTTGCTCATGTAGTTACGACTGAATGATGTAGCCACAACTCACTCATTTAGAAACAACTCACTGAGGTAATCACAACTCACTAATGTAGCCAAAAAGACAATGATGTGCACAAACCTCAAAGACATTAACAAACAATCATTTTTCCTTTGCAAATAGGCCACAACAGACTCAAACAACAATTGTGTGGGAGGTTCGGAATAACAGACACAGATATGAACCCCTATGGACAATTGGAAGAAAACACAACAAATATTTTTCAGAACTCCCCACTGATCCACACCTGAAGAATAAAATTGTGGCCATATGAAACAGCTCTGACAGTAGGGTTCGACTGTCCTGTCACGAATCTCCTGACCTTAGTACAGTTAATTGAAGACATTTATAGCAGAATCTGACTCAGATATGAGAACGTTGATAAAAAAACTGATCTATACGAATGACTGTGCCAGCTAGATCGCATAAGAGTGTGGTGTAGTGATCCAGGATTTGTAATAAATTCATAACAAGCACTCATAACTTGATTCTCTTGCAATGATCACATTACACATAGATCAGACTAATCATCAGACAAGTAGATCAGACTAATCATCAAGTAGATCAGACTAATCATCAGACAAATAGATCAGACTAATCATCAGACAAGTAGATCAGACTAATCATCAAATAGATCAGACTAATCATCAGACAAGTAGATCAGACTAATCATCAGACAAGTAGATCAGACTAATCATCAGACAAGTAGATCAGACTAATCATCAGACAAGTAGATCAGACTAATCATCAGACAAGTAGATCAGACTAATCATCAAGTAGATCAGACTAATCATCAAGTAGATCAGACTAATCATCAAGTAGATCAGACTAATCATCAAGTAGATCAGACTAATCATCAGACAAGTAGATCAGACTAATCATCAAGTAGATCAGACTAATCATCAAGTAGATCAGACTAATCATCAGACAAGTAGATCAGACTAATCATCAGACAAATAGATCAGACTAATCATCAGACAAGTAGATCAGACTAATCATCAGACAAGTAGATCAGACTAATCATCAAGTAGATCAGACTAATCATCAGACAAATAGATCAGACAGTAACCAAGTAACATGAAAACATATACAATTTTAACATCTGGTGACAGGTGATTCTTCGAGAAAACCATCAGGTAATCACAAGCAAGTATCACAAGCTAAATCAACACTTTAAAAAAATGAGAAACAGTATATGCAATGAAGTACTATCAATGCATGTTTGAATTCGAGTGTTAGAGTGTTGTATCGAACCGATTCTTTTTTATGATGTGAGATAAGGATTGTAAATAGAAACACTCAAAGTCAGTTGGAGGCGGCTAAATGTGTTTTTTTCAGGAATTATGAAAATATCATAACAGATAAGGAAACTAATGTAGAAGTTCTCAGAATGCTGGAATTAAATGATAAATTATAACAACAATAAGACGCAGACATTCAAAATTGTTAGGCCAAATGATGAGAATAGCAAAACTTGAACATGGGAAAGATCAATGACAGAAGAATACAGAGACAGAAGGTTCTGGGTTAGTTGTCACAGTGAGATGGGAAAATTTCACCAACTGAACTTATTAACACAAGAGACAAGGTTATGTAGAAAAACCAGCGTAAATATCACTCGACATTCAACTTGATTTATTAAATCTATCTTTCCATACGATGTGGCCCTTGTTTGCCTTGTGACGACAGAGGTAGAAGAGCTCTGGAGATAGCCTTCTGTGTACTGGTTGTAAGCTTGTTCCTGTGGCGTCTTTAATTTCTGTGATCCATTTTTTACATGCTCTGGCTTTATAGCCGTTATGTGTATGTGTCATAGTCACCTGTGGCATTTCTGCGATCTCTATCTTGCAGCAAACACGTTCAAGAATGGATCTTCAATCTCGGACATTTAAAAAAATAATTCTAACTGGTTTCAAGATTCATCTGACATTGTTATTAAGATGTCCATTCAATAGACTCATGATATTTGGCCACATTTGGACATGTTAAATCAATATACTCATGATATTTGGCCACATTTGGACATGTTATAAGTCATAACTTTCCTGATATTTACCTATACAAGTAAATTCAAGTAGGAAGCGAGAGGATAATTTTAAAATTCTTGAGACCAACGGGAATTGAACCAGCCCGTTCTGACGACACCACATCGTTGTAATAGTCTTTGTCTCGATTGGTCCGTTCTAAGTGACAGTTTGAATGCCTTGACAAAATCGTATATTTTTTTTGGAGGTGCAGTTAGTCAAACATGAAAAAAACCCGTTTACTCTTGTTGCCAGGCGATTTTGTGGTTTTTATATAAAATGACTTCATGAAATCGTTTGTGTCCATAATTGAACACAAAATCTGCAACCATTTTGAGATGATAGAATAAATTATATCTCATAGAACATATGATTTCAAGGAGGAAATGTAGTCTTACCCATCTGTTTAAACCAGACAAGATAATCTGCCATTGCGAACATAATCCCTACACTAACTAGTTTGTCTTGAGGATCGACTGTAATACGATGATTCCAGCTGTAAGACCAGATCTTCTCATCTAAGTGGTCCAAGACATCGTTCCGGCTGTAAGACCACATCTACTCATCTAAGCGGCCTAAGACATAGTTCGAACTGTAAGACCACATCTACTCATCTAAGCGGCCTAAGACATAGTTCGAACTGTAAGACCACATCTACGTATCTAAGCGCCAAAAACATAGTTCCAGCTGTAAGACCACATCTACGTATCTAAGCGATCCAAGATACACAACTAACTTAAAAAACGCCTACACTTAAACAAATTCTAAAAAAATATATAATTTCTGATTTCATTTCTCTAGTACTCCAGACATAAAAGAGCTATGCCTCTACCGGGTCTGTAAATGGAGACAAATAACGAGAGATAAAGATAGAGAGAGAGAGGGAGGGAGGGAGAGAGATAGAAAGGGTTATCAATGTTGGCTCTCCATTTGTGAAATCCAGACTGTTCTTGGAACATTATAGATTAAAATAAATTGTAGGAAGAATCACATTTGAAATCAAATACTTCCGCTAAGAGAAAGCTACACGCAAGTTTCAAATAGATTATCTTCATGTCTAATTTGTTTCTGGGGTTAGCGTGGATCGGTAGGGGGACGCAAGTGAAGGAATATTAGAGAAGATTGAGAAAGATTCTCGAAGAAATGTGACATCAGTAGGCTAGACCAGTAATTATGAGAACTTTTGACAATATCAATTTTGTGATTAATGTTATTTTTTTGACGTCAACGACTTAATATCTTTGAGTTAGATTGTATGATCAATTCAGGATGTTTGAGATATATTCTGGTGGTATTTGTACAGGAATTGCTTGATAGACTGTGTAAGTGTTCTGATATTGATACTTTTATTTAGCTTTATGGAAATGTACATTAAATACATAACTTTTCACGATCGTAGTTGTGCCACTCCAGAAAACGCAACACAAATATCCCGCCATGCTTCTCTGTTCCTTGTTAAAGTGTGGAGACTCTTCATCCAGTAATTTTTTTAAATATTATAAATTATAAAAAAATTATAAGAGTACTCGTTTTCTCTGTCCTTTTCTTCTTCCACCCTCAACTGTTTCTCGTAGAATAGTTTTGGAAAGTAAATCATGCCTTACCAGGTATTCAATACAAAAGTATGCAACGGTTTACCAGCACCATCTAGCTACACTCCTTTCAGCTCTTCCTCCCCCCTCACAGTTGAAGTTTAATACATTGTGTAGAATTAAGTTTACTGAGATAACTCAATTTGTGAGAAATCAGTGGAGTGCGGTGACGCTTTTGAATGGGGACTAGACTATTTGGATTATGCGCCAAGTGAGTAAAAACTTCGTTCCACATTTTGATGACAGTATTTGGTGAAATTGAGCCTATATTATTTTATGAGCCTGTGATATTACAATAATGTGCCTGGTCCACGGTGTAAAACGTGCGTCTGAATGTTATTTCAGAAAGAGAGTTGTATCTTACACTGGTATCGAAAATTCATTCACTGTTTTGTTACTTCTATGTTAGAATGTGTTTTTCACTTTAGTTCATGTCTATCTATCTTTAAAAGAAAATGACATATATTACTTCGAAATAACGTGACAGTGTAACTACAACACTATCTTCTTCTTCCCGTATCCTCTGTCATTTTGGTTATTAGGTTATTATATATTTGAAATAACTTGTCAGTGTTGCTGAAACACTCGCTCTGTTGTGGGATATCTTCTCCTTTTGGTTATTATATATTTAAAATAACATTCGTAGTTCGTTTTTTGTGTTTTCAGAAATCCCAAGAGCTTTTTTTTGCAAATATTATGACTTTGCTGACTCAATAAAGAGAGAAGATGCTTGAAACATCTAAGTATCAAATACATATTTAGAAATGATATACGGCATACAAATATATCAATATATACTTTATTCATGAAACAGTATACTCTTGATACGGTATATCCATGATCCATTATATCCACCACCAATTATATACATGGTGTACTAAATGCATGGTACACTATATCCATGATACGCTATATTATATGTATGTCTTTTACATACATGTTACATATACGAACGAGAAATAGTGAGATAGAATACAGAAGGTATAGAAAACAGAAGAGAGAGGTATAAAACAGAAGAGAGAGGTATAAAACAGATGGGAGAGAACAGGAGGGAGAGATAAAAATAAAATATAGAGAGATAAAAAAAAACAGAAGAGAGGGAGTAGAGAGAGAAATAATATAATTCTATTCTGAATGATGACATCATTGGTTGTCACAATTCAATGTATCGTTGATTGCCGTGTAACGTGAAAGTAAAGGTAGGTCCCATGGCAATACTTAGATGTGTCACAATTCAAAGTATCGTTGATTGCCGTGTAACGTGAAAGTAAAGGTAGGTCCCATGGCAATACTTAGATGTGTCACAATTCAAAGTATCGTTGATTGCCGTGTAACGTGAAAGTAAAGGTAGGTCCCATGGCAATACTTAGATGTGTCACAATTCAAAGTATCGTTGATTGCCGTGTAACGTGAAAGTAAAGGTAGGTCCCATGGCAATACTTAGATGTGTCACAATTCAAAGTATCGTTGATTGCCGTGTAACGTGAAAGTAAAGGTAGGTCCCATGGCAATACTTAGATGTGTCACAATTCAAAGTATCGTTGATTGCCGTGTAACGTGAAAGTAAAGGTAGGTCCCATGGCAATACTTAGATGTGTCACAATTCAAAGTATCGTTGATTGCCGTGTAACGTGAAAGTAAAGGTAGGTCCCATGGCAATACTTAGATGTGTCACAATTCAAAGTATCGTTGATTGCCGTGTAACGTGAAAGTAAAGGTAGGTCCCATGGCAATACTTAGATGTGTCACAATTCAAAGTATCGTTGATTGCCGTGTAACGTGAAAGTAAAGGTAGGTCCCATGGCAATACTTAGATGTGTCACAATTCAAAGTATCGTTGATTGCCGTGTAACGTGAAAGTAAAGGTAGGTCCCATGGCAATACTTAGATGTGTCACAATTCAAAGTATCGTTGATTGCCGTGTAACGTGAAAGTAAAGGTAGGTCCCATGGCAATACTTAGATGTGTCACAATTCAAAGTATCGTTGATTGCCGTGTAACGTGAAAGTAAAGGTAGGTCCCATGGCAATACTTAGATGTGTCACAATTCAAAGTATCGTTGATTGCCGTGTAACGTGAAAGTAAAGGTAGGTCCCATGGCAATACTTAGATGTGTCACAATTCAAAGTATCGTTGATTGCCGTGTAACGTGAAAGTAAAGGTAGGTCCCATGGCAATACTTAGATGTGTCACAATTCAAAGTATCGTTGATTGCCGTGTAACGTGAAAGTAAAGGTAGGTCCCATGGCAATACT
The DNA here is from genome assembly GCA_034231615.1 of Meghimatium bilineatum. NCBI lineage: Eukaryota > Metazoa > Mollusca > Gastropoda > Stylommatophora > Philomycidae > Meghimatium > Meghimatium bilineatum. Next base: position 24,276,085 of record CM067300.1, on the reverse strand, counting down.
TAGATGTGTCACAATTCAAAGTATCGTTGATTGCCGTGTAACGTGAAAGTAAAGGTAGGTCCCATGGCAATACTTAGATGTGTCACAATTCAAAGTATCGTTGATTGCCGTGTAACGTGAAAGTAAAGGTAGGTCCCATGGCAATACTTAGATGTGTCACAATTCAATGTATCGTTGATTGCCGTGTAACGTGAAAGTAAAGGTAGGTCCCATGGCAATACTTAGATGTGTCACAATTCAAAGTATCGTTGATTGTCGTGTAACGTGAAAGTAAAGGTAGGTCCCATGGCAATACCCTGATGTGGAGGATGAAAATCATGTACTTAATGTACTAAGGAGCAGAAACTATTAATTAACGTGGTCAATTCTCTTCCTTGCTGTCTTTCCCTCCCTTAACCCATGCGTCAGGTACTGATTTACAGCCTAGTCGACTGGAGGAGTGGTCGTGTAAGACAGAATTTAAAACCGGATTTTTTTGTCCGAATGCGGTTTAGAATTTGGCACATTGTAACCTGATGATAGTAAGTAAGCTCACTCTGAAATAGATTACTGCGCTCCTTACGTATAACGTAAGCAGAGTCAAACATATCAGCATTATCACCTGCTGTACATGTCACAAGAATAGCATAAGGATGTCTGTGAAGGTGTGGTTTGGTGTCCAATCCCATAGATGCTTAAAGAAATTCAGAAGACATGCTGAAGTCGGATTTGTCTGGAATAAACAGTGCAAATATCGCAATCGAGTTATAAAGTATAATACATTTCGTTCTCCGAATTTCATCCTGTCAATCTGTAGGAACCTGAGAACGAGTACAGAAGAAGATGAAGAAGAAGGCGTGTTGAGTATTAGAAATGGTAGATACTTGTTTTATATTTCTCGTTGATGTGATGTATGAATTTAAGGTATTTAATGCCGAGTTTTATATTTTTCGTTGATGCGAAGTATGATTTTAACGTATTTAATTCCCAGTTGTGTTTGCTAATAACCAATGTGTGTTTCGAAAATAAAAATTGTATATATATATATATATATATAATAGACAAGTGCTGTTAAAATTGTACTTCTGCCACCATTAGCCAGAATCTCTATAACGCCGAATGACATGACGTGACTTGTGATCGTAACTAAACATTCGTGAATCCTTGCTATCTGGCTCAGAGTCACTGTAACAGATACGGTCTGTAAAACCATGGATCATCGGCTCGTTCACTGGTATTTAAACTGCTGAAACTGGTAGCCATTTATGTAAACCTGGAGTGTCCTCTAGCATGTTCTCTGCATATAACGAAACTACAAATTAAGCATAAAATATGTCAGGTCTCTTATAGATTAATAGATTATAGTTTTTCTATGAGTGTACTGACACTCGTGTCGGTAAGTACCTGATAGAATGATAGATTCGCGTTCTACTGTGCGTGTTCTGAAACAGATGTCCGATAGTGCCCGATAGACTGATAGATTATACATTTTATATGAGAGTTCTGAAATTGATGTGTGTTAGTACCTGATAGATTCGAGTTCTTCTGTGAGAGTTTAGAAATTTGTATGGGTTAGTACCTGATACACTGATAGATTCGAGTTCTCGTGTGTGTCTTCTGAAACTGATGTGTGTTAGTACCTGATAGATTCGAGTTCTTCTGTCAGAGTTTTGAAATTTGTGTGGGTTAGTACCTGATAGACTGATAGATTCGAGTTCTGGTGTGTGTCTTCTGAAACTGATGTGTGTTAGTACCTGATAGATTCGAGTTCTTCTGTCAGAGTTTTGAAATGTGTGTGGGTTAGTACCTGATAGACTGATAGATTCGAGTTCTGGTGTGTGTCTTCTGAAACTGGTGTTTCAAAGCAAAACTGATACACTGATAGTTTATACTTCGTCTGTGAGAGTTCAGAAACTCATATCGGTTGGTGCCTTATACACTGATAGATTTGAATTATTATGTGAGTGTTTTGAAACTCATGTATATGCTCAACTTCAGTAGCTGTTTCTATATGTATGTGTCTACTTAACATCAGTAGCTGTTTCTATACGTATGTGTCTACTTAACATCAGTTGCTGTTTCTATATGTATGTGCCTACTTAACATCAGAAGCTGTTTCTAGATGTATGTACCTACTTAACATCAGTTGCTGTTTCTATATGTATGTGCCTACTTAACATCAGTTGCAGTTTCTATATGTATGTGTCCGCTTATCAACAGTAGCTGTTTCTATATGTATGTGCCTACTTAACATCAGTAGCTGTTTCTAAATGTATGTGTCTGCTTAACATCAGTAGCTGTTTCTAGATGTATGTGCCTACTTAACATCAGTAGCTGTTTCTAGATGTATGTGCCTACTTAACATCAGTAGCTGTTTCTAGATGTATGTGCCTACTTAACATCAGTAGCTGTTTCTAGATGTATGTGCCTACTTAACATCAGTAGCTGTTTCTAAATGTATGTGTCTGCTTAACATCAGTAGCTGTTTCTAGATGTATGTGCCTACTTAACATCAGTAGCTGTTTCTAGATGTATGTGCCTACTTAACATCAGTAGCTGTTTCTAGATGTATGTGTCTGCTCAACATCGCACGCTGTTTCAACAACTTTATTGAATACGTTCTTCTCATGAATCAGAATACCGCTGACTGTAAACGATTGTCTGTGAATGCACTGAAGTGTAATCTATATTGTTTGCTTGTTTGTTTTTCGTTCGCTCCATTGTAACCATCACGGCTATCCGTGCGATTTCCGCCGGGAGCGTGATTACGTTGTGCCACCGTTATGCGCCTTGTAGGCCTAGCACATCCGATTTCGGCATGCCTTGACAATTCGGGTGGGCTACCCTTAGCCTGTGACATCCTCTATATCTGTCTCCAGGCACGCGTAGTGAAGACTCTTCGCCCAGACGATTTTCTTGCTCTCGTCTCACTCGAACGAGGTGTTCCACCGTCTATGAACTTGCCTCGTGTAATTGGACGTGCTGTGCCTGTGCCCATTGGGTACTGAACCGTTTCTCATCCATGAGCCTGGTTCCTTAAGGGGAAGAACTCAACAGAGGAGTTGGACCCTGGCTCTTTCGCCCTCTTAGCCGAGGTGTCATTCACCGACATCGTGTACCCCTTGTCCAAGTTCGAGTCTCCCACCACGCGTTTGAGAGCAAGGCGTTCTCGAGCTGAGCGTCCTTGTCCCAATAGCGCCTGAGCCCATCAGGTACTGAACCCTTTCTCTCTTCAAGTGTATTTCCGGTGTAGGAAAACCTGACAGTAGAGTTGGGCCAGGGCTAAATCGTTGTCCCTTTTGTGCCTGAGCGAATCCAGTACGGAACCCTTTCTCTCTGCAAGTTACTTCCGGTATAGGAAACCTTGACAGTAGAGTTGGACCAGGACTGCCATCGTTGTCCCTTTCTTGCCTACACCCATCGGGTACAGAACCCTTTCTCTTTGCAAGCATATCTCCGGTTTAGGAAGGCTCGACATTAGAGTTGGGTTAGGTCTTTTGCTTTACCAAACGCCGATGGATGGGTCTGGGTCTCTGCCTGTTAGGAACTCTGGTAACTAGAAGCCCGTCTCGAGCTGACGGAGCTTGTAGTTCCCTTTCCTAGGGACGTTTCACTTTCTATTTGCAGTTCGCGCTGCCCTCTAGCGCTGTTCTGCCCTTTCATTGTTTCATTGTACTCTGTATGAAACATATTTGTCTCTCGCCATGCATTTACCTTTACGTGCATTTTACATTGGCCGCCCCTCCAATGTTCGGACTGGACTGACTAGCTTCACTGTATGTCAACAGTGTCGCTATATGTGGTGATGCTGGTGGTGTCGGAGATATTGTCTGTCTCTTGTGCAGTCAAATCTCTTTCCATCTGCTACCTCCACATTCTCGGACACGATCCCCAAATGATTTGGCCAGAATCAGCACGAGCTGCTGTATTTCTGTTTCCAGGGTGCACCACGTGGAGGTACATTTGGGATCTTGGTTATCTGCTAACCCTGGGTCCGCCTAGAGCAATGCGTTCCCTTTGCACCCCTAATCTATATTGAAACAGTCATGACAATTATCACGGTGAACAGTGAATAAATAGGTTACATTTTAACGGAGTTAATAAAATTGCGTCCATTTCCACAATAGTCCTGCGCGCAGATCTTGGATTACCCTAGATAAATTACGCAATGTTATATTCTCCGTGCTTTTCATTTAAAGGCAACACAAAGTATACGCAGTGACTAATGGATTGTCGAGTAAAACCATGAATAACTCAGTACGTAGGGCAATACTGGAGAACGACTTGGTAAAATAACTTGTGTAATGATACCAGGAATACTCACATATAAACACGCATATTAGCTTATGCTTGTTCTCACATACAACCAACTTATACACAACCACATACTCTCATACATCTGCTTTCACATGACCCGTTCACAGTTTGGCAAATATAGAATTATACAGACCAACAGACGCAAGTTTGTGACAAGCAAATATCGCTGCCGTGTTTATCAATACAGTTTTAAACTAATTAATCGCTACAAGGTTCCCAGATTATAGACTTGCCTGAATCTGGTCCATTCCCAATCTATGCTCTTCGTGTTCGAATCTACCCTCTGCCAATTTCGGAATCGCGATTCCCCCCAGAAATATCATAATAGAACCAGTTGCGCTTGGATAAACTGGATTATGAAGAAAAAATGTTATTTTAGATTGGAAAATATAAAACAAATAAAACAATCTAATAGACTTCTTAATGAGATATCCAACTCTGGCTAGAATGTAACAGTGACATAGATTTATTTCCTTGATCTGATATCCAATACTGGCTAGAATGTAACAGTGACTTATAGATTTGATCAAATAGGCTTCCTTGATCAGATATCTAACTTTGGTTAGAATGAAATAGTGACATAGATTTTATCAAGAAGGCTTTCTTGATGAGATATCCAACACTGGCTAGAATGTAACAGTGACTCATAGATTTTAACAGATTCACATTCACATCTATAGCAACTATTAACAACAAAATAGACAAAATGTCAATATCTTTGAATATCTAGAGTTATTGCACACAAGAGACGGTTCAGAAGAGATTAGAGGGAGATTAACGGTGGCCAATAGGAAAATATCACACATGAATAATTTATGGCAAATTTAAAACAAGAAAATAAAGTTGCATCTTTAGACGTTAGGTTTTCCCAGTGGAGACATATTGTTTTGAGAATTCATCATCACGTGACATAATCTTTCTAGAACGTTGTCTTTGCAATTGATGTCCTAAACCCAAATGTATCCTGTGCCAATCTTCCTGCTTCCCCCAGTGATATCTTTATACAGTTTTTGATATCATCTGTCCATCTCCTTCTAGGTCTACCTCTTCTTCTACTTCCCGAAATTCTGTCCTCTAAAATGCTTCTTTTCATGTAATTGTTTCTGTTTATATGTCCGAAATAATTCAGTTTTCTAAGTAAAATTGTATTCACCATCCATCCTTCCTTTATATTCCATATACTCAAAACCTCACTATTTCTTATCTTTTCTGTCTCGGAAATTCGTAATATTGCCCTATAGCACTTCAGTTCGAATACTGATTTTATTGTTTGGAGAATTGGACAATGAAATTGGCAATGGATAAAATAAGTCGAAAATTAATGATATACCATCGTTCAAACTAAAATATATAGTAACATCCTATGGCGAGGTACGTTTCCTTCAACCGCGGATGTCGGTGCAATTTAGTTGTGTCTGGCAATCGAATGTGTCTGGCAATCTATAAATATTTCCTATAAAAATGGATGTTGCGATTCAGCGATCCAGAACTTTAGAGGTATGAACTTTAGTTAAGCCAAAACTAAGATCATACATCTTATGATAGTGAGATATGCTTCTTTCCACCACTGACTTCAGTCGAATGTGACTCTAAGATCTCACTGCTGAAAACGAATGTGTCTGGCAATTGTCGCAAATAACAGGGAGACACATATCATTTCCATTCTCAGGAGTACACCCTGCTGGAAATCGTGTACGACCATGGTACTGCTACAAGATTGCTATATTGCTATACGTTATATAAAATAATGAAAGTTGAAAGCAAATTCCTATTCTCTAATGTTGAAAATAACATTCGCATTCCTCATCTAAGTAGCCGAATTAGGTTGACAGTAATAGAATTGTCCGGTTCTGTTGCTGCGTGTTACAGGGCCGTCTGTGGCGGCCAAGGTACCGAGTTCGATCCCCGCCAGAGGCAATTGTGCATCCGGACCGTTCAGAAAGCACAGGCCAACTACTGAAAGCAGTTATATTACCTAGAAAACTCACTGCCACCAAATATTTTTGGGCTGATGGCCACGACCTGACTAGGATATGCTATCAAAAATAGTTGTAGTATTAGTAGGAGTAGTTGTTGTCACATGCGATTGTGCGTTCGGACCGTTCAGAAAGCAATAGCAAACTATTGAACGTATTTACATTACCTAGAAATTATTATAGCCAAAAACCCTGGGTTATGGCCACGTCTTGAATAGGATACGCATATTTAGTAGCTGTGGTTGTAGTAGTAGTAGTAGTAGTAGTAATAGTAGTAATAGCAATAGCATCAGTAGTATTAGTAATATTAGTAGCAGTAGTACCTGCAGTTGTATACTCTGTTCACTTTAAGATTGAAGTGTGTCAGTGCTTCTGATTGGTTGTTGAACGCGGAACACATTACTAGATTGTTAAGAGCCCAATAATATTGTTTTTAAATTTCGTTTTTAAATGTTTTTTTTTAAAAATGTTTAAATATTTTTAAAATTGACTTCAAATATTTTAAATAATATTGTTTTTACATGTAATCAGCTGCTTAAAGATCACCTGTTGTCATGGAGTAATGTGGGGAGTGTGTTTTGACCAACTTTATTCTTAGAGTGAACAAATTATAGTGGTAGTTATAAAATTAGTAGTATTAGTATTGTTAGTAGGAATAGTAGTAATAGTAGTAGTATTAATTGTATTAGTAGTAGTATTAATAGTAGTATTAGTAGTAGTAGTAGTAGTATTATTATTAGTAGTATTAGTAGTAGTATTAGTAGTTGTATTAGTAGTAGTATTAATTGTATTAGAAGTATTAGTTGTTTGAAACAGTTAGTTAATGAAACAATCTCGATTTCTGATGTCATCAGGAAGCGAAAATACTTTATTTTAAACTGTCAAATACTGCATTATTATTCCCGTTATGGTGTTGCAGGGAGGGATTTGTTGCTTTGTGATAAAGATCGAATTAATTTTGCTGTGTCACGTTATGTACAGGATGAGTTGTTTGTTTTTTAAAATTTACCCTTCGACAGAAAAAAGCCAGTCCTTACTGGGTATAGAACTGTAGACCTCACTAGTGTGAGACCAACGCTCTAGCCACTCAGTCATGCGCCAGACTGTGTACGTAGTAGTGAAAAATAATATGAACCAGTTTTTTCAGGACTCCGTTTGCAGGTTTCTTCCGCTGTCAATCAAATATAACCTTAGTTTTATAACGTCAAACACTCTCTTGCAAGATGTGGATTTAAATGAGAACTAGACATCGACCTAAGAATTTGCAGCTGTCAATCAATTCTCCTGACTTTGAACAGCGTCTTAATCGAATTAGCAAATCGGTACTCTAGATATTCCTAGTAGAAATAGTATTATTATCACAACCATGTTTGGACTCAAGACGCAAAAATTGTACTCGTATGGGTATCGTTTTGATTATTTTTCTCTTCATTTATAGACAGATGTATTAAAGCTAAGACTTGTATGATTTCTCAATTTGTGCATTCAAAAAGTGAAATTTTGTTTTTATGAAAATAGAATGATGCCATCAGCTAATACATATTTGAACAATTATCTCTGAATTATCAAATTTATGTTGGAAATACGGTTATTTTAGTTTGGTAAAGAACTTGTTAATCTTTTGAGTTTGACTTTTGGTTTCGACATTCTGCTTCAGCGATCAGTTGGTGAATATTGATCATTTATAGAGCGGTATAACATATTGAAGTATGGTGAAGAAAATGTGCAAAACTACATTAATGCATTATTATTAGCATGTAAAAAGTACAAAATGTGAAATAACGTACACAAATACAGGTATTATGAAAATTAGCAAGTCTGCAACACCAATGGATATACCACCAAAGTGAAAAGACAGATACTATCTATAATTGTTATACCAGCACTCTGCTTCAAATAGTAAACATGAAGTTAATAGTCTCGGAGCAGAGGAATATCGTTAAATGTGAAATGAAGCGTCTGAGAAAAGTTGCAATGAAAACTGATTGAGAAGATTGTAGCACAGCACCTAACTCGAGAACTGGAAGAGAGTCGTATCTTTCCTAGCACGCTCGAAGGATACATACGCCGGAAAGAAACATGGCGCAATGCCACTTTTTTTCGCCTTTAATGTATTCAAGGACTTCCATGAAGGTCTGGAAAGGTGTGCAGTCGCGATTGACTTGGACGACGCGTATAACAGAGTGCCGTTCGAATACCTCATCAACACGCTCTTGCTCTCTAATGTTGACCCTTTCGTCGTCAGATAGATATCAGCGGTGTTACTCGAGCGGAAGGTGTCTCTCAGGCGCGGTTGTTGGACATCTAAACACATAACATTACAGTTTAGAAAAAATTGTTATTACGTAACATAATTTGAAACAACGTCTATTAAAAATTTCTTCAACTTTATATGTTATGTAAGTAAACTTTTGCACATATTTTGTTAGGTTACCATTTCTTAATTATTTTTGTTTAGCGAATATTGATCAAATTATGTTTATTTAAAGATTTCGCAAACTATATTTGATGTGCAAATATTTTTTCAAGGTAAGTTATAATATCAACATTTCTCAAGCAATGTTTGCTATTTACACATTTTTCAAACAATGTTATATACACATTTCTAAAAGTATATTTATGTAAACTATTATCAAATTATGGTGGTTACGTACACATTTCTCAAACCATGTTATGTAAATATTTCTTAAACTGTTTTTAAACATTTATCAAATTATGGTTGCTATGTAAACATTTCTCAAAATATTTTTGTTATGTACAGATATCAAAAACTGTGTTTATGTATATATTTTTCAATCTTGTTTTATGCAAACATTTATTAAAGTACATTTGATATGTTAATATTTCTTGAATCACGCTTATGTAAACATTTCTAAAACTATATTATGCGTTTCTTCTACCATTTTATGAAATGCTCTGAAAATAATTTTCTTATTAAAAGAAAAGAACCACCATTAAATATTTGCTTCCCTGCCTATCTGTGTGTGAACTGCCGGGCAGAGTTGATCTGTTTGCCGACGCATATTACTTGAGTGTGTTTCAAGTATATATACATTTGTTTATTGATTCTCTGATCTATTTCTGAATATTCCAGATTTTAAAATCTTAATTACGATTTCTACGTAAAACTTTATAAACCATCGTTTAGTCTATATATACAGTACATCTATAAGGTAGTTATTTCTTAAGTGCATGGAGCGGATGCGATGTGTTATGGTTTACAGCGTGGCTGCGAGCAATCGTCAAATAATATATAACAATAGAATCTAAATTGAGCAGAATCAGCCTTCATACGCGATGTTTTTGATTATTGCAATGATGTTCATTGGTCATTGTTTATATACTTTGAGCCCGGTGTTGCCTGTCAATGCCGACCAACGAAATGCTCTGGAATAATCGAAAACTAATACAAAAGACTGGATTGAATTATGTTGGTAGGTCGTCTATTGGCGAATGTTGGTAAGTCAGCTATTGGCGAATGTTGGTATGTCAGCTATTGGCGAATGTTGGTATGTCAGCTATTGGCGAATGTTGGTATGTCATCTATTGGCGAATGTTGGTATGTCATCTATTGGCGAATGTTGGTAGGTCTTCTATTGGAGAATGTTGGTAGGTCTTCTATTGACGAATGTTGGTAGGTCTTCTATTGACGAATATTGGTAGGTATTCTATTGGCGAATATTGGTAGGTCTTCTATTGACGAATGTTGGTAGGTCTTCTATTGACGAATGTTGGTAGGTCTTCTATTGACGAATGTTGGTAGGTCTTCTAGTCAGTCATGACTTCATTGTAGTATCTACGCTTTTCTGAGTGATACATCCGACTTTAGCATGGCCTTACGGTCACGTTACGCTTCAATAAGAAGGGACAACCGTCCCTGAAACCACGTGACGACTTACATGGTAGATGAAGATTGAAATTATGTAATTTCTTTGAAGTCATTGGGCGACAGAGAGGCGTTTGTAACAGATAACATGTCAATGCTTTTTAATTAACATTTGTCAATATTTCATTAAAACATCAATGTTTTTTAATGTCATATTATTTTATCATGTCTCATTTTCTGTCTGATTGAGCTAATCGTACCATCATCCTCATCTGCATCTGGTTCAGGATTTACCTATAAGTTAATCAATATATAGCTTAGGGTCCCTACTTCTTTTGGGACCCCCAACAACATTTCTATTTCACTATCTATATACTTCTTAATTGTTAAAGGGCCCCATATCTCAAATAGCTTAGGGTCTTGTCAAGTCTAAATCCGGCGCTGTCTGCATCCTTTTCTGTCTGAATGAACTGATTCGTACCATAAATCTCATCTGCAAGTAGTGGTAGCCATTCAAATGATATTTCGTTCGAATCCAGCTCCTCTACATATTGATTTGATATATTTAATTTATATATCTAGCATGAGTCAAAAGGTTATGTCTCATGGACCAATTGATCAGAAACCAACCATCTTTCTTGCATGTTACATCTGCCCCCCCCCCCCTTTTAATTAATATCTCATATCACTACTATTTATTTTTCTGCATTCGTTCTTAAACTCCTGCAGATTAGCATGGTGTAGTCCGGGGAATGGAATTCTTGTATCATAGTTTACATCGTTGCTTCGATATCTGCACGTTTTGACCGGATACACCCAACAGTAAACGGTGTGTGTACAACCTATATCCAAGTGTATGTACCATGTGATGCATGAATTAATGAAGTTTAATATGAAGAATTGTTTTTTGACAACATAAATGACAATGTGAAAAGCGTAAATAGAGAAGAATATCTAGGACCATGGGATACTTCAATGCACACTTAAATAGAGTTAACATCGGAGAATAGCTAGGACCATGGGAGACTTTAATGCACACTTAAATATATTTAAAATAGAAGAATATCTGGGCCATGGGAGACTTGAATGCACACTTAAATAGAATTACAATCGTAGAATATCTATGACCATGGGAGACTTCAATGCGCACTTAAATAGAGACGGAATAGAAGAATATATAGGACCATGGGAGACTTTAATGCACACTTAAATATAGTTAAACTAGAAGAATATCTAGGACCATGGGAGACTTCAATGCACACTTAAATATAGACAGAATAGAAAAATATCTAGAACCATATGGTTATATATCGAACAAGAAAAACGACAATGCATATAAACTGTTAGAAACATGCAACCAATATAATTTATTTCTAGCAAACAAACATCGCCTTTAATACACAGAGAATCCCAGATATGCATGTGGTATAAATGGAAGGACCTTAAGTGCAAATGTCAAATATATTTTATATTAACAAAATGAAATAATAGACGTATTATAAGAGATTAACGAGCAATACTACATGTTGTCATACACCGACAACAAAGCTATAATAACGTCACTAAAATAAATAGAAAGAAGAACGACACGGAACGGATTATTAGAAGAATTTGAAAAAATACCAATAACTATCAAGTCAATTGAAGAAGAATGGGAAATATCGAAGAAAACCATAATGCATATAGCAGGAGAAACATGAGAATACTTGAAATACAAAGGTAGAAAAGCCAAAGTACACCATGGTGGAACGAGGAAGTCAAATGAACCATAAAAGATAACAAACAAAAATTAAAAAATGGGCTGCAAGCAAAGCCCAAGAAGATTAAATTGAGTAAGGACAACTACATCAACGACAAAGAAAATCGTTAACGATGCCAAAACCAAAGCTTGGCAAGAATATAGTGAATCATTAAATACAGATTACAGACAAGCACCAAAAAATTATACACAAAAATTAAGAACATGAGAAACAAGAAAGATAAATATGAACCAACCGAATTAATAAATCCTGAAAATGGAAAAGAGAATCAATGTCATGAAAAGAATGTTGGAAAGGTTGAAGCAGTATTTTAAAGAAATGCTCAATCTAAAAGATGAATGAGACAGTAATATAATAAGCAATATAACGGAAGATTAGAACCAAACACACTGCTAGCAGAAATAGAAAATGCCGTACAAACAGCCCTATCCAACAGAGCCTCATGACCCGATAACATACACATCGGAATTAATCAAGGCAGCAGCAATTATATGAATAAAATGGTTACATAGGTTGTTTAACATAATATGGAATACACAAGAAACTCCAGCAGTCTGGAAAAGTGACGTAATTATACCTATTTGGAACGGGGAAAAGGCAGAAAAGAGACTGTACAAAATACAGTGGTGTTTCACTGCTAAGCCACACTTGAAAACTTAGAAAAAAAGCACTGGCAAAGAATATTACAAGCATTCATAGATCCACAACTTAACAACACTCAAATTGGATTCCGAAAGACTAAAAGCGGTACAGATTCAATTTTTACACACAGAAACAACAACAAAGAATTGCATATCGCATTTGTTAACACAAAAAACATTCGAGTAGACAGACAACAACTATGGAATATACTATCACAATATGGGGATCCACACCCTCTAGTCAACTTGTGCAGAAGTATTTACACGGGCAGTCAATGTTCAGTTAGAAAGATTGCAGGGCTTTCTAACAAATTTCACATACACTCTGGCGTGTGATACGGATGTGCTATTTCTCACTTGCTATTCATTACATATAACGATTGTGTATATACAATTTCCAACACCAATGAAGAAGATAACCTAAACAAATTCCTGAGCGAACTTCTTTATGCAGACGACAAAGCATTAATATCAACATCAGAATAACAAAAATAACATATACATAGACTCCAAACAACATGTTGGGACTTTAATTTGAAGATAAACACAGAAAAATAAACAGAGTTAATATCAATAGTAAAAACAGAAAGAAACACTACTATTTTCATCGATGATCAACAACTGACACAGGTGAAAGAAATCACTTATCTTGGAAGCATCATATCATTAAATGAGAAAAGCACCAAAGAAATCGCTTATAGATGAAACATAGCATACCAAATCATAGGACAGATGTCTCATATTTTCAAAAAACAAACATGTAAACAGGACACCAAAATCGCACAATATAAAATGATCATCATGTCACCACTATGCTACCATTGGTATACGTGGACTCGTACAACAGACAAAATAAAACAAGTTACAACATAAATGCCTTGTCTACGTAGAATCCTGTGACTAACAATAAGAGACAGAATCAGTAATGAAAACATCATAAGACTAACAAACAAAATGTCAATCATGGATTACATCATAAGACAACAGATTAAGTGGTTCTCCCATGCTTCCAGACTACCATCAGAGTTCCTCCAAAATGCATTGCTATACAAATACGATGCATACAAGGTCAAAGGCAGACCATGCAACAGATGCATCACAGAAATAAAATGAACAACGAAAACATGTATATATGAAGCGTATAAAAAGACCATTTCGAGAGAACTCTTATACCCATGACCCTGCAAGACATAAAGGGGTATAACGCGAAAAGAAAGAAGAAATAAAAACATCCGACCTCATCTTGGCTTATATGTCACTTTGATCCTATATGTAATGGGACATCAAATTTCACCCCATACATTCTTTAATAGCCTCTTACAGCATGCATGGAAGTTAAACTGTGATTTCTATACTTTTCTTCCCATTCAAGCCATGACAACACACATGTACGCCATCACTTGATTCTATCTAGTCATCATGTTTGCGTGCGTGTATGTTTGTGAGTCTGCAACGTTTTTAATGTTATTTATTTGCCTGAAAATGTTCGACGCCCTCTTCTCGTTACTCATCTGCTTCATTACATTCCTGATTGAGCCAATTCTGTTTTTAATTCCGCTCAACATTTCTCGATTATTAGTCAGTCTGTCACGTACTTTTATTTTCTTTGATGATTCTTGCATTCATTAACTGTAACATTTCTTACGTCATCCATTTCCTCCTAGTAGTCAATTTTATGTGCGCGGTGATTTCACATTATGCGCAGTGTACTGATTAGTACAGCGTGTGGCAACTGGGGATTGAATTCCTAGTTCAGGGTTCTTGATTCTTGATTAGAAACTGGCTTCACAGCACGCGGGACATTCCCATAAGTGCTCCGCCCTCCGCTCCAGCAGCCATCCCAGTGTATGTAGACTCATAGTTCCGGTCAGGTATTGATTGTGTCATCTTCGGGACTTTCCAAAAAACTTACTTTTCCTCCCCTCACCTCCGAATACTCCAATTTCTAACATTCTCTGTATGTGTACGTTCTCAACCTCACCTAGTTCAGGGTGCAAAGAATAAGGTTAATGTCTGCTTTCCAGACATGTCTAAGAAAAGTTGGAGGATTGGCCGACCTGTTGTTTGTTTGGTGGTGGGTTGTATTTATAGAGGAAGACACCTCACTTTCAACCTTGGAATGGGTTTCCTGTGGTTACATCAGGGCGTATATTATGGACCAATAACCTGGGTTGTCCTGTTAGGGACTGGTGGTTTGACCTTGGGTCTGGTATGCGTGTCCTGACAAGGACAAAAAATATTGGGGGATTAGGATGTAGTCCTAAGAAGGACTGTTTGATTGTTTAATTGTTCCCTTTGGTCTTGAGCTTGTGGTCTTCGTTCTCCTGAAAATGATTGGTTGTGGAACTTTTATTGCGTCTTTGGCAACCTAAGGTTTCGATGGTCTCCTAGTACCTGTGGAGGAATTGCAGACGATTGAATAATCTTTGAGATTGAAAAGATTATGTGAAATTTGTTAGAAAGCCCTGCAATGGTTCTAACTGCACATTGCCTGCCCGTGTAACTACTCCTGCGCAACTGAGATTGACAATACGACTGGCTGACAACACATCCAGAGAAGAAATACCTGTTATTGCATGTGTTATTTCGCGTTTGTCTTTAGTCAAATAGTCCCCGTGGATGATGAATAGATGCATTGCTATGAACATTGTAGTTTTGTGCTTTGTGGGAGAAAACATGGTGTCCAGGAATGCTATATAAGCCATCACTGCAGATGGGTAATGATATCTAACAAAATAGTGTTATTTCGTTGACTCATACGTATATCGTTCCAGGACCTGATCATCCTGGCATACTCGGACTGAATTTCAAAAATGAATGCAACAAACGGTCATGATCACTTGTGATGGAAACACAACAGAGGAGTTGCTACAGTATTTTTCACTCTCAATTTATAAATACTAAAATGATAACAATAAGTTTAAAGAATGGAGGATGAAATAATACTGAAAAATATCTTATTGGATAATTACAGTTGTAAAATATTATTTGAGTGGGGAGGCGTGGAGGAGACCTCGGCTTATGTACAAAAATGTATATAAACGTGGTACTCATGCCTGGAGGCATTGATATGGGATCACAGAGACATGATGTCACGGATTGTATTGTATGGACGAGAAATATCAGAAATGGTATTAAGAGAGAGAAGAATGTCATTTAATGTGATATCATAACTTATTCAGGATGTAGCCACAAATCCTGCATTTATTGGTTGTATTATTGTCTAGGAAATATATACTTTTAGTAGTTTGTCATTGATTTCTTAACGGTTTTGGTGTACACTTTCCGGTGATTGAACATGGTACTGCGTGATTCACAGACGTTCTCTGTAACATGCCAACAGAGATACCGGCAGAACATGATATCAGGTGTACTAATTTATGCTCTGTATGTTGGTTGGTTGCTGATCCAGCGGTTGATGGGATCATGACCTTTTACCCAATGTCATTAAATGACATTATGGTGCTGGGAAGTCTGTGGATTTTCGGCCCAACCCGAGCCAGAGAATAACTATCACACCTCCAGGAAGGTAGGTTTCAACCTATGCACTGCTCTTAGCCACTGTAGCCAAGATAGGGTTCACGGTGCTCATTCCCCGCCACCAACTGACTACTGGCTATGCGGAAATTTTCTATTTCTCCAGACATGCAGCCAAATGTTCAAGTCAAAATCATTGTCAAGTCCTGAGTCACTGTACCTCTATAATGGGTCTCAGCAATAGGAAAAACAGTGCTGTCAGTTTCCTCCTCCCCAGTCCCGAACAGTACATTTCTGGCTCCCTCCCAAACACAGAGGTTGCAGACATATATTCAAGTAAACATGGAACACATTGCAACAACAAAATAAAAACATGAGAAGCATAATTGTATAGATGACGTGCCATGAAGCATCTGTAAGAGGATAACCTCAATATAACGGCATGTCATCTGCTAAGCTATTCTGTTGCATGGGTGCTTT
This sequence comes from Meghimatium bilineatum, assembly GCA_034231615.1. Classification (NCBI taxonomy): domain Eukaryota; kingdom Metazoa; phylum Mollusca; class Gastropoda; order Stylommatophora; family Philomycidae; genus Meghimatium; species Meghimatium bilineatum. The sequence goes on along the minus strand of CM067300.1, from coordinate 24,259,629 downwards.
GTCTTGTTAGTTATTGGTGAGACCCACAGACGCAAACGCATGCGTATATGCTCTGTAAGAAGGTACATCTTGTACACGATGTTGAAATTGGCGCTCGAAATGTATGTGCATACCGCGCGAGGCTGTGGCTAGGAATGTGCGTGCTGGATACACCGATAATCGCCATGGGTTGCATATTATACCCTGTCTTAAAATATAACAACAGTACTTTCGCTTTAGAAGACCCAAATATGTCATACGCACACATGTATATAAATATATATTGATTTTATGTACCAAGATATGTATTATACGACTCAGAATCATGTACAGCATACCATTCGGAAATGTAGAAACGCATAGAAAAAAGTAATATTTCATAAGATAAAGAAAATTATATGAAATATATCTTTGTCAATTGTGGAGAGGAAGAGAGTTATTAGAAGTTAAATAGAAGTAATTATGTTGTACTCGTATGAAAGTGAATCTTGGATAATCGACAGAGTAGTTAAGTTTATAAAGAAATTAACAGAAAGCTGGGGTGCAAAGGGAACGCATTGCTCTAGGCGGACCCAGGGTTAGCAGATAACCAAGATCCCAAATGTACCTACACGCGGTGCACCCTGGAAACAGAAATACAGCAGCTCGAACTTATTCTGGCCAAATCATTTGGGGATCGTGTCCGAGAATGTGGAGGTAGCAGATAGAAAGAGAACTGACTGCACAAGAGACAGATAATATCTCCGATACCACCAGCATCACCACATATAGCGACACTGTCGACATACAGTGAAGCTAGTCAGTCCAGTCCGAACATTGGAGGGGCGGCCAATGTAAAATGCACGTAAAGGTAGATGCATGGCGAGAGACAAATAGATTTCATACCGAGTACAATGAAACAATGAAAGGGCAGAACAGCGCTAGAGGGTAGCGCGAACTGCAAATAGAAAGTGAAAAGTCCATAGGAAAGGGGAACTACAAGCTCCGTCAGCTCGAGATGAGCTTCTAGTTACCTGTGTTCCTTACAGGCAGAGACCCAGACCCATCCATTGGCGTTTGGTAAAGCAAGAAGACCTAACCCAACTCTAATGTCGAGCCTTCCTAAACCGGAAATATGCTCGCAAAGAGAAAGGGTTCAGTACCCGATGGGCTCAGGCACAAAAGGGACAACGATTTAGCCCTGGCCCAACTCTACTGTCAGGTCTTCCTACACCGGAAATACACTTGAAGAGAGAAAGGGTTCAGTACCTGATGGGCTCAGGCACTATTGGGACAAGGACGCTCAGCTCGAGAACGCCTTGCTCTCATACGCATGGTGTGAGACTCGAACTTGGACAAGTGGTACACGATATCGGTGAACGACACCTCGGCTAAGAGGGCGAAAGAGCCAGGTTCCAACTCCTCTGTTTTCTTCCCCTTAAGGAACCAGGCTCACGGATGAGAAACGGTTCAGTACCCAATGGGCACAGCACGTCCAATTACACGAGGCAAGTTCATAGAAAGTGGAACACCTCGTGCGAATCAGACGAGAGCAAAAATCGTCTGGGCGAAGAGTCGCCACTACGCGTGCCTGGCGACAGATATAGAGTCTGTCACAGGCTAAGGGTAACCCACCCAAATTGTCAAGGCATGCCGAAATCGGATGTGCTAGGCCTACAAGGCGCATAATGGTGGCACAACGTAATCACGCTCCCGGCTGAAATCGCACGGATATCCGTAATGGTTACAATGGAGCGAACGCAAAACAAACAAAGAACAGAAAGCTGCTTACCCGAATCAGAAAAAGACAATCGAAATTTTTTGGAAAGATCATATGAACAGGAAAGATGGAATACATTTAACAACAGTCAGGTTCAAGAGAAAGTACAGTAGGGGAGACAAGATGCCAATAGAGACGATGCTTGACAACCTAGCATTGTAGCATGGGGAACATCAATATCGGAAATGATTGACAACATACGGAATAGAGGGATATGGAAAGACAAGATAACCAAAGCCACACGAGTGAACCACAAGAATGTATATAAATACGTGTGTGTCTGCGTGTGTGTCTGTGTGTGTGTATTGTATGTTTGTATGATCTTTGTGCGTCTTTCAGAAGGTGAAAATTAAGCAAACATTTTGTCAGGAATAGTGAATTGTCGAGCGAGCATCTCACTGCAGCACAATAATATTATAATATATATATTACACACACGTGAAAATGGCATATTACACACACGTGGAAAATGGCATATACACATACGTGGAAATGGCAATATTACACACACGTGAAAATGGCATATTACACACTCGTGAAAATGACATATTACACACACATGAAAATTACAATCAGACATACACATATGTCTATTGTCTATTGTCTTTCCCCAGGTGGTTTGTGATCCATTCTTGCCGTTAAGCGTAGGGGTGGTTGGGAGCTCGAGCTTACGTTCTAAAGCCAGGATGTCCCTGACGTTTTCTTTCCATCTTTTCCGTGGTCTTCCTCTGGCTTTGTACCCTGATCTCATTTGGCTATATGTTTGTATGGGCAACTTTTGGTGATGCATTCTCATAATGTGGCTAAACCACTTGATCTGTTCTCTTTCTATGTGATCTGTACAAGATGTTATACATATTCTTTCCCTGATATATTCATTTCGTAATCTATCAAGCCTGGTGACCCCGGCAGCTTTCCTCAATCATTTCATTTCGCATGTCACTATCTTTCTATAATGTGAAGATGAGAGAGACCAGTGTTGGCGCTGGTAACACAGTGTTGGTAGGAATATACTGTAGATCATGTATCTCTTAACTTCCATCTCGATATGGACGATACACATATGACGTAGATAAGTAGATATGTAGAAATATTGATATACATATAGATAGATTGATTGATTCATAGATGGGTGATGGATGGATTGATTGACTGAGATGGATGAATGGGTGAATATGGGTAGATTGATGTATTTATACATGTATACTAGATATTAATATATATATATATGAAGTAAGGCAAGCCACAGATGTATATATGTATACATGTGTAGACATAAGACAAGCACATATGGATATATTTATATATACATACATGTGTAGAAATGAGACGACCATATTTCAATTTGTTTCGATCTCGATGACCCCATATTGTATTTTGTTTAAAGGGACAATGATTGATTGAATTGTAGGGCACATGACCAGCACGACAGTTCTCACGTGACATGTCCTGCTGTCATCTGTCTCGTGTCAGTTTTAGATGAATGCGAAATGTCCGCTGATGTCAGTGAAGAATTCGGAATATACAGTGGAAGTCTGACAGAGTGAAATCCACAAGGAGGTGAGGGAAAAGATAGGAGGAAAGAGAGAAAAAGTGTAATAGACGAAAGAGAGAGGTTGAAAGATATACAGTGTGAGTCTGGAGAACCGGATTCATGAGAGATGGAGTTGATGAGATGGAGTGGATGAGATAGAGTGGATTGAAGTGGAGTTGATGAGATGGAGTTGATGAGATAGAGTGGATGAGATGGAGTTGATGAGATAGAGTTGATGAGATGGAGTTGATGCGTTGGACTTGATGAGATGTTGATGAGATGGAATTGATGAAATGGAGTTGATGAGATAGAGTGGATGAGCTGGAGTTGATGAGCTGTTGTTGATGAGATGGAGTTGATGAGGGTGTTGTTGATGAGATGGAGTTGATGAGATGTTGTTGATGAGATGGAGTTGATGAGATGTTGTTGATGAGATGGAGTTGATGAGATGTTGTTGATGAGATGTTGTTGATGAGATGTTGTTGATGAGATGTTGTTGATGAGATGGAGTTGATGAGATGTTGTTGATGCGCTGGACTTCATGAGATGTTGTTGATGAGATGGACGATGAGTTGGAGTAAGTGAGATGGAGTTGATGAGTTGGAGTTGATGAGATGTTGTTGATGAGATGGACGATGAGTTGGAGTAAGTGAGATGGAGTTGATGAGATGTTGTTGATGAGCTGTTGTTGATGAGATGTTGTTGATTGGAGTTGATGAGATGGAGTTGGTGATGAGATGTTGTTGATGAGATGGAGTTGATGCGTTGGACTTCATGAGATGTTGATGAGATGGAATTGATGAGATGGAATTGATGAGATGTTGTTGATGAGATGTTGTTGATGAGATGTTGTTGATGAGATGGAGTTGATGAGATGTTGTTGATGAGATGGAGTTGATGAGATGTTGTTGATGGGATGGAGTTGATGAGATGTTGTTGATGAGATGGAGTTGATGAGATGTTGTTGATGAGATGTTGTTGATGAGATGGAGTTGATGAGATGGAGTTGATGAGATGTTGTTGATGAGATGTTGTTGATGAGATGTTGTTGATGAGATGGAGTTGATGGGATGGAGTTGATGAGATGTTGTTGATGAGATGTTGTTGATGAGATGGAGTTGATGAGATGGAGATGAGATGTTGTTGATGCGCTGTACTTCATGAGATGTTGTTGATGAGATGTACTTCATGAAATGTTGTTGATGAGATGTTGATGAGATGGAGTTGATGAGTTGGAGTTGATGAGATGGAGTTGATGGGATGGACGATGAGTTGGAGTTGATGAGATGGAGTTGATGAGATGGAGTTAATGAGATGTTGTTGATGAGATGGACGATGAGGTTGGATTTGATGAGTTGGAGTTGGTGAGATGGAGTTGATGAAATGGTGTTGTTGAGATGGAGTTAATGAGCTGGACTTGATGAGATGTTGTTGATGAGATGGACTTGATGAGATGGAGTTGATGAGATGGTGTTGAGATAAATGATGAGATGGAGTTGATGAGATGGGGTTGATGAGATTGTGTTGATGAGATGGAGTTAATGAGATAGTGTTGATGAGATGGGGGTTGATGAGATGAGGTTGATGAGATGGAGTTAATGAGATGATGTTGATGAGATGATGTTGATGAGATGGTGTTCATGAGATAGTGTTGATGAGATAAATAATGGAATGGAGTTGATAAGATGAAGTTGATGAGATAGAAATTGATGAGATGGACAATGAGATGGACGATGAGATCGTGCTGAGAAAATGAAGACGTTGAAGGATAGAGCTAAAGATGTGACCTAGAGAAATAAAGATGTGTAACTAAACATTAACATTGTACATAGTTACACTTCACTGTAAAAGTCGCTCAAGTTGGCTGGTCCAGTATAGGAATGTCCATTAATTACTGTAATAACTCTGGAAAGGTGAGGGGGGGGGAGTCGGCAATATAATATAGATCCGTATATCTGATTGAATCTGTTGTTTGAGACTACTGTTAGCTTTATATCATACTGCTGGTTTAATGTTATTCTCAACACTATAACATACTGCTGGTTTAAGGTTAGTGTCAACCCCTATATATACTGCTGGTTGTGTGGTTACTGTCAACGTTTAAACATACTTCTGGTTTGATGTTAATGTGAAATATATAACGGACTGCTGGTTTGATAGTAGTGTCAAATCTATAACATACTGCTAGATTGATGTTACTGTCAACTCTTTAACATCTCTTCCTAGATTATTATTAATAACATAACTATAACATACTGCTGGTTTGACGTTAATGTCAGATCTCTAACATACGAAAAATAATACGGTGCGTGCCCTAGATGTCGTTGTGCGATGTGCTCTTTTTGTTTTTTTGACTGATGTTTATGCGAAAACATATGTCATGGTTAAAATATGTTGTTGTAACCGCTAGACAAAACTACACATCTTGTTTCCAAGTACACAATTAGTTTCGCTGTATTGCTTTATGTTTGTGATAACATTAAAAATAATATTAACTACTCCACGACAATTCTCTAGACTTTTATTCTTGTTAGAATAATCTTTGACATTTATTGAATTGAGATTTGTAAACGTTGTTGTATGACCTAACCTTCTGTGTGATATTGAACCGTTTCTTCAGCTATTTCCCTGTGCTACATTTATCAACATCTCTTCTGTTGTTGGCCTGAGTTTCTGTGATTTCACGGATACAGAGAAAACTGAGATCTGACAACTGTAGCCGCCAGGCGGGGATCTCTGTCTTAAGAGGCATAAATCGTGATCGAGTTTATGTGTTGTTTGCCAACAAGTATGATTGTACCAGCGGTTCTCAAAACATAATATTGTTTATATCAGCGGTTTTCAAAACATTATAATGTTCATACCATCGGTTCTCAAAATTATACATTGTTTATACTAGCGGTTCACATAAAATTACATTGTTTATACCATCGTTTCTCAAAACGTTAGATTGTTTATTACAGCGTTCTCAAAACGTTACATTTTTAATATCAGCGGCTCTAAAAATGTTATATTGCTTATATCTAAGTTTATCAAAATATTACATTGGTTATAAACAGTGGATCTCAAAGAGGTCACATTGTTTATACCAGTGATTCTCAAAAAAATTGTAGTGTGTACCATTATATATATATATATATATATATATATATATATATATATATATATATATATATATATAATATATATATATATATATATATATATATATAATATATAAATATATATATATATATATAAGGTACATTCTAGGGTGCACCCCGAGGAGACACATTTAGTATCATGGTTATCTGCTACCTTTGGGTCCACGCTAGAGCATTGTGAGACCAAATGGACCTTATATATATAGTATATATATATATATATATATATATATATATATATATATATAGTGTTACAAAGGCCTAGAGAACAAATACTTACAATAAATTCACTCAATAATAATTAAGTGCCACCATGACAAATACATAATATTAGGTCAATGAGCTTCAATAAGAAAAACCTGCAGGAATCCGAACACGCCACAATAGAAGTAGGTAGAATGAAACAAATCTTTCAGAACATATAAAAAAAAGTGAAATAAAAGGCTTAAAGGATCTAGTAAATTGATTTAATTTTTTCGTGTTTTTCCGCTAATGGAGAAGCATGTCAGCAATACGTTTAGAGCCAGATTCAAAACCTGACCTCTTGAGCATAAGGTCAACCAATTAGCCACAACACCATGAAAATCCCGGAGTGGAGAAATGTCCATGATTTTGAACTCGGTAAAAAATGTTTAAATTATTAATACATTTATCTATACAGCAGATAGAACTTGATGCAAAAATGTTACCTAGACCAAACAGAGCATAGGTTACGTCCATACGTAACAGCGATTACAGATAGGCTACATGGCAGAAACATGTCGTCCGGGACGAAAGCTATCTCTTCATGCTTTATCCGCAAGAAGTATTATGTAGGGTGACACGTTCTCTTCCTTGTTGTGTTTACCTTCGCTAACTAATGTGTCAGATACACATTTACATCCTAGTATATTTGAGGAGATTTCGTGTTAGGCAAGATATCACAAGCTATTGTATGAGTTACTGGTTATTTGGGAGGATCAAGAAATTGTGGTTACAAATATAATTTTTCTCAATTCCTATATGACAACAATGTTATAAAAAATACTGAGAGGTTATGTTGTAGAAAACATATGAAAAATACCAGAGGACAAGAAGTCAATCCTCGCAACATCATATATTCTCGGTATGTTACCTATCCGTTGAAGCTTTCTTTAAACTAACCAGAGCAAGGCACTAGTTATGTTCAAATATATGTGTGTACTGTCACTGATTAACGTCCGCATTTCTCTTAGAGATAATTTGAAAAGTAAGATGTACCCCTTGTGGTAAAGTATGCTACTTTCACCCTCGGAAGTGAGTCATATTTGGTTATATCTGACTACTTTGACCATAAAAATAATGGAGTTTGTGGTTTCAGGTAAACCTGTTACCACTACATCGAATGTGAAAATGATTCATAAACTTGAGCGTGATTTGAAAAATAATCAATTACCAGTTCTCTTTTATTATTGCAGGGGTTAGGATATTACTGTTTGCATCGCGATTGCCTGGGCGATGAGGAAATGCACAGACCAAAAACAAATAGGAATCAAATGGATAAACAACAAGACCCTTGAAGATATAACCTTCACAGGATATTGCTCTACTTAGTTAATCACACCAAGATCTCCAAGAAAAAAAACGGAAAGACTCAAATTTTTTGCACAACCTATTGGCTTTCAAATAAACACACATAAACGAAAATTATGAACTTTACCGGCCTGACAGAATCAATTAAACTAGATGATAATATACTAGACAACGTTTCAAATTTCGTATATTTGGGAAGCAATAATAACAGCAGACGGGGGATACCAACTTAGACGTCAAGACTCGAATCGCTCTCGCCTGCAACGCCTTTAACAAACACTCAAACATCTGGAGATCGAAGATCGCAAGTAAACACATCAAACTGCGACTATTAAATGCAAGTGTGATTCCATCATTGACATATGGATGTGAAAGTTTGAAATCTATCGCAATAATGGATAAGAAGTTAGTTGCCTTCGAGATTAGATGCCTCAGAAAAATCACAAATACTAATTGGAAAGACTTCAAATCAAACGACATACTAAGAGAGGAGACAAAAGAAGAATATGTAACGAACATCATCAGAAAACACCGCTGGACATACATCGGCCACATACTTAGAATGAAAGAAGACAGCATTCCACAATAAGCCCTCATGTGGACACCAGACGGCAAAGAAAACAGGGAAGACCAAAAACAACGCTCAGAAGAACATTTATGAATGAACTAAAATCAACAGGCATAAATGCACAAGACCTGCAATCCAACTGACAAACGGGCATGGAGAGCTATGACATCCACCCTATGTGCCAAACTTGGCAAAAGAAGAACTGACTGACTGACTTAGACTATTGATATATTAAAATATTGATACATTGAAATATTGATACATTAGAATATTGATACATTAGAATATTGATGGGCTGGGAGGCGTAAAATAACGCAACTCTGATGTAAAACAAACAGCACAATGTACTTCACTCCCAACTGTGGAAATCACACGAACGTTCATGTTGTTTATAACATAGCGAATGCCGAAAATGATGGCTATTGAAATAAATGCTTCTCATTTTTGTGGATTTTTGTAATTTAAACTTTTTCTCAATAGTAATTTTTATAAAAATTGTCCTGTGCCACTTATTAAAACATGTTTATTTTGTGTGTTATTTTGTGCAATCCCTCACTGTACACGCACAGGTACGCATATTTAAGGCTCCTCTATTCATTCAGTTGACAGATCTTCGCACACAGAGCTATGTAGTTGTTTAGACTTTGTGAGTATAATATAGCTTTACTAGACCCTGAATGAAATCAAGATAACAGGTTGGCCGGTTATTTCTATTGTGAAATAGTTTTGGTGGTACACTCTGCTAGACTAATCTGTATATCTGATGTTTCCTTTTCACTTTTTTCTCTACGTACTTCCTGCTCACCTCCCTTCAACTTTACCCTCAAGCAACATCTTCAATCTTACAGGAATACTAAATTAAACAAAACATAACTTTCGGACTCAGCAATATAAGCATGAAAAAAAACACAACACGGTTTATCTTTATGTTTTGTAATAAAACTTTACAAGAAAGTGAGCAGATGAAATAAGCAGCATCGCAAAGAGCCATCAGTTGTGAAGTGTAACAGTCGTCTACGCCAGTACTACACAAAAGAAACAAACAGGTCTTTCCTTCAGATTTATCCACATCTCTCACATGTTCTACAATGTTGTCAGCGTGAGTGATGTACGGAAGGAAAGATGATCTGAAACGGAAGGAACACAATTCTATTGAGATTGTGATTAAAAGATGTAAATCATGCTTGCCGGAATTGCTCAAGCGGTGACCAGTATAAAGTGTAGCATTCATCAAGATATTCGTCTGCTTCAATACCCAGTTTTTTTTTGGGTCCTTGCTAACATTTCTTAATAAATGATATGCTGTCTAGTTAACAGTGAGCTGGGTTTTTTAACGTAGATAATATATGTGCACATTGCATCTGGCATTAGAACGAGAACTGTCCGTCATCCAAACACTTAAAGGCAACTTTGGATACTATCATACGCATTTCCATTTTCTGGACTACATCCTGCTGGAAATCTAGCAGGACCATGATCCAGCTAGATCCAGTTGGAGTTTGAGAATGAACGCAGAAGAAGAAAGAAGAAGGATACTATCAACCATCAATCACTTGGGGAAAGACAATATACAATAGCCATTTATGCAGTGATAATGAGCAGTTACGATCACCAGTTTCGCTGTAAAGGTGTACCCGTATGAATAGTAAGGAGAAAGCTTTTCTTAAACTTTCTGGACGCCACTGGAATGTGTTTAAGATATGTCTATAAATTACATGAACAATTTGTTTGCCACATTTCCCCACCCACTCCGTTGTAAACACCTGTAAATAATTTAGGGACACCCTTTGCTTAATTATGTTAAATAATGTTTAATTCCCCCCCCCAATTACCCAATTAAAAATTGTTAGTACACATAATATAGAGAAAGTTACATTTTATTTTTGTAAATCCCCCTCCCCCTTGTCAGCAAATTAAAATTATTGTAAGATTCCCCACAATTGTTGACGTATTTGACGGACATCTTATGTGCAACGATTGAATTTGTACTAGAAGCACTAGTACGAAGATTATGTGCGGATACTGATAATGTTCTTTAGTTATAGCTCCACTAATGATAGAGCTAGCTACGCCCTGGAGAAACGTTATACACTGTAGTATTGTACCATTACACACACAGATCATTCGTATATCTTGATACAATGCTTTATAATTCCATTTCTCTTTAGCCCTAGTTGTTTTATTTCCTGCTCATTCCTTAACTTTTTTGCCATATACACCGAATTCGACACTGAAAGAATATATATAATCTTGTTTATTTGTAATATTATTATATTTCTTCGTTTGTTGTGTATTTTGGTTTAGGTTTAGAATACTTTCTGTTGACTGCTTGATAAAAAGCTTGTGGACGAAACGTCGATTCAATCTGTTTTGTGAACTATTAACTATCCATTTCGTGCCAGTCTGTTTTCTTTCGAACTATTCTACTTATTTCGTTATGTTTTCCGTTACTGCTTATTCGTCAACAGTTTTACTACAGTTCCTTCAATTATCGTCTGCAATACATCAGTATCATGACACAGTAATCATCCAGGAATATGACAAATCCTAGTCAAATCGTAATTAAGTGATCCTCTGATCTTTCAAGAGATGTCACACTTTTCATCCTCATTCCTGGCCATTCTTATTTCTAGTTATTCTTAGGCGTATACGTATTCAATGCAGTTCCAAATTGGAGTGCTGAGATGTTATATCGAACCAATTCTTTTTTATATGTGTGAAGCATGGACTGTAAAGAAATAAATTCAAAGCGAATTAGAGGCTATAGAAATGTGGTTTCTGAGAAGAATAATGCAAATACCATGGACAGCCAAGAAAACTAATGCAGAGATTCTCATTTTGATGCTGGCGTAAAAAGACCAATCATATCAAATATTAGGGGCAGGCAGTCAAGGTTTCTAGGGTATGTGCTGAGAAGAACACAGCTTGAACACTTAATAACCACTGGATAGATCACGGGGAGAAGAGATAGGGATGACAAAGAGAAAAGTTACTAGATGGACTGGTATTGTGACACGGTAGAACTTATTGGCAAGAGACAGAGAGTCGTGGAGAAACATGATCGCCTACTCCATTCGGCATGGCACTTGATTGATTGATACGTATTCACCTGCATCAACATTACGTTCTTCAATTTGTAGTTTCTTCTTCAGCATTCATTCTCAAACTCGTGCAGATCAGTAGGACGTAGTTCGGAGAATAGAATGATTTGCGTCATGATTTACAGTTATCTGCAACATATGCGCCTTTCGGCCTAACATATCCGACTTCATTATGACTTATCAGTCACTTGGACACATATTGGGATGAGACAGCTAAATCTACCCAAAAACCTCCTCTCGCCTCCGTATACATTCATCCGATAACGGTGTCATTCTTTTCTCCCCTCTAGGGATCGAGATCACACGGACGGTTCTTTATCAAATCTCTTACTGCCGCCCTTAATGAGTCATTGCTTAGTGATGTGCCATCACGCATAGAATTATCACATAATTATAAATGCACATAACACAACATCCAACTATAGCCGTAGATATCTTGATTAGGAACAAACGTCACAGCACTGAGAGCATTCCCATATACGCTCTGCTTGCCGTTCCGTCAGTCATCTAAAAGTGTATAATCTCAGTGTCCCTGTCAGTTGCTGATTATGCGTTCTTCTGATCTTTCCGAAGAGGGAGTACTTTCTTCCATCGCCTCTAGTCCCTCTCATTTTTACCATTCTCTGAATATGTATATTGTCTCGTTCGAACTCCTCCTCGTCTTCTCGTATGGTATCCATGACTGCTTTAATGAATTAAATCCTATCTCTTCTTATCTCGGTGCCGTTCACAAAGCTTTCCCATACAACACATCGGCTCTTTCATTTCCCTTGACCCCAGCATAACATGGACAGTGGATCCATGTAATACTCTGCGCGTTGCTGAAAAGAGTGACCCATTAAGTTCTGATCTTGAAACTTTTCTATCTTGCGCAGCATACTTTGAGAGTCCGATAGAATCACTGAGTCAGTCGGTGGTAGCGTCTCCAACCATGTGAGAGCTGCTGTCACATCTTATATTTATATTCTCATACTCGATGTTGTAGTGGGGTACGCAGCTGGCTTCTTTCTTGTCATTCTGGTAGGCTTAGAAATTTCAACCAAAGCTGTTTGTTTCTTGTGTTACTGGCCACCTGTGTAAATTATTGTATCGCGTGGCTTCGAGTGTAGTAGTATGAGTTCTTGGAATATTTCCTCTGTTCTGTTGGCAGCCCAGTCACGAAACTCACTTCCCATCTTTATCACAACTGTTGTCAATAACTTTCTATCTTTGCCAAATGTCACCCATTCACAGCCTCTTCCCACTTCCTCCAGCTCAAAAAATCTGAGTAGGGTATCTTCTGCTTTTGCCATTGAGGGCCTTCCTCTCTTAATACGCCTTCCTTATGTGTTGTCTAGAGATTGGTGTAAGAGGGGATGATCATTATTGGCAACCTTAAATGTTCTTTAACCTGAGCTATTTTATGTCGTGCTTTATTGCTCGGTATGTCTAGGAGAAACCTCATGGCCGCGATAGGTGTATATCTTGTGCATCCTAGGACAGCTCTCATAGCCTAGTTTTGCACTCTCTTCAGTCTATTCACCAGTGTTTACGACAGTGTAAGTAAACCTAAACCATAGTCCAACACAGATAATACCACTGCCCGCATCATCTGAAGAAGAGTGTGCGCTTGCATCTTTGCAGATGCCATGATTTTGATTGCACTTATCCCCTTCCTAGCTTTCTGAATGACATTGTCCACATGTTTCAAGAAAGATACTTCTATAACAAGAAATGTCTAAATATCCCTGACAATGTCGATGCCCATGTAGGTGGCTGATGGTACTGTGTCTGTGCCCAATGACTATGTTGTTACTAAGCGAAAACCAGACGATCTTTGCCTTGGTGGGATTGATGGCTGCCTTGTAGTCAGTGCACCAGAGCGAAAAATGTTCTAGATTACTCTGAACTCCATAAATAATGTCTCGTCTGTCTCTTCCGTGCTTGTACATCAAGAGGTCGTACGCATATGTTTGTATCGATCCTGGTTCAGCCTCATGAAGCTGAGCTATTTTGCATGTGAAGATATTAAAGAGTGCATGTGATAGTGGCGATCCCTGTGGCAATCCCGGTGCTATAGTTCTGATCTCTGATGTCTAGGATCCAAATCGCAGAGCAACAGGTCCGGACATTAAGACAATTGCTATCCATCGAATTATCTACGAATGGATGCTGAGTTCACTTAGCACATGTATCAGCTGGCCGAAATAGGCAAGAAATACATACATATATTTTTATCACTATTTTATTGCTGTTGTGAAGACATGCTATGTTCTGTTGCGTGAATCCGTGGCTGCCGGTGCCATTTTCGGTCTGATATCTCCGACTTCAGCACCTGTGCTGACTGGTAAGGACTGTAGTCTATACTGGATGTAGGAATGTCCCGATAAATGTTAGTTTCCATCTCCACTTCAAGATGTTGGCATTGAACGATATAATTCATAATTAAGATGGAATATCGAAATACACAGAGACAATATTCAGTAATAATATAAATGGTGTCAAATACAATTAACTAGATGAAGTCAAGTATCTTGGCACCATTTAACATCAGGTGCTCGGTGATCCAATAAGATCATGAGTAGTGTAGCACAATCAGTATCATCATTTCAAAAAACGCGAAACTTTCTATGTGATAGATTACTAGCAATGAATATGCGAATTCGAGTGCTCGGAAATCGTATAGAGCAAATTCGTGTTTTATGGATGTGAAGCATAGTTAGTAAACAAAAGAGTTCATGGTCAGCTGGAAGTTACTCATGTGTTTACTCATGAAGTAACTGGATGTGTTTTAGAGAAAAATGATGACCATCCCATAGACAGCGAAGAAGTTCTCAGAGATGCAGGAGTAAAAGAACATAATATAGCATAAATTTGAATCGTAAAGTCATAATTTTAGGACATGTTATGAGAAGAGCAAAACCTGACCATTTAGTAACCACCGAAAAGATCAAGGGGTGGAGAGACAGCGAAGACAAAGAGAGAAATTGCTGGATAGGTTGTCGCTATGGCATGAGAGAATTGCACCAACTGAACTTATTAACAAAACACGAGAAAGAGAGTTGTGGAGAAACATGATCGCCTAATCCACTCACAATGTACCTTTCTTAACTGAAGTATCTATTAAATAAAGAGATTGTTAACGAAGTACAGGGAACGTTAGAAACAGACTAACCGAGGGCAGTGATACATGACGGTATAAGATTCTGAGGAGACAAACCTATTTGCGCTCGAGTTGCGTCTTTAGTAAATGCGACACCAATATAGTTGTACATTATTTCTTCTAATCAGTTAAACATCTAGCCTTGACAGTTTCGAGACTTCTCTACAAACTACGTTTCTGCCTCAAAGACTTCCTCATCATATCAATTTCTTCATGAAGCAGACGTGTCTAGACATTCGCATAAATGCATTTAGAATTATATGCAGAGTTCTTTCGGCAGCCAATACAAATGAGATGTGTGCCAACTTCGATAACTAAAAATCAATCAAGAAATCGATCTGTAAACTTGCAGCTCTGGACCAACAGCAGGCAGTGATTTTTTCATTATCTGCAGACGACCATGAACAATCTATTCCAATCAACATTACTACGTCAGTGACATGGTGGGTCATTTCCTTCAAAAGGATGTTAGCTATCATGTCTTTTAGTAAGACGAGACAGTGTTCTGTAACCTGATTAGAAAATGGGGGAATATTGCTGGGTTGGGTCATAAATGACATATTGTCATACTAGTTTACATGAGCTTACATTGTTATTATATTAGTTGGTGAATTCTCTGATTTCTTTATTAATTTATTAAATTATCACATTGTTATATTAGGTAGTGAGTTGTCAAAGTGTTATATTAGTTCATATGTTCTCAGAATGTTATAATGGTTGGTAAGTTCTCAAAGTGGTATATTAGTTTGTAAGTTCTCAAATTGCTATAATCGTTGATACGTTTTCAATGATTATATTAGATGACAAGTGCTAAAATTGTTATAATAGGTGGCAAATTTTCAAAGTGATATGTAAGTTAATAAGTTCTGAAATGGTTAAATTGGATGAGAAGTTCTCAAATTGTTATAATGGTTGGTTAGTTCTTATATTGTTATAATGGTTGGTAAATTCTGAAATTGTTATAGTGGTTGATAAGCTATCATCATCATCAGGTGCCATGCCGGGTGGCGTAGGCGGTCATGGCTCTCCACAGCTCTCTGTCCACAGTATTATGTATCAAAGTCGTTGTTGTTTCTTTGCCGTGCCAGGTTGTCGAAATGTCTACTATTTTCTCACGTTGTCGCCCTCTGTCTCTGGTGCCTTCAATCTTGCCTGTTGTGATTATGTTCTCTAAACCTGCCTGTCTCATGAAGTGGCCAAAAAAAGAAGATTGCCTTTTTCTTATATTGTTGATTAAGGTCCGTGATAAGCTATACATTTTTATAATAATTTATACGTTCTCAAATTGTTATGAGGGTTGGTAAGATCTCAGATTGTTATATTAGTTGATAAGTTATAAATTGATATAATAGTTGATAAGTTCTCATATTGTTAAAGTGGTTGATAAGTTCTCATATTGTTATAATGGTTGGCAAGTTCTCAAAGTGGCAAATTAGTTGATAATTTCTCAAAATGATGTTACTTGATAAGTTCCCATATTGTTATATCAGGTGGTGAGCGCTTAAATTATCATTTTATGATATCACTTAAATATACAACAGTTTAACAACATATTCAAAAATACAACAGATTTAACAAGTAGTTTTCACACACTTCCAGACTACCAACAGACAGCATGTCACAAATGGCCATGACACATAGATATAACGGCTATAAAGCGAGAGGCAGACCATGTAAAAGATGGATCACAGAAATAAAAAAGCCACAGGAACAAGCTTACAAACAGCGCACAAGAAGGCCATCTCCAAAGAACTCTTCCACCCCTGATGCCGCAAGTAAAACAACGGCCACATCGTATAGATAGAATTAAATAAAGTTCATTTCGATAATTTAGCCTTGGATTGCATTGGATATCGCTTTATTCACTCATATATACACAACCACACATACAAATATAATCACACACATACATGCACTTATACACATAAAAACGCACACTATACACACAAACACTAGTTACAAAAACTCTCACTGCAATCGTAACATCAGAAAAGAGCAGACATTTTCGTTTACAAATGGTATCTGAATTATGTTCTCGCTTTTAGCAAGTTCCTAACAACTTTCTTTCTTAGAAATTGGGAAAAGATTTATAACCTGGATTGATTGATGTTTGGTCAACATCTTGAAAACAACAGCGGACAACGTGATCACGTTTTAGACAATCTAGAGAACTGACATCAATAATTTATTTTTGATTCATGACGCGAAATGAAATAGCCGGGCAATCATTGTTGAAATAGAAAACCTTGATCTTCATGTTCTTTTGATTGAATGCTGTATTTTTTTCTGTTAAATAAAATGTGTGATCGAAGAAAAACACACGGTATTGTTAGGTTATATGATTGACGTGCATAGTCTGATCGTGGCGAGAGATTTATTGACTAAGACTAGTTTCGTTTGGTAATGCATCAGAGCACATACACGATTGCGGCACCTGATCATATATCAATGGTGTGATTATACATTCTACAATGATGTTAGATATTCTAAAATGAGAGGAAAGAAGAAAAAGTAGATATATGACCACTCAGCTGACGTCACAACCTTGATACAATAAAATGATTGAATATGTTATTATTGGCATGTTTTCTCAGTAAGGGAGCTGCAGGCAGGTGGTGCTTATAGTTTCTTGATAAAGGCAGCATGTCCTCACTGTCGCAAGGTCATGTACAGGGTCACTTAAAAAAATTTTGATATTAACCTTTTCCTCACCAGGAATCGACAGTGAAACTCACGGATGTGAGATAAGCACTCTGCCTCTCTATAAAAGATCGAGTACATCCTAAAAATATATTATATGTTACGACTGCAGTACAACTGTAATCCGACAGACGAATATTGCAAATACTGTGTAATAAGTTGTGCATAACCAGTGAAAGTACAACTAATACATGCTAGATTGGACATTTAGACAAATACGTCTTCATTAAGAACACAATATCTTAATCAATTATTCCCAAAGCAGAAACACATAAACATCAGATAAAAAAATTACTGATATTGTTAGATAATATAATTAGTGCTTACGTAAAACACAGGTTTTTATAATCGCTTCACTCAGACACGACAGACTATAACTAAAACTAGTGGGTAATGATGTGCACACAAGAAAGCATACAAATTACAATGCACAAAACATATTCAACGTTTTAGATAATATAGGAAAGATAAACGATATATGCGCATGAACAAAAAGATGGATGTTGTATCGTGCTTTGTTCCATATTCCAGTCTATTGTTGTTGTCGTCCATGTGAAAACCGAGACTGGACCTCTAGCTCATAGTGCACAAAATGGGTCCACTGCCGTATCTACGGGCATATCTATGAGGTGACTAAGGAAGGTTGGGGGCGGTGAGATGACAACCTGTAACAAATGAAACAAAACACATTGTTACTGCAGATCTTACCCCGATTTCCTTCTTTTTTTGTCAAATGGTCCTCCTGGATGTTGGCGAGAAGCATGTCAGTAAACAATGCAGGTATTGTGGCAGACAGCTAGGTGGCGGGAAATGATAGGTGTGTAATCACTGCAGATGGTTCAACAGATCTGATGAAGTGATGAACTAATTGGCCCAAACATTTAAGTTGCCTGGCTGGATATTCTGATCATGTGGTACTGCCCAACTTAAAAGAACTTCCCTTCTGGAAATAAACATGCATCCATAACTATTGTCTATTGTCTTTCCCCGGGTGAATGATTGTTCATGGCATTCAAACTTGCCCTTAAGCGTAGGGGTGGGAGCTTAATCTGTCGTTCCAAGGCGATATGTGTCGCCGAGGTTGCATTTAATCCATGTTTGTTCAAGGCTATCGTGATGGTTTCTATCCACCGTTTTCTTGGTCTACCTTTGGCTTTACGCCTGGATATTTTTGCATTATATGCTCTTATTGGTATTTGGTTTGGCTTCATTCTCATAAGGTGACCGAATTCATAACTGCTTCCCCTTAAAACACACACACACACACACGCACGCACACACGCACACACACACACACGCACACACAACTATTCCTTTGAGTCAGCAAATATTATGCATTTGATTGTCAATTCCGTGACTCAAATGAGGAGGATATGTTTTAGAGTCAAATCTGTACTCAAATAAGGAGGTTATGTTTGAGTGTTAATTCGGTCAGTGACTCATCTGAGGACGATATGTTTGAGTGTCAATTCCGTGACTCATCTGAGGGGGATATTTTTGAGTGTCAATTCCGTGACTCATATGAGGAGGTTAAGTCTGAGTATTAATTCCGTGACTTAAATGAGGAGGTTATGTTTGAGTTTAAATTCCGTGACTTAAATGAGGAGGATATATTTGAGTGTCAATTCCGTGACTCATATGAGGAGGATATGTTTGAGTGTCAATTCTGTGACTCATATGAGGAGGATATGTTTGAGTGTCAATTCCGTGACTCATCTGAGGAGGATATGTTTGAGTGTCAATTCCGTGACTCATATGAGGAGGATATATTTGAGTGTCAATTCCTTGACTCATATGAGGAGGATATTCTATTAGCAGAAAGGATACGTGCTGATAAGAGCTACCTGCCCTGCTCATAACTAACTGATTTATTCCATCATCAGCATCACCATTATAGATGCAGACGGCAAAGGGGAAAAAGCAAAACTGAGATATAAGGACATCTTGAAAACAGCATAAAACGATTTCATAAAGAGTAATTTATTGGGAATAACTGACTGAAGATCTTACAGCACGGGCTACTGCGCTGATGTTTCTAAGCACCTGATGGGGAGATGAGAAGTCTAGAGACGTAGACAAAAATCATTTGTATCCTTAAACACAGTTTTGTTGCGTATAATCTGTTCTCGCCCTGCGGATCAAAGTTCATAAAATCAGCCAAGAGAAAGAGAGAGACAGAGAGAGAGAGAGAGAGAGAGAGAGAGAGAGCGAGAGAGAAAGAGGCTGTAATTTGAGGACTTATAATTGTGTAATATTTACACCAGCCTACCTCCAGTGCTTCTCTTTACACCAACTTGCCTCCAGTCCTTCTCTTTACCCCAAATTGCCTCCATTCCTTCTCTTTACAACAACCTGCCTCCAGTCCTTCTCTTTACACCAACATGCCGCGTCCTTCTCTAAGGACCCAAAAGATCATCATCCTGATTATAGAGATTGTATGCTTCTATATTTAGTGATTTCTGTGGTAATTCTATTTTGTTTATCGACCTACCCTTAAATAGTTAATCATTGATAATGTTATATGAAGCATCTAATCGTATTGCATACAGTCATATAGACTTTGTGGTTAAGTGACAGTAGTGATTTCTTTCAGTGATCTAGACCGCGACGGAGATAGAGAAGATGCACGAAACTACTAACAGATGTTCAGTTACTAGCATCGCCATCATAACGGATGGTCAGAGTTACTACCCTCGATCATATGGTAAATGTTCAGTTACTACCCTCGATCATATGGTAAATGTTCAGTTACTACCCTCGATCATATGGTAAATGTTCAGTTACTAGCATCACCACCACAACAGGTGATGAGTTACGAGCCTCGTCACTAAAACAGATGGTCAGTTACTAGTCTCGCCATCATAACGGATATTCCCTTACCAGCTTCGCCATCAAAACAAATGTTCAGTGATTAGCCTCACCACCAGAACAGATGGTCAGCCTATGGACCGAGAAATATCCATTGCTCTTTGGGAGTCCGCGTGATCAGAGAGTGTTAAGATGCATGAGTTAATATCAATAATGTGTGTATTGGGATTTAGAATAGACTTAGCCGGAAGAGAACATATAACACATATTTTTTTAAACAGCACTGAACCATCATAGAACAGGAACCATCAGCTGTTATATCTTGAGAGTTTTAATGAAGCGAAGATCTCAGCACCTATGGACATATCTGGTGTACAAAGAGTATAATCAAAATACCTAATACTAAATTCCGACATAGTTAATTGTGCATTCGGATCGTTTAGAAATCAAAGACAAACTATTGAAGTATTTATATTGTCTATAAAAACACCACAACCAATAAATTCAGGGTTGATGGCTTGGTCCTAAGTAGGTTTTTCTAAGACTAAACGCCTAAAGAAATGAGCATACAGAGATCTGGAATAGAGGATAAAACAGAGACAAATAGAGAGTAGTTTAATAATGAGAAGTGGGCGATTATAAAACGACAAAGGAAATGAAGAAAGATGGACATTGGGGGTGTAAGAAAAAAGAAAGAGAAGAAAACAAACGAGTCAGAGAAATGTAGATCTAGTTTTGCTAGTTTGAAAAAAACACGTCGTGTAGGTTTGTTCCATCATGACTGCTATTACGAAACCGATTTGAAAATCTGTCCACACTTCAACAATTTTGTGGTCATCACCATAATGGAAAATCTTGTTGCTTGTCAATCCAATTTTTTCTTTTTATTATGTCATTGATTTCTAGATCTGTCTTATGTCTTGTCTTTATCAATTTCATTCTCTTTTACAAGGTCTAGTCTCCACCAAGTTTGAAGTCTACACAAAGTTTGAAGTCTCCACCAAGTTTGAAGTCTCCGCCAAGTTTGACGTCTCCGCCAAGTTTTAATCTTTATGATACTTAAGATGATGATACCAATCAAAATAAAAGAGTAACAAACTATTGTCTATTGTCTATCCCCAGGTGAATGATAGTTCATGGTATCCACACTCGTCACAAATCGAAAAATTGAAGCCTCAGTCGTCGTTCGAAGGCTAAATGTGTCGCCTTGGTTGCGTTGAGTCCATGTTTGTTAAAGGTTATCTTAATGTTTTCCATACACCTTCTTCTTTATCTACATTTTCCTCTATATCTGGATATTCTTTTGTTATACGCTCTTATTGGTATTTGGTTTAGGTTCACTCTCATAATGTAACCGAACATTTTACTTGTTGTCATTCGATATATTTCATACATAATATTATACCCATTCTTGTCCTAATGTCTTCATTTATTTCTTGCATTTAGTTTTGTAACCAATGCAGGTTTTCTCATATACTTCATTTCACATGTAATGATTTTACTTTAATGCGAATCTCCTATATAGTCTATATTTGACATTAGTAACAGATTTTTGATATAAAAATTTACATATTATCTGTCTTTTGATTTCCATCTTAATCTGTGTATATAGAAGTAATGATGAAAGTTGGTACGTCACTGTGTTTACTTTCTGAGACCTTGTTTCTATGTCTAGTCTTCCAAAAATATGTGGAAATGTACTGTCACAAGTATACGTTTACCTGTATCGTGAATGTATACTCACAAATGATGGTACATGTGAAACAAAAGTTAAAAAGTAGAACAGGAAAGCTGAAATTACTTTTAATTACAAGATGGAGTCTATTAAGTCACTGCTAAAGTCAATGAATTGTTGATCACTTATTTGCAATGTTGTGCACTTATTTGTAATGCTGGAGGCCAACTGCATCACATGAATTGTGGGTATTTAGCTATAATTTGTGTGATGTCAGTGTTGCTGAAAACATTTATGTTAAAAAACATCACTACTGCTCATGTCAATCGCGTATTGGGTAAAGTTTCTCGTGACATAAGCAAGTTATTTTCAGCCAGTAAAAGTTGACTCAAAAGCTAACAGAAATATGCTGAATCACGCTGTACACTCGAGCAAGGAAGTACACAACTTTCAATGATGTCATATTGAGCACTTATATTTCATTACAGATTCGGTACATAGTGACTTTATAGACCCTCTATTCTAAAATCAAAACAGTTTGCAAACTAAATATTAGAATCGTCAGTTGCTACATTTACCCAACTCTAATATGGGACTCATATACATGGTTAATGAACACACAGCTAGAAGTCAAAATAGATGTATTTGTGATATGGATATATATATATATATATTAGGGATACCTGGTCCTGATAGTGACGTCCGTTGATGGCGGGTGTTTCTCTAATCAAGTCTGGGTCATTCCGTCGATCGTTGGATTAATCAACTAACATCGTAAATTCCAGACCGATTTGTGTAACAGAAGTCAGTTCATTCCAAATAATCTCTTGAATGGATACCTACAGGAAAAAAGCCAGGGGTAGAACAACAGAAACACTCAGAAGAACAATACTTAGAGATAGTAAAGCAATCAATATCCATACTATTCAAGAACTGCACAGAATAGCCTTGCACAGACATAGTTGGAGAGATCTGACCTCTGCCCTATGCGCTAACCTCACCGCAAAAGGAAAATGAATGAATACATTTTTGGAAGGAGAAAAAGATGAACAAATTGGCTCTACACTGCATATAAAAATAAAGGAACTATATAAGGAAATATACATCGTGCAAACGAAATTTGTTGAAGATATTACTTGAAGTTAGAATTCATGGGATACAAACAAGAGGTAGGCTGAGATACAAGTGGTTGGGACACATCACAAGATGGATAAAATACATGTAAACAGAGCACACAGCATAGAAAAGAGATAGAAGATGTTGGAAGTCCTTTGTAGCCAACCTTTGATTTGGCGACGACACTTCATGATGATAAAAATATGATGATGACGTATATGAGAGTATTCAAACTCTTCAAAGACACGCCTCAAGTCATCCTTGAAACATCTTAACATTGACGTAAGCTCTTGGGAGAGCCTCGCTCAGGATAGAACAGCAAGGTCTTACAGCATTGGAACGGGAGCACTAGCGGCGGAAGAATTCAGACAAGATACTGCAGGACAGAAGCGGACACGTAGAAAAGAAAAAAACATCTCAACCTCACACAGATACCTTCTATTGTTGTCAATTCTGTAAAAGAACATTTTATGCGCGCATTGGACTTGCTAGTCATTTAAAAACGCACTATTAACTTTTATTATTTTTATTATTTATTGTTATTATCATTATGGTTGAGTTTTTGGTCATCGTCGAACACGACGGACGAACATCATCATTCAAACTGAACTCTCTTCCGTATACCATATTGCCAAACCATGAGCATACATTGCCACTCTTGTACCATGTAGTAGTTCAGCCACAAGATCATTGAAGTAGACCAGAAACAACGTGGGGGACAACACCCCTACCTGTGGTTCCACCGTGATGTAGTAGGACCATATTGCTTGTGTAACCTTCTAGTTATACTCTAGCTATTCTGTTAGGTAGGTACGTTTTATCCAATTGTAAATCCTACCATCCACTCTGCAATTTCTCAATTTCTATAGAAATTATCCTATCCATACCTTGCCAAAATATTTCCTCAGGTCTATGCGGGATGCTAGGGCCAGTTTATTATCTTGAAATGCATCCTCTATCTATTGAGAAAGGTAGGTTACCTATCTTCCGTAGAGTAGCATTGTCTGAAGCCTGCTTGCTGTGACTACATAAAGGTTTTTGCTCTCAATATCACATTGAGGCCTGTGGTTGATAACACACACCATAGTTTTACATAGACAACTTGTGAGAATGATTGATCTGTAGTGGAGGCTGTGGTGCTGCTATTTTTAATACTGATTTATGGATTGAATGGCGAGTTATTATTTAAGAAAAAAAATATAAATAAGGGGAAATATATGAGTTAATAAATGAGAAGAGTATGGGAAAATTATGAAAAATATGCTAGTACAGACAATATATGTGAAAAAAAACGGAAATATATGAGAAATATATGAGAAATATATGAGAAATATATGATAAATATATGAGAAATATATGAGAAATATATGAGAAATATATGAGAAATATATGAGAGATATATGATTATATTAGAATTATCTATAATATAATAGTAGTGTTCTGTTAGATCTCAGGAACCTTCTATAAATAGCGCAATTGCATCACAGAATTTCCTTGCGACATCCAATAAAAACGATTGGTGTCGTGACTTTATTGGAAGCAGACGACATTTTCGTATGCAAATATTATTGATGCGCTAACAGGTAAACTTCTGTATCGGCTTGTCGTTAAAGGTATCTAAAATACATTATATTTAAAGTATAATTTCCTTTAAATGATGGATGAAGATGATCCAATCGCAAGAAAGCGTCATAAAACAATATAGCGAAAGACTAGATAGTGGAGCCGCCAAGTCAGGAGTCACTCGCTCGAATTCGTTGTGCAAATGCTGCAGAGCACAGACATAGAATTGAATGAGAGGTGCAAAGAATTGATCAATAAACCCTTCAAAAGAGATAAACACGAGTTCCTAAGAATGCTGATTTACATCGGCGTCGAACTAACCTTGAATCACCAGCGCAAAGAGAAAATAAGCAAGCTATGAATAGAGAATACCAACTTCATCATAGACAGCATGAAACTGTTAAGCAAACGCAGAGACGTCGAGCTGCGTGTGCCGAGATTCACTCATTGTCACAAATACGTCAGAGTAGAGCAATTTCAAATGAAGCAGCAAATATTGCTGAGGATCGTGTTGCTGCACATAACTGTGGAACTTTCGATATTATATGTGAATTTTGTGATGCTAAAAATGTGTTTGATGAGCATCGCCACCATTTTAAGTTTACAAGTTGTTACCGAAAGGGAATGATCATCCCAAAGCCACAAGACATCCGCGGTAATACGATGGAGTATCGCCCGTTGCTGCGCTTGATGCTCTCTGATAATACACACCCTAAATACACACATTTTCGCGAGAATATTCGCTCTTACAACAACGCACTATCTTTCACGTGAATTGAAGCAAAAACTACGGATTGTCAATGTCGAGGTTCATATGTTCTAAAAGCTCATAGACAACAGTTTGCTGAGTTGTATGTTTTGGACAGTACTCAAGCAACAGACGTTCGTCAAGCACACGCAACAACATGCGAAAGAGAAATGCTTGATATCATCGATCGATTTTATCATTAATACAATAGACTAGCACAGTCGTATCAGGTAATGAGTGATATTGAAATAAGAGAGATTCAGAATTCTGAGAAAACGCAATAGTAAACATGGTCTTCAAGCGTAATCGTCAATGTGATAAACGTCGCTATAATGAACCAACATCTAACGAGATTGAATGGTTTTCGTCAACGACGATAGTTCATTAATATCAATATGCTTAGCTCGATCATGTATCCAATGTCATACTCATTTGTGTTCCCATTCGATGAGCCGAATTGACCAGCACAGTAGCAATGTTAGACATATCAGGGTAAGCAACCCAACAAATTTCGTCCCGACGGGACAACGGGTCCCGACTGTATCCGAACGAATCTAGTGTTATTAATGAAAATATGAGAAAAGTGGCCTATCACAACATTTCTGTACATTCAGAAAAGTTCATCAATGTGGCTTATATTATCTGTGACACCCTGACCTGCTACATACAAATGATATATTCGAGTGAGAAAAGATGTATTCTATCTTAACATGCAAAAAAAAAAAATATGTTCGAAAAATGTGATTACAACTATCAACCCAGCAAGATTTTATCGTAAAGTAAATATATAGTTAAATTCATCGTCTTCCAATATGTGCACAGTAGCGAATGAAAATATATCCAGCAGCGATAACCTTGATCAAGTGCTAACTAAATATACACAAACGGTGAATTATTTATTTTTACAGAATCTGTATTTGTTACAAGTAAAAATATGGTCTGGATGAAATTACTGTATGTGTGGACGATATCCTGAATATGCGATTTCTGTTTGTATATACAATCACTGTTATAGATGAATGAACAAGTGGCTGTTGTCAATGAGTGTTTCAGATTGGGCATATACAGAAGAATGAGATATATTTCTTGTAAACAGGGACAAGTAATGAAGGCATTCTGGAGATGTTACGAATATATACGAACATGAATGATAAACTGATACATTTAAAGGAATATGAATGTAAAAGAATATACATTTTTGTGATAGACGAGTAATTGATCTGAGGTCGATATTAAATCAATGTGATAGATCGAATATGGATACAAATCTTGAAATAAATTTGTCAAACTTGTCAAACTATGAGAAGGCTATAACAAACTTGTCAAACTATGAGAAGGCTATAACAAACTTGTCAAACTGTGAGAAGGCTATAACAAACTTGTCAAACTATGAGAAGGCTATAACAAACTTGTCAAACTATGAGAAGGCTATAACAAACTTGTCAAACTATGAGAAGGCTATAACAAACTTGTCAAACTATGAGAAGGCTATAACAAACTTGTCAAACTATGAGAAGGCTATAACAAACTTGTCAAACTATGAGAAGGCTATAACAAACTTGTCAAACTATGAGAAGGCTATAAAAAACTTGTCAAACTATGAGAAGGCTATAACAAACTTGTCAAACTATGAGAAGGCTATAACAAACTTGTCAAACTATGAGAAGGATATAACAAACTTGTCAAACTATGAGAAGGCTATAACAAACTTGTCAAACTATGAGAAGGCTATAACAAACTTGTCAAACTATGAGAAGGCTATAACAAACTTGTCAAACTATGAGAAGGCTATAACAAACTTGTCAAACTATGAGAAGGCTATAACAAACTTGTCAAACTATGAGAAGGCTATAACAAACTTGAAACTAGGAGAAGGCTATAACAAACTTGTCAAATTATGAGAAGGCCATAACAAACTTGTCAAACTATGAGAAGGCTATAACAGTTCTTCTGTGGTTAAGTGGTTAGAGCAGTATTTTTCATCAAATCTCCCAGTTATCATGGACTTGGCTATTCTTAAGTGTGATGGATATTTCAAACCTAAAAGGGAGTTTACGTCTAAAACGCGAAGATGGTTAGGATTAACTCCTAATAAAGCGTTCTTATAACGATCATACCTAGCTCAAGGACATGTGAATCAGGAGATCAGGAAGTTAGAATAATATAATATATGGAGGCATTCATCTTAACCTAATAAATACATATTTTAAAGAATGGTGGGCTGCAGTAAAACAATGTATCACAACCGTAAATAAATATAAAACAATTAGAATTAGTTGAATAGGTTGTGCAATGCGCATACAATCGAAAAATCCGACGTTTCGACCAAATTGTCTTTTCAAAATAAGTACAAACAAGGAAACATTAAAGTACCAAAGATACTACATTGAGTTATGTAGCTTCCTATGAAATAAGACACTAAACGGCTAACTACATAATACACGGATTTAGTGCAGTATTCAATTCGTTCAATTGTACATATTTGTGCGTTCATAAGCGCCATTATATAAGTAAAAAATGAGAAATATAAGAGAGTATTAGGATATAGAATGTATATTTCGCTGAAGGACTCTTTTCGTTTTGTCTTGTTTACTTTTACCGCCCTATGTTTTATTTGCTACTGTATTGAGTGTCATGTGACGTATTCTTCCCCAGAACGTTGTCTTCCCAGTGATCTACCTGAATCATTCTCTGTCTTGGGCGATGCAGCATGCCTTTTTTAACTGCTTGAAAAGTTCTGTTATCTTTAATGTCTACAGTCCATCATCTTCTTGGGCTGTCTTTCCTCCTTCACCCAAATGATCTTCTCTCCATTATTTGTTTTCCTATACAGTTATGTCTATTTATATGACCAAACAGGTGTAGTTTTTTTTTGATGATGATTTTAGTAACCAACACTCTGGAATCTTCAATGTGTTTATAATATCTGGGTTTCTCCTTTTTCAATCCATGCTAGTTTAAGTATTTTTCTATAGCGTTTCATCCCATGGCGTTGATCTTCTTTGCCGCTGTTTTATTTAGGTTCCATTTTTCGTAGCTGTACGTTGCAACCGGAACATTTAAAGTTCGTAGCATTAGCAGTGTCGTTTCTATTTTGTTGTATATGATTTTCCATATGTTTTTCAACCGTGTAATTTTATAATATTCCATTGCCAATCTCTTCCGTATCTCCGCCATGCAGTCTCCTGCACCGTTGATGTTTGCTCCTTAATATTCGAATGTATCCACACATTCTATCTCGGTATTGTCTATTCTGATTTTTGGTTGTTGTGTTGTTATATCTTTTGACATGATTTTTATTTTCTTGCGCATTTAAATATGAATTGTGATTCGCTGTATTTCTGTGTGTTCTTATTTGCTGTTCCAATCCCTTTATATTAGTTGAAAGAAGCACAGTCGAACGCTTTTGAATAATCTATGAAGCACTGTAATGTAAATTCCTGTAATGTAAATTCTCATTCTTGTCTTTCTAACATGTTTTTTAGCATACAGTCGTATTTCCATTTGAGTTAGTGTCTAGAAGATTACATAATTCCCTCCGTGTCGCCATCTATATTGGTGCTATATTCTATGCGTGTTTGTTCTTATCTTAAGAAATACCCATTGTTCGAAACGTCGATTTGCTATCTCTGTAAAATATTTTCATGACTATTTTTTTACGTTTAAAAATATTTATCTATCTAATAAATAATGAACAGATACTTTTTTTTTAAAGATCATTTAGAAATATTTACTTTTCTGCTCAATTCAAAGGTAGAAGTTATTGATTCGATATTTCTTAGTTTCAAACAGTATACATTCTTAGTTCCAAGCAGTATAAATTATTTATTCAACGAAGCATAAATTCTTTGTTTCAAAGAGTATAAATTCATAGTTTCAAGCAGTATAAATTCGTAGTTTCAAGCAGTATTAAGTCCTAATTCCAAGCAAAATATACATTTTTATTTTCAAGCAGTATAAATTCATTTTTCCAAGCAGTATAAATTCTTAGTTCCACAAGCAGTATAAATTCATATTTCCAACAAGTATAAATTCCATTGTTTTCGCATGCTGGTCTGGGCCAAGTAGGTATTGCTTATAAAACTATAAATGTTATTCTCCACAGAAACAAAGGCATAATTCCCCATGCACTTTTTATTATCGTGTTTCCACCACTCAGGGAAACACATGCCTATAAGTAACAGGAGAAACGGGGTGTGAGCGCTTACTGTGGTTAAATAAAATATATTTCTTATAGTGAGGCATGACCCTTTCCATCGCGAACGTTAGTCCAACGTGGTTATAAGATATGTTTTCGGCTAAAAAATAATAACGGGGATCGTGGTTCAGGTTATCTTGTGTTCACGTTTTCGAAGTTTTATAATTAGCATTATGTCAATGTGTTAAGATCAATAAACGTCGAAGAGGACTGGCCAATGAAGAGCATCATATCAAGAAAGCTGTGTTTGTTTTTGACTGTATAAAGAGGCATAGCAGCATGGAAAGATTAATAGCTTAAACAGAGTTAACGACAACAGGGAAGACTTCGCAGAGGACGACGACAGTGCAGTGATATATCAGATTACTTAAACATAAGTTCTAGTTGCGGCAGGTCAACTCGTCCAGCTGACTTATATGGTATTTGTCTATTACCGTTTTATTCTTGTATAACATTTGTCCTGAATGCCTTTAGTATTGTATGGTTTTAGCCTCATATGGTTTTTGTCTTGTACAGCTTTAGTGTCGTATAGTTTTAGTCATGTACGTGTCCGTGATCTTTTTCTTCAGTGTTCATTTTCAAACTCCCGCCGATTCTCTCTTGTGATCCCAGTGGGGCAGTGGTCCCACTAGATTTTGAGCAGGATGTAGGTAATAACTAGATTTGCGCCAATAGCCCGATGTAAGTCTTCGTCGGAGTCCGTAATCAACTGCATGTTACAGTTAATGCTCATGTGTTTATCTCCCCTTATGTTGCTAACTTCTATGTGATGTCACGTCATAGATTCCACATCTTATGTTGCTAACTTCTATGTGATGTCACGTCATAGATTCCTCATCTTATGGGCCAAAACAAAAAATTACCCATAACTAAGAATTGAATCCTAGACTACTTGGGCTAGTCAATGAAAGCACTCTAGCCACAGCACTATCTCTGTCATGGGAATTTAATAATTGTACAGGGAGATATAGACAAGCGCACACAACGGTCTGTTCCTCGTTTGTAGATATTTCGAGAAAGTGGAAGATGATTCGATGTTCTCTCAGAAATTAATCACACACCATAATAAAACATGCGCTTGACTGGAATTCACATAGATTTAAAAGGAATGCGATTTCTAAGAATACTTGAAGACGAATACTGTAAAAACGATTATCATTGAGACGTCGGTGAATTGTAACACGTGCATTCTTCTTCTTCTTCTTCTTCTTCTTCTGCGTTTGTTCTCAAACTCCTGCAGATTAGCGTGATGTAGTCCGGAGAACGGAATGTGTTGTGTCATGGTTTACATAATTGCTGCGATATCTGCGCCTTTCGGACTGACACATTCGACTTCAGCATGGCTATCGGTCACTGACCCTATATGGAATGGGACAGCTAACTCCATCCCATAACATCCTTAGTTGCCTTTTACGACATGCCTGGAAAGTAAATAGTGATGCTATTCTTTGCTCCCCTTTCGGGCCCCGGCAACACACGGGCGACACGTGCATTCTAAAAATTACTTATATAGTTGTCAGAATCATGTTTTGATGCAATTTTTGTAGAATTCATCTTAATTTATTGTCTGAGATATAAAATCTAGTTCTCTGCACTTCATGTAATTTCGATTTTGTTCAATTCTGGTTAGGATCACATTTATGATAGCCTACTTGACGTTTCGAGTTTACTGTAGTGTTCCTTTACTCAAATTCTCTTAACTCTGTAGAGATTTTGTAAAAATGTTACCTTGGCGCAATTTCTCTCTAGTTATTTTTGATATTCAACACAGGTTTGTTCTAATTTTTACTGGTTTCACAAGTCAAGAAAATAAATGTCTTTGAGTGCTTTGGATTTTTTAGACTATTTTTGCGGTATATTTGATATGCTGATTCCATAAATGACATCATATTTTCCATATCAGATGTGGTTTCTGAGATACAGACATTTGATATGTTGATTCCATAAATGGCATCATACTATCCTTACTAGATGTCATTTCTCAGTTACAAACATACTATATAAACGTAAGCTACATGATACATTTTCTTCGTATTGCCCATGACGTGTGTCGTTGGTTACCATGTCTTTCCACAGCCTCCTACTTCGTGTGCGGTCAATCATTTCCGATACCGATGTTCCCTATGCCACAATGCTAGGTTGTCTAGCATCGTCTCTCTTTGTCTGTCCTTCCTCCTCTTGCTCTTCAACGTTCCTGTTATTACAATGTGTTCCATTTTTTTCACGTTTCATGATGTGTTAAAAAAAATGAACTATCTCTTTCTGATGCGGGCAAGCATCTCTATTTTTGAATAAACTTTTTTCAATATTTCTTCTTTTCTCATTGCATATGTTCGTGGTGCACGCATACACGAGGCAATTGTTTTATTACTGTGAATTTCTGGATAATATCTAGTCCATACGCTGTAATTTATTTTATCGACGATCTATTAGTCTTTTTAACTCATGTTGACTTTCTGATAAAAGGAATATGTCATATGCATATCTCAGATTGTCTATTATTTTTCCACTGATCTTGAATCATGGCTTTCCTTCTATATGTTAACGCATGTCTTCTGTGTAGATGTTATATAGGCTGGGTCATCATACGAATCCTTTTCTTACTCCTTGTTTTATTTCTAAGTGTGGAGTGTAGCTATTTTGAAATCTTATTATTGTTGTTTATTGTAGTGAAGATTGTTAAGGTATGGGATAAAAATTACACAATTTAAAAATTTTATAAAGTCAAGTTATCTCTTTTTCACATCATTTTACTCTAATGTGGAACACAGTATTACTCCCGTACATTCAGTAACCCCCAGAAAGATAAAGGGCAGAAGAGACAGGAGAAGTCAAAGAGAGATGTTGATGGATGGGTTATTATTGTGGCATGAGAGACTGCCACCAACCTAACTGATATATAACACAAGCGACAGAGAATGGTAGGGAATAATGATCATCTACGTCACCCGGTATGCTACTTGACTGATTAATTATTCCCAGTATTATTTTTTTCTAATCAGTCTAATGTCTTTTCATCTAAACCTATTTCTTGGAATAATTTTTAAACTCATCATTTTGGAATCATCCGAATGCCTCAATGTAAGCTCTGAAGAAAACCGACACCTATTTTAGACTTCTATATATTTATCCACCAAAATTCTGATGCTAAGCAAAGTAAGGAACAAGATATGAAGTTGAGCATCTCAAAAAAATGTTCTTAAATGACTTTTGTGTATATCTTAATTTTAACAAATTTCCTGTATGATTTGGAGCACTATTTGTGTCTATGTGTCGTGTCCTCCCATAACGTTGTCCTCACTGCTACCCTGTAAACCTCTCAGCATATCGCAAGCTGTCCAGTCTCTTCCAGTATAGGTCTCTCTTATCATGTGTACAGTGTAGTCTTGGTCTGCCTTATGTTTCCTTTCCTGGAACTTTTTTCACTATATATTATTATAGTAATATGTTAGCTTGCTTTCTTTGATAATTTTGTGGAGACAATATTCATCTTTGCTCAGAGAAATGTTCAGAACTGTGTGGATGAAAGTAATATTTCGAATAAATGACTCATCAAATCACACACACCAGAGATACACAACACATCTCATACTTGTGTTATCATAGCATGCGATGGACTACTACTAGTCACTTCGTATCATATTATTGCATACCTACTGTGAATCTGCTACTGGTAATTATAAGGACTGAATACGGAGAGACGCGGTTAGCGCACTGGCTTCGCATATGAGTGGTCCTGGGTTCATTCCTCAGTTGAGGCGGAAATGATTTTTTTCAAATCGCAACAGCTCCCTGGTAGACTTAACCGTAAATGGGTACCGGATTAATCCGGGACGTACAGACTGCGAGGAAGAGGAGATGGTTACCGCCCTCATATAGCAGAGCCACTGAAATGTGAGATCGCTAACATCTCACACCCCTACGGCATTAATAAATGTTATGGGTAACTTTAGTTACTTTTTTACTTATTGCGAATCAAACCCAGTGACAACCATCATCATCTCATACTTTCAGACATAATAACACCGTTTTAGCCAAGGTGCCGCATAAAATACCCTTTCTATAACCAGTAGTGACCAATTGTCCAGTTTGAATTACAAATTGTATCTCTCACACATATCCCTTCCTCGCATCCCCTCTCTCCCTAACTATGTCTATCTTTCCTCATACAGTATGCAAATATAAGAGTCGTCGATTTCCTAAATCTATGCCACTACTCACAAAGAGTGTGTTTTCCCGCTTTTAAGGATCCGGAAATGATTTATTCAACTTCCGTGTCCGTCCATGAAGTGATGAATTTCTGTCGTCGCAGTAATAAACTGTTATTCAAAACGTCCCTCAAGCCTGAGAAAAGATGTCAGATATGATGGACAAAAGAACGACACGATGTCTATCATGAGAAGATCGTCAATTGGAAACACAAAATGGAAACTTAAGATGCACCATGAAACAAAGTGTGGACGCGAGATCAGAAAAATGGGTGAAGACGTCCGAAAAAGGAATATTACTACTTGCAGGAATCTAAAAGTAGATGTAAATGTGATGAAAAAAGTTATGAATCGAAGTATTTAGGCATAATTGTATTAATAGCAGCAATAATTCGAGGCCTACAGCTAGACACAATAGAAAACGCACGAGGGAATTATAAAGGAAATGTGTAACTTTGTGAAAATGTAATGGAAATATGAGATGATGAAATATGATAAGGAGATATGAGATTATGGAAAAGAGTTAATTCCTCTGAGGACGTAAAGCATAAACATAAATATAAAATAATGGAAATTTAATATAACGAAGTGGTAATAAACAGAAGTGTTAACAAATATTAGTATTAATAAACAGAAGTGTTAATTAACAGAAGTGTTAATAAACATGAGTGTTAATAAATAAGAGTGTTAATAGTAACAGAGATGAAAATAAATATTAGCGTTAACAGAGTGCAAATGGTACCTCATTACTGTTGTGCGGACCCAGGGTTAATAGATATCCACGATTCTAGAAGTTTATCCTATAAATGTACTCTGGAAACAGGAATACTGTGGGTCATGCTGTTTTTAACACTTTTTTGGGATCGTGTCCATGAATGTGGATGCTGCAGATGGAATGAGAATTGATTGAAGGACACGCATTATCTCCTACATCATGTGCCAATATATACAGCTACACTGTCAACATACAATGCCGCAATGCATTCTGGCTCTGGCAGAAGAAATGCGAATGCGTTGAAGGGGTCGCCAATGCAAATGTCACGATATGGGTAGATGTCATCAGGGGCGGCCAACGCAGATGTCACGATATGGGTAGATGAAATCAGGGACGGTCAATGAAAGATGTCACGATATGGTTAAATCTCTTCAGGGACGGTCAATGAAAAATGTCACGTTATGGGTAGATGTCATCAGGAACGGTCAATTAAAAATGTCACGATATGGGTAGATGTCATCATGAATATCGAGATTAGTGTGGTAGTCTTCGTAAGGATAACATATTGAGTACAAGAAGAAAGAAGCACAGTGCCTGAGGACAATGGTTCGTGCAAATAGAACGGGAAAACACTACATAGAAACAGAAACTCAAGTATTGTTCAGCTCGAGTACAATCTTCTAGTATCCGGTGATCCTAAATATGTGTAGACTCAGACTTCGACGAGGGGTTTCCGATGTCGGTGAATGATACCTCGGCTAAAAGGACGAAAGAACCCGACCCAACTACAGTCTTGAAGTTTTCCTTCTCTGGAATCATGCTCGAAGATGAGAAAAGGTTTAGTATCCGAAGGGGCTCAGGCACAATACTTTTAAATATGCGAGATAAGTTGATTGGGAGCAGAACACGTCGTGTGATAACGACGTAATCAATAGAAGGTTAAATCTCTGATTACAGTCTCCTTGGACACTGCTACCCATGAAGATCTTTTGTGCCCGCTAAGTCCAAGGGCACGGTGGATGATGGACCGTCACGGCGTATAGTCGATACACATTTGCAACCTGTCGATAGATTGGAAGTATGTCACTGGTTAGGGAAGCTCACCCAAATCAAAGACATGTCGAAATCGAAAGTGATGGACCTTTCGACGTGTAAATAATGCAATTATGCTGTAAACCGGCAGTACTGTATATTTCGCGATCACCAGCGGCAGTCACACGGAACTTTTGTGCTGTTATTAGAGAGCGAACGCAGAAGAAGAAGAAATATTAATAGCAGCGTATTTTAGTGTAAATAAACCACAGCGTATTTTAGTGTTAATAAACAACAGCGTATTTTATTAAACAGAAGTGTTAATTAATAGCAACGTATTTTAGTGTTCATAAACAGTAGCGTATTTTAATAAACAGAAGTGTTAAAAAACCGAAAATGTAAAACATTATGCATGTTGTAGCCTGAAGTGTTAATAAACACAGATATTCACAAATGTTAATAAATAGAATTTATAATTTACAAAAATGTTTATATACAGATGTGTTATTAAACACAACTGAGAATAAACAGAAATATTCATCAGCAGAAATATCATCAAACATAAATTTTTTTTTAAAGAATAAATAAACAGAACGGATAATTTAAAAACATGTTTATATACGGAAGTTTTAACGAACATGTATATTAGTAAACATAAATACTAATAAACATAAATGTTAATAAACTAAAATATTGTTGCTGTTATGTAAAGTACAGCACACG
Source organism: Meghimatium bilineatum (assembly GCA_034231615.1). Taxonomy (NCBI): domain Eukaryota; kingdom Metazoa; phylum Mollusca; class Gastropoda; order Stylommatophora; family Philomycidae; genus Meghimatium; species Meghimatium bilineatum. Next base: position 24,223,366 of record CM067300.1, on the reverse strand, counting down.
TTATGTGAAACATTGTGAGATTATATAGATAAGGAGGTTGTGGTAACTAACCATGAAATGTGTGCAAAGATACAAAAAGCATGTTGAAGAAGAGGGAGAGAGGGAGAGAGAGAGAAAGAAGCTGAATAGATGATGCACTACAGAAGTGATTGGACTGTGCACTAATCTGATTGTGCATGTAATCATACGGGAGACATGTTGATTCCGTCTGGGTCCACTGACCATTTCTATCTCTGCAGGGACATAAGCCATATTCCAGTTATCAGCGTCGTGCTATATGCGACCAACAGAACATGTTTGTATATAATCATATTTAAAACAATGTCTGAAACTAACGCCGGGGTAAATCAAACATGGCATTCACTGCAGAACTTAACTATGGCGGAGTCTCAGCGGTGTCGTAACTGGTTGCATGAAAGAACATTTAAATACGCGAGTTAAATAAGATAATGGCATTCTATTAGATGTTTCAGTTCTAGAAGTTAGGAAAGTATTTATGGAAAGTTATCAATAATAATTCAGACTGCTGTACAACTGTGTTACTGTATAACAATAGCACTAAACATAAATACAAATTATATTCTGTAGAGCAGTGATTAATCTGTACGCCGTGTTTCCTATGTACAAAGTAGATTTTTGTTGATAGCCAGAGCACTATCAAGCTACAGAGCTACGTGTTATATGCGGTACCCTTGACAGGTGGCGCATCGCTTCGCTGAGAGGGACAGTGTATATATATATATATATATATATATATATATATATCCCAAGAACACTAATGAGGAGGGCTTTAGGGGTAAAAACAGATATGTAGCCGTATAGACTTTATAGACTACACAAAATCATTTGATAAAAGTAAACATGGTGAAGTTATCCATATGCTGAAGAATTTGAACATCGATAGTAAAGATTTAAGAATTATCATGACATGCACTTGCAACAAAAAACAGCAATACGAGTAGGAAATAAATTCGGACCCTTTCAATAATTAAAACAAGGTGTTAGACATGGATGTGTAGTTTTACCCACCTATTATCTTTGTACGGTGAAAACATAAAGTGTGCAATTGTTAATTTTCCAGGAAGACCAGTGGGTGAACATAACATAAATATTTTAGGATAAGCGGATGACACTGTTCTGATTGCTAAAAGCGAGGAAGAACGGATTAATGTAGTTTCGTTTTCAAAGAAACACAATTCAACAACTCGCAAGATCAAAGTAAACAACGTAGTATTAAAACAGTTCCAAAAATTCAAGTTTTAGATACAACGATAACATCGGATGGAAGAAGCTAAACAGAAATAAGAAGCAGAATAGGGCAGGAAAAAACATCATTGAGAAAAATTAAAAATATATTGTGTAATATGATACTTACATTAAAAGTGAGAAAGAGAGCAATGCTTTGCCACATTGCTCCTATACTAACATTTGGATGCGAGTCGTGTACAATAAACAAATGGGATAGTGGGAAACTTGATGCAGTAGAGATGTGGTTCTGTAAACGAATTCTGAGAATACCATGGACTGGCAGAAAAACTAATGTGGGGGAATTTAAAGAGTCCAATGCGAGACGTTGTTGAATCAATAATATTTTTAAAAAATACAATCTTCATGTTGTGGCCACTTTATGAGACAGTGGGGTTTGGAGAACATAGTTACAACAGGCAAGATTGAAGCAATAGAGACAAAGGTGAACAATATGTGAAAGTATTGGACAGTTTAAAAAGATGACAAGGCATAAAGTCAACAGCGAGCCCAATCAATCATCATCATCAAGTGCCGTCTTCGCAACGAACGTTGGCTGTAACAGACCCTGTCTCTTGTTCTGGTGGTGCACTCTGCTATACTGTAACCTCTCCATCTTGTGATGTTACTCTCGCACTTATATCTCTGCCTACCTCTTGCTCGCCTCCCTTCCACGTTACCCTCAAGTAAGGTCTTCAACAAGGTGTCATGTCTTTCATTGTTACCAAAATACTTTATTTGCTTCATCTTTATTTCCATTAGTAATTTTTTATTCATATTAAGCGTTTGTTAGACCCTCTTTTGTTTGGTATCTTCTCTTTCTATGATGTCGTCCCTATTCTTCTATATATACACATTTCAAAGGCATCAATTTTGCTTTCTAATTATTTGTTTATTGTCCATGTTTCTGAGTCATACTTAATATAAATGTAGATTTTTGTAATTATCATTTTAGCTTGTCTGTTACTCGTAGTAGTAGTTATAGAGAGATGTGGAGATCCTTGATCGCCAACGCCTGACGGTACGGCATGTGATGATGATTTGTTATTATATGCTCTTATTTTTATTTGGTTTGGGAGCATTCTCATATCACAAAACAATCTTACTTGTTATCTTTTGATATGCCTAATACATGGTACCATACTTACTGTATTTCTCATGTTTCCAATTTTTTATTTTATCTAGTTTAGTAATATTTGCAACTGTTCTCAGAATCTCCACTCCACATGTAACGATTTAACTTTGCTGTGTGACTGTTTGACAATGTTTGACATTGGTAGCAGAGCATTGGTTCGAAATACAAAAACATGGCTGTATAATCATCCGAGGGAAAGCTTCGGTTGCCCATTAATCTCCATGTTCCATACTTCATACAATTATAGAATAAAAAGTAGATTTCTATAACGCATAACTGTCATTTTGGCAGATAACATAGCTTCTTCATCATCTGTTTTATCTTTATTTTACTGAACGACACATAACACGATTATTTCTTGTGGCATCGCCTATTGTTTATTTTATCTTTATTTGACTGAACGACATGTACTCATCATCATCATCAAGTGCCGGCTCCGCCACGAAGGTTGGCTGCACCGTAACTCCAACATCTCCTGTCTCTTGTCTTGGTGGTGCACTCTGCTAGACTGTAACCTGTCCATCGTGTAATGTTACTCTCCCACTTGTATTTCTGCCTACCTCTTGCTCGCTTCCCTTTGACTTTACCCTCAAAGTAAGGTCTTCAATAAGGTGTCATGTCTTTTAATGTGTCCAAAGTATTTTATTTGCCTGATCTTTATTTCTCTTAGTAGTTCTTTCTTCATATTAAGTGTCTTTAGCACCTCGTTATTTGTTTTCATCTCTTTCCATGATGTTCTCCCTATTCTTCTATATACCCACATCTCAAAGGCATCAATTTTGTCTTCTAATTGTTTATTTAGTGTCCATGTTTCTGAGCCATACATTAATATGGAATAAATGTAGCATTATATAATTCTCATTTTTAACTTGTTTGTAATTTGTTTAGATATTAATAATTTCCTCATGTCATTGAAGGTACTTTTAGCCATTCCTATTCTCCTACTTCTGTTTCACATCTTCCATCATTTGTGACTATGTGTCCCAGATATTGATACTGTTTTACTTGTTGTAGTTTCTCTCCATGTATGTTTGTGTTTACCTCCTGTTCTTCTGTGTCTTTGCTGATTATCATGGTTTTTGTTTTTTGAATATTTATATCCAGTCCATATTCATTACTTGATTTATTGACTTGATCTATTAGTCTTTGTAGTTCATGTTCACTTTCTGCTAAAAGAACAGTGTCATCTGCATATCTAAGGTTGTTTATTATTTTACCATTGATATTGAGTCCTGTCATTTCTTCTATATTTTTAAAGATATTCTCTGTGTAGATATTAAATAGGCTTGGTGATAAAAATGCATCCTTGTCTTACCCCTCTTCTAATTTCTATGTATGGAAAGTAACTGTTTTTACACCTTATTGATGCAGTTTGTTCCCAATATATATTTCTAATCAGTCTGATGTCTTTTCCATTATGCCTATTTCTTGAAGACATTTGATTAATTTTTCATGTTGGACTCTGTCAAATACCTTGCTGTAGTCTATGAAGCAAATATAGATACTTTTTTGGACTTCTATATATGTATCTATCACTAGCCGGATACTCAGTATAGCTTCTCTGGTTCCTTTGTTTTTCCTAAAACCGAATTGTTCTTCACCGACCTCCATGTCTATCTTGTTCTTAATTCTTTCATGTATTATCTTCAGAAGTATTTTAGTTAGATGGCTCATTATACTTATTGTTCTATATTCTATACAGTCCACAGCCCTGGGCTTCTTAGGTAGTGGTATGAATATTGATGATGTTAGGTCTTTAACGACATGTACACGTGTCACCATTGATGCACCATATCACCATTATTGCATACTATAATATACTATAATATACTATTATGAATATACTTGGTATACTATAATACCATTATTGCACCATATCACCATATTTATACAATGTATATGCGATAAAAAAATCATGAGGAAAGTAAGGAACGAAATGCAACACAAAAAAATTCCTTCCCTTAAATATAGGAGGATTTGAAATACCAGAAATAAGATACGCAGATGATATGGTACTTCTATCTACACGCATATAAGGGCTAGAAAAGATGTTCTTTAAAATACCGCTTTCATACCGCTTGTTCACCGTATCCAAACCTCACAAACCTTGTTGGCCAGACAAGACTTGTATTTACATCTGGACCTAATCATCTCGATTATCCTTACGCAGTTTAGGTAACTTATTAAAGTAACTATATTATCAAATTATTATTAGGTAAAGGATACGAATGGGTATCATTGTACTCCAGACAGTCATTGGTGTCCATTCTCCCTATCAGGTGAATAAAAGTATGCATACACATGGTTCAAGTGGCACGCTGGTTGACCACACTTCTCATTCTTAGATTAGTACGGCCAGCTCTATGAAGTCCACATTTAAAATCAAATTTTTCAAATCTCTGCCTAATATGTTTAATTGACCCTGGTGTCCGCATACAGCAGGGGCTTATGTAGCAGTCCCCGTGCATTCTCGTATACATTGTCACTGTACCATCTATTGCTGCCATGGATGAAAGCCTGTATTAAAATAATATAATATGTCATATAACATAACGCCTAGTCGCACTAAAATACAGCCCACCACACAACAACACAGACAACCCCATTAAAACACAGTCCACCACACTACAACACAATCTACTACACTACACCACAGCACATTTCAGTACACCACACTATAGCACAGTCCACCACACTACCTCACATCACATTTCACTACAACACACTACACAACAGCCCACCACACTACACCACATTTCACTACACCACAGCCCACCACACTACACCACATTTGACTACACCACATTCCACCATACTACACCACATTTCACTACATACAGCCCACCAAACTACAACACAGCCGATCAAACTACAACACATCCCATCATACTACAACACAGCTCATCACACTACAACACAACACATTTCACTACACCGCACTCCACCACAACTCACCACACTACATCACAGCCCACCACACGTCACCACAGCCCACCACACGTCACCACAGCCCACCACACTAAACCACAGCACTTTTCACTACACCACAGCACTTTTCACTACACCATAACACATTTCACTACACTATAACACATTTCACTACACCACAACACATTTCACTACACCACAACACATTTCACTACACCACGCTGCATTTCACTACAACACGCTACATCTCACAAGATCTTGCTACATTTCACAACAGCACACTACATTTCCCTACATCACGCTACATTTCACTACACAACGCTACATTTCACTACAGCACATAACACAATACATTTCACTATACTACACTATACTACAAACTGATATACTGTAATACGAACAAACAATCTAATAATAGAGTGGTCATAAGAAATGTATAGAGTGTAACGATAACTTACATTCTGAGACTATACTCACAATCAATCAATCAATAAACCCGTAACCCTTCAGGGTCGTATGGGTACCACATTGGATGCTTCAGCACACAGAGTCCTCCAGCGAATTCTATCTTCAGAGATGCGGATGAGTGTGGAAATATCTTGCCCTGTCCAGTCCTTGATGTTGTCTGTCCATGACTTTATTTGTTCTCCTCTGCTTCTTCTCCCTCGACAGTTCCCTGCAGTATTGTTTTTGACAAGGAATCGTGCCTGCATACATGTCCGAACCATGTTAGTTTTATACTCACAACAGGCAAACGAATAGAGTGTAATCATTACAGACAAACTAGTAGAGTGTAACCACAACAAACTAATAGATTGTAATCACAACTAACATAATATTACTATTAAAAAAATCGCAAGAATTCTCCTGATAACTGTACGAGTCAGCCATTATTCCGGTTGTCAAAATTGAGATTTTAATGAATAATCCTCTCACAGATAATACATAATTCATATCCTCGCGTGCACGGAACAACCATCCAAAACTTAACTATTAGACGGACCTTCATGTCTCATAAGTTTTTGTTTTTCAGGATATTACACATTGAATCTGATGGTTTCCATAAAAGAACATAACTTCATTTCTCTATTTTCTAGCAGTTCCTTTATTTTGATTTAATGAAATTTCCAAATCGTCTGAGCAATTCTCACGTAACTCTGAAATGATAATTTAGTCTCTGGTTCTTTTGAGTAGACAAGTTCAAATGACAAGACTGAAACGAACGGTGAACTAACGATGTTAGTAACAATAGGAAATGTAATGATCGTAAATGTTTCATTCAGAAAATAAAATCTTCATCTAAATTCTTCTAACATGGAAAAATCCATTTATATTCAATTTAGATTTGTAGAATTGTGCTAGAATGAGTTGGTAAGATTGCAGATTTATTAATTTAAATCTTGGGTTATAGAACTGCGCTTTGCAAGTAGAGTATATTGAAGAATTATCTTTTTTATTCTTCTACTGTTTTATGTGTGTTATCTTCCATATCTACCTTGTGTGCTATCTTTCATATCTACATTGTGTGTTGAATTTCATACCTTCATTGTGTGCCGTTGAAGCCTGAACTGAAAGTTGTGTATAATATTAATGGCATATGCCATTCATGTTACGAAAAGCGATTGTTGGTTCAAAGTCGGAGAAGCTGTCCCAATCCATGATCTTATATGAGATATAATCCGACGAAGATATGTAACTGGACTGATAATAAAATCAATACTGGTGTCTTCATCTTACTTCACGATTGCTGGAAAGTCTCTTCTGGCAATCGGGTACTGTACAGCTTGTTGTCTTACACCTTACATCCACATTAATTAATATTTCTGTCCAGCCTTTTACATTACATCCACATTGATTAATATTATGTCCAGCCTTTTACCTTACATCCACATTGAGTAACATCCTGTCCAGCCTTGTACCTTACACCCACATTGCCTAACATTCTATCTCCTTACACCCATATTAACTAACATCCTATCCAGCCAATCATCGTAAAGCCACACTGAATAAAAATCTGTCCATCATTGCACCTTACAGCCACATTGAGTCAAACAGTCCCTAAAATGTATAAAATCTCTGGCAAATGTCGTAACAAAGAATGTCAGAAAAACACCAGTTGAGAGCTGAAATTAAAACTCCGCTGCCTGACATAGGGAACACGAGTAGCAAGTCATGTATCCCTCAATGTTCTAAGGACACGATCTTAAGCTTCATCAATAGCAGACAGACAACTTACAATATCAACACTGTTTATGTATTTGCATTTTCACATAAACTCTCAATAAAGTAAGTTGAAAGTGAATCAGTGTTGCTAGTAAGACAAATATTTTTACAGCAGTGAACGATGTTCAATTCCGGTATCATGAACTGGCTTCAGTAAAGACCTGGATACAAAAAGTAAATAAGATATGAAAGGTTCATATTTTTTCTAAGCATGTGGTCGGTCGTCCCTGAATTTTCTTGGCTTGCAACTCCAAGTACATAAATAGTGACCAAAGAAAATCTCGACAATAATAAAAAACGTAACAAATAAAGGTTTGTTTACTTTCTATGCAGATGTCTTTACTATCGACGGCATTATCAATTCATAATTGTGAAAGACTACATTCAGAAATGTATGCCTTGTAAATGTAAATCTTGGCACCCTGTTAACATCAGATGACCGGAGCTCCAATGAGATGAAGAGCAGCACAAGCCAAATGAACATTTCAAAAAATGAACAAAATTCCATACAATGGAGTAATATCAATGCATACGGAAATTCAAGTGTTAAGATGTTATTTTGAGCCAATCCTTCTTTATGTATGCGGAACATGGACGGCGAACAAAAGTTCCCAAGATAAGCTGGAGGGAACTGAGATGTGGTTTTTAAGAAGAATTGTGAAAACTCCATTGAGACCAAGAAAACTAATGTATTAGTCATCAGAGAGTCTGGAGTAAAACGACCAATTAAAGCAAAAATTAGAGTGCGTCTTTTTATATTTTGTTTGCCAAATATACTGGTCGCATGGTGAAAGAGATCCGGTATATTTATTGCATGCAGTTTAGTATGTTTGTCTATTCGTTCATTGATACCGGCCCATATTATACAGTAACAGAAACAATAAATATTCTATTTTACATTTACACACACACACCACACACCACACACACACAACACACACCAAACACCACACACACACACACACACACAAACAAACAAACAAACAAAATTTGGAGGTGGGGAGAGGTTGAATTCAAACTCTCTTCGGATCTCTCGTGCAGTAGGTTGCTCCTAACTAGATTCTATCAGGATATAGTCCAGAGAACGGAAATGCAGAGTCTCGACGGTGCATATCGGCCACTGGCCTGACACATCTTTCCTCTGCATTAGTAACTAATACCTACATTATTTTATAACTTCCACTGAACGGCGGACATCTGTAACCATGTCTCTAGTAGACCAGACGTACGAGAGAACGGAATCTGTTACGTACACGTTGGTCAACATACTCAAAGTTAACCGCAGTCAAACTTACGATTTGTGCTGCTGTCTGCGATGATATCTACGTGGCCACAGACGCCCACATTTACAAATATCTGCATGAATGTTTTCGATTATTTATTAATTTTATAAGTAATAGTAGTAACGTTACATTATCCTTACATTATTCTTATATTATCTCTTTGTATTTTCGTTACTGTACCGCTTCCTTACTTTGTCAGATTTCCTTTGACACTTTAGCTATTGTAATTATACCCTTACAACATCTGTTTCATCTAAATGCATGCAGAAAATAAATTGGATTTAAACCAGGTCCGTACAGGTGGCATCCAACCGCCTCGCAACTTCATTCAACACTACTGTCGTCATCCACCACACAGCATATGGACTAGTCGATCGACACACCGAAAACAATAACACACACGCTTCACACTTATGTAAACGCCTCAAGAATCACACACGTTTAACATTAGTAGATGCCAGAAGGCCTATATATTGTCAGTCAGCGATTCAGTTCCTCTTTTGCCAAGTTTGGCACATAGGGCCAGGACCGGGCATAACAATTGCGGGGTCCAATGCGAAACGGATTGCGCGGGACCCAGTCTGGGTAGGGAAGAGGATAATAAAATAAATTCTAATATTAATATATGGGCCTATGAAGTGCGGGGCCCAATGCGGCACATAGGTTGCAATGGCATAAGACCGGTCCTGCATAGGGCAGATGTCATAGTTCTCCACGCCTGTCGGTCAAGGATTGTAGGTCTTGTGCATTTATGCCTGTTGATTTTAATTCATTCATAAATGTTCTTCTGATAGTTGTTTTTGGTCTTCCCTGTTTTCTTAACCCGTCTGGTGTCCACATAAAGATTTGTCGTGGACTTATGTCATCCTTTACTCTAAGTATGTGGCCGATGTATGTCCAGCAGCGTTTTCTGATGATGGTCGTCACAAATTCTTGTTTTGTCTCCTATCTTAGTATGTCGTTTGATTTGAAATCTTTCCAATTTGTACACAATATTACAATGACCAAATTAAGCTTACTTGTAAAAATAAATAACATATACACATAAATAAATTTGCTTCAAATGTGACATGGGTAAATGAATAATAAACTATAGAAACATCGGAAGATGTGTTGTCTCCAGTTCCGAGGCGATTAGTTGCCATATGAGCGTACGTGGTTCAAACCGGGACTGCTACATGATTTTTCTGTATTAATAAAACCCCAATGATTCTATAATATATTATTCATAAACCTTCATAAACATTTCCCATAGTGTTCTGTCCCAGTAGTTTCATATTACCTCAACTCCACGTAGTTCAATTATGTTGCTATAGATTTACCGTTTTACTTGTGTGGTTTCGAAGTCAAGTATTTATTTGCAGGCATACTATTCTCGTATATACTGTCTACAATACGTTTCAACAATCAAATAGGAGACATATACCTAGAACACATTATACATCTTCTTTCTTCTTCTTCTTCTTTCTGTCCTCATGTACCTTTCGGTGTTGAGGGGAGAGTGAGTGTACGGTCTTTTGCCCTTCTATTTGCCTCCTCTGCTGTTATATTTCCGAGTGTCTCTAATACACTATCTATCCACCTTTTACGAGGGCGTCCAATAGGTCTCCTGTTTTCGTATCGTTTGCTAAGTGTTTTTTTTATAATACTTTGCTCTTTCTGTCTGGTTATGTGGCCGTACCATTTAACTTGTTGTTTCTGTATGTATTATATTGTTGGCTTGATCTCTAATTGTTTCCTTAGTGCTTCATTCCTGATTTTGTCTCTCAATCAAACTCCAATCATACGTCTCACACATTTCATTTCAGTGGTGTTAATCTTATGTATTGTTCTAAAATATAATGTCCAAGTTTGACACTGATAACACAATGTTGGTAAAAAAATGGTATTGAAAAGCGCTTTCTTTGTTTCTAGTGTAATATCTTTGTTTCTTAGTAAAGGTGTTAATTGACCAATGATCTGACAGGCCTTATTACATCTTGCGTTTATTTCTGCTTCTTGTTTGTTGAGATACATGAGATACAAAATGATTACAACACATCTATATCGCTCGGAGATCGCCCTATTTGCAACTTGCGTTTCGTTGATGATATTGATCTTATAGCTGGGTTAGAACAAGAATTACAAGAGTTAACAGGAAAGGTGTAAAAAGATATCAGCAAGTACGCGATGGAAATCATTATAGAAAAGAGCAAGGTCCTGGCTAAGAGCTGACACAGAAGAACAAACCAACATCATGATCAATGGATATAAGCTTGAGGGTGTGAATACTTTCAAATACCTCGGATCTAGCATATGCAGCGATGGTAAATACATAGCAGAATTAAAAATAAGGACAGAGATGGCTTTAGCGTCTATGCCGCTAAATGTGGAGCACGGTAGCCTAGTTCATAGAGAGCTTGCTTGATATCGGGTTACAACGCGCTAGGTTCGAAACCACGTGTGGACAACACAAAAATCCGGTTTGTAATTTCTCGTTTGACACAACTACAGTCGACTCAGATGTAAATGAGTACCTGACGCATGAGTTAGGGGAGGTAAAGACAGCAAGGAAAGGAACTGGCCACCCCACCTAATAGTTGCTGCGGCGTAGTGCATGAAGAGTTATCTTCATCATCGATAGCAGGTTGCTGCCATTAGATATACCTTTACCTTTTTACAAGGCGAAAGGTGATTTGGAAAAGCAACTTTAGCGATGGAGGGAAAGTTAGACTGTATTAGTAACTGGTATTTTCTGTTGTGCAGTATGGTTATGAGAGTTGGACACTCACTGCGGTCTTGGAGAGACAATTACAGGCTGTCGAGTAAAAATGTTACAGACGAAATCTACGAATTTCCTATAAAGAGCATGCGACAAATTTGTACGAAGAAATACAATAGAGATGCATACAGGTATACAAGAAATGACGAAAACTAGCATGGTTTGGACATGTATACAGACATGATTCTATGCCCAAAAAATACTACAGGGAACTGTCACATGGGGGGGGGGAGAGAAGCAGAGGAAATGAAATAAATAGATGGACATATAACATCAAAGAATGGACATGCCACGATTTTTCTTCACTCATCCGCATCGTCGAAGATAGAAATCGCTTTAGGACTACGTGCGCTGAAGACTTCAATGTGGAACTCCTGCGACCCTGAATGGTTACAGGTTTAGATAGATAGATGTCTGGAAAACTAACAGACTTGAAAAAAACTACTTAGAGAATTGTCTTACCAGTATAGGATAACCATGCAGTGGATACCCTCTCACTGTGGAATACCAGGAAATGAAAAAGCAGACCAACTGGCTAAGGAAGGTGCTGCCGAAGACCAACCAGATATAGCAATCACCTACCATCAGAAAAACAGATGATAAAGTCAATAAGAAAGCCATAAAAACCAACACAATATGACTATCACATTATGAACAAATCAGAACAAGATATAATTCTACGTCTCAGAAAAAGGACACAACCGACTCCGCAGTCGCATGTATACAAAGTTCAAGATTGGCAAAACAGCCATGTGCACATGTGGACAGGCAGCACAGAGTGCCAAACATATACTTAAAGAGTGTTCTGAGCATGAAACGCTGAGGCCGACATATTGGCCAGAGAAAACAACACTGGAATCAAAGCTCTATGGGCCACTATATGAACTACAAAAGACAGTGAGTTTTATTCAGGAGACAGAATTACAGATATAGACATGTTTCAAGTGAACGAAAGAAGAAGAAGAAGAAGATAAATAGATACTATTCTCAGACCGTTCTTACTTGTATGTACTTACGTCGTGCTCACCCTTCCTTCTTCGTGTTTTCAGTTCACAGTTTCATGATCAGTTGTTCAACAAATGTTTGCTATTATATCCACCCCTTTAGGTGTGACAAATCTGACTTTGACATGATCTACTTTAATAGTTATATTCTTCTACAGAATGGGGTAGATATTACCCCATTGCCTCGTTGGGCAGGTCATTTGGTGCGTATGCCAGACCATCGTCTGCCAAAGATACTTCTCTATGGTGAGCTAGAGAAGGGTATACGATCTCAAGGTGGCCAAAGGAAGCGCTACAAGGACTCGTTAAAGGACTCACTGAAAGCCTTTGAAATAGACCACGATACATGGGAAGAACTTGCACAAAATAGATCTACATGGCGTTCTAAAATAAAATTGAGCGCATCATCTTGTGAAAAGAAGAGAAATGCAGCAGCTCAACAGCGGAGAGCAGCTAGAAAGTCACGGATAGACCAAGGTCCGTCTACAGTCGTTATTCCATGTCCAAACTGTCCAAGGACATTTACAGCTCGAATAGGGCTCATTAGCCATCTACGAACTCATAATCAAGGACATAACTAAAATTGAATTTTCAAAAGTGGATGTAACAAATGGTCATCATCACTTGTGATGGACGAACAACAAAAACAGATATTACCAAACTGAAGCACGTACGATTAATAATAAATTATTAAATATCTGTATTCTAGTTCATTTCTGATATTGTCTATTATCTTTCCGTAGGTGAATGATGCTTGATGGTATCCACACTTGCCGTTAAGTCAGGAGTGGAGCATCAGTTGTCGTTCTACGGCCAGATGTGTCGCCCTGGTTGCGGTGAGTCTATATTTGTTTTAATTAATCTTGTTTTCTATTCAGCGTTGTTTTTGGTCTATCTTTGGTTCTATATCTGGATACTATTTTGTTATATTACCTTATCTGTGTTTGTTTTTGTATCATTCTCATCAGGTGATCGAACCAATTTACGTGATGTCTTTCGATGTGCGCAATAAATTATAGTATACCTATTATGTTCATAAATTGTATCTAGTTTAGTAACAATTGCAGCTTCTCTCAGGTACTTCATGTTATATGTAAGGATGTTACTTTGCTACAGTACTGTTACAGATCATGTTTTACTTTCGTAGCAGTTTTAATATAACAATTGTAGATATTATCTGTCTTTTGAGTTCCATCTTGTTCTTTGGGTGTAGAATTTAAAAAAAATATATCACGTTTGTGATATAACTTTGTTTTATTTGTTTTCTATTTTCGTCAAACAATTTTTCTTGATAAAGTCCTTATGGTTGAAATGTTAATTGTTATATCTACATCTTGTACACTGTTATATATATTTTAATGTCTGTTAGTCTGGTTGGGCACTGTGACACTTGCAACCTTTGTCTTTTTCGTAAGGAAATTCTGATGACTATACAACCATTGATTACCATCTTGTGATCAGTTAAAAATATATTTATTTTATCATTGTTCTTGAACGTCTGTTAAGAGCAGGAATTCTGGAAAATGAATTTTAATGATTGGAATACTTCATTATTGTTGAGGAAAATGAAAGAACACACAGACTGACACGCATGATCACAGTGAGTAGTGGCGGTCCAATAGACCGGGCTAAATGTGTGAATGCAATCATGCAATTAGAAACTGAATGTGAGAATTATAAAATGATACATTTATTGAATATTAATGTATGGCTCAGAAACCTGGAGAATGAACAAACAATTAGAAAACATAATTGATGCCTTTGAGGTGTGGATTAATAGAAGAATAGAGAAAATTTCATGGAAAGAAAAGGCAACAAACAAATAGGGTGTAACAACACTTAGTATGAAAAATAGAATTATGAAAGGAAGCAAAGATCGAACAAATTCAATATTTTGGACATATTAAAAGACATGAGAGTTTGTTCAAGACCTTACTTGAGGGTAGATTTGAGTGGATGCGAGCAAGAGGTAGGAAGAAATACACGTGGCAGCGAGACATCACGAGATGGATAGGTAACGGTCTAGCAGAGTGTACCATCACAACAAGAGACAGGTGATGTTGCAGTCGACCTTCGTTTAGGAGATGTCGCTTGATGATAACGAATCACATAATTAAACCAGTGGTAAGATATATGGTGCGGAGACGGTACTTCATGATGACGTAAGATATATGGTGCGGAGACGGCACTTTATGATGATGTAAGATATATGGTGCGGAGACGGCACTTTATGATGATGTAAGATATATGGTGCATTTTCTCTTCCATATTTATGGCTAGAATGTGTAACCTGGAAGTGAAGCGTAGTGTTGTAAAAACAAGCGGCGTGTGAGGACCAAAAGAAGAGATATCAGCAAGCACAAAATACTCAGTTACCATATGTTCAAGGATATAATGAATATTAGAACGGAACGCTCATGAATTTGTCACGAGTGTCATGAGATGCACTGACGAATAACGAATTATTACTGAAGCGATAGCTGTGTTCGTTCTTCCTTTATGTGTTGGTTCTCAAGATGCGTCTGGCTAGAAGGAAATAGTCTTGTGGCGAGATGTGCACCTTTCTATCTGATAAATCTGACTTCAGCTTGATGGACCTTGATAATGTTTGCCAATCGTGATATGCCTTGATTATATTAGCCTTTCTATATTAAAATAATTGGTACCATAACCTATTTAGGATGTATCATTCAGCTCGTCATTCTGTGACTAGAGATTTACTCAGTAATATATATATGTTCAGTAGTTGTCCATTGCTTTCTAAACGGCCCGGATGCACAATTACCTAACGCGGAATTTGAATCGGTACCTTGGCCGTCACAGAGGCTCTCTGTACCACCAATCGGAACAATTTTACATTGTGAGAAAGATAATCCTACATGAGACATTTGTTAGTCGTCTCTTTCGACATGAATGTAATAAAGTAATTTTTGTTTACAGTAAAGTTTAGTTAAAATTACAAATGAAATGCTGTAGGACATAAGAACACGACGTTTGATCACTAAAAGCAACAAATAAAGGCCACACAACTGTTTTATTGAATATTGAGATAAAGAACGCATGAGGATTTAGTTTAAAAATAACAGGCAGAAAGGACAGCAAAAATGATTCCTTTTCCTTTTCTGCATTCTTTCTCAAATTCCTGCAGATTAGCAGTATGTAGTCTGGAGTATGGAATGCGTTGTGTCTTTGTTTACAGTTTTGCTGCGATAGCTGTGCCTTTCGGCCTGACACATTCGACTTTAACATCGTTTCTGGTCACCTTGACCCTATATGGGATTGGTCAAGCAGCAACACACCATGACCTCCTTAGTTTCCTATTACGCCACACATGGAAGATAAAAAGTGTTGCTACTCTTCTCCTTTGGTTAAGTAAAATGTACCTCTTATAACACGCACACTACAACCGCGAACGTTAGTCTAATTGTTTTTATCATAGCTTTACAACTTTAACAAAAATAGTGGCAGTCGCGGTTCTGGAATAGGTCATAATAGTCTGATCACATCAACCATCGTTTTTATATTCTTTGCTGCCATTTCGGGCCCTGTCAGCACAAGGTCGGCAATCAGGATGAAAGGTTGTAGAAATTATTAACTACATATTTTCACTATAAGTAACCAAAATGTCAGAGGATGTCCGACAAAGTGGGGAATGTCGCAGTTAACTAAACAAATAAACGATAAAAAGACTATAAAAATAAAATAATGTTACTGTAGTACTACTATCAAAATAAACAGAGCAATGTAGAAACTAAATAACACTAAACCCAATAGCAAGGACTGTAACTACGTTACGGTTTAAAAATGGGCCTTTCTGAAGAAACGAAAACACAGGAAAGTACCAAAAACGTGTCTTTATGTGTATTTATCTAAATAAACATTTCGAAAACAGAATTGGTGCCTTTGAGATGTGGGTATATAGGAAAATAGGGAGATAACTATTTATTCTGGAAAGAGAATAAAACAAATAAAGAGGTTCTAAAAACACTTGATATGAAGAAAGAATTACTAAGAGAAATAAATATCAGGCAAATAAAATACTTTGGACACATTAAAAGACATGACACTTTATTGAAGACCTTACTTGAGAGCAGAGTCAAAGGGAAGAGAGCAAGAGGTAGACAGCGATACAAGTGGGAGAGTAACATCACAAGATGGACAGATTACAGCCTAGTAGAGTACACCACCAAACAAGAGACAGGGAATGTTGAAGATCGGTTGCAGCCATCCTCCGCTGCGAACACTGCACTTGATGTCGATGATGTATTTATGTACAACGATATTTATAATAAGACATCTTTGTACATAATAACATCCTTTCAACTTCTTTTTTATTTATGATTAAAGATATCTTGGTATAAATATCTTTGTACATAAATACAAGTGTTTGTTATTTTCGTGTGCTTTGGTCTCCTGAGAAAGGTCTCGTTTGGACTTAACGTGAAACAGTCCTTGTTATTGTGTTTATTGTTATTTAGTATCTACATTGTTTTACTCATTTTGACAGTTAATATTTTAGTGACATACTAATGTTATATATATTTTTTAGTAAGACAACCATACAACACTTATTAGGAATAAAATTGCAAGTTATTATCGACTTTCTAGGTCGCCCGGCTCTGTGGTTGCGTGGAACCGAGTGGGTCTATGCTGGCCATTATACAAGGTTCAAATCCTGCGGAAGTCAATTGTGTATCCGGTCCATTCAGAAATCAATAGCATACTACTGAACGTATTTACATTAACCATAAACTAAAAAAAATCAAAAAATTATGGGTTGATGGCTACGTCCTGAATAAAATATTATACCCAAATGGATTTGCGTAAGATAAATAATAGCTTGTAGAATGTCAAGCTGAAATATTTCATCAAATATTATTTCTCCAGTAAATATTTACATGTAATCAAGGTTTTGTATGACAAGTCCAGATTCTGTGTCATCGAAAATGAGGGTGAAACTGAAAGGTTTCAGATAGAAACAAGTGTAAAATAATGCCGCCTTGTGTAATTATTTCGTACATTTTTGTGTGTATATCTTAGCTTTGCCAATAATTATACTCTCGAATTCATTATAACAACTTGGTTCGGAATCAACGAATTATATATGAAATGACAGAAATTCCCTATTTACAGTAGTCAAATAATATTATAACAATGTGATCCGAATTGAAAAACAATATGTATTTAATAACAGAAATATGTTTACAATATCAGTAATTAGCTATATACAATATATAACATTAAAGAATAAACATAATTGAGAATTTTGAAAAGTTCTGATAAATAGGGAAATTTGTTACAAAAGAATTTGTTATAGAGGGATGTCATTCTACAATAATAGCACTTGAGTGCTACCGTTTGAGTGGCCTGAGATATGATAATGGTGATGATGATTATTTTGATGATGATAATGATGATGACGGTAGTGGTGTTGAAGATCTTCTATTGACGAGCCAAGCATCAGACTATACAAGACAAAAACAAAAATAATGGTTGTCTCAACGAAACATACACCACCACTGTGTACTGTGTAAAAATCATGGGTCCATTCCCCAGTTGAAGTGGGCAATTTAAAAAAAATAACAACAGCTCCCGGGTCCACGCAGCATGAGCCCATGGACTCAATACCATTAAAACGGCATTATATTGCTGGGAAGTCTGTGGATTTTCACCCCACACAGGGCCAGAGCCAGAGAATTACTATCACACCACCAAGAAGGTAGGTTTCAACCTGTGAACTGCTCCGAGCCACTGTAGCGAAGATAGGGTTCACTGTACTCATTCCCCGCCACCAAATGACTACTGGTTATGCCGAACATCTCTTTTGCTCCAGGAATGCAACCAAATGTTAAAGTCAAAAGGATTGTCACGTCCTGAGTCACTGTGCCTCTATGATAGACCTCAGCCATAGAAAAAAACAATGCTGTCAGTTTCCTTCTCCCATGTGCTGCACAGTACATCTCGTGGCTCCCTCCAAACCACAAAGGGTGCATGCATATATACAAATAAAAAAGCATGAACACATTGCAACAATAAAATAAAAGTATAAGAAGCATAATTGTATAGATGATGTGCTAAAGAGCTTCTATAAGAAGATAACCTCAATATAACAGCATGGATGCATGTGTGTTTTGTCTAGTGGGCCAATGGTGAGACAGACAGACGCAACCGATTGCGTGATAGCATTATGAATAGGCACAGAAGATTGACGTAATTGCAAACAACGTACCCAATGTGTTTTCTGTAAATCTCAACGAAGCAGCACGCCACTTGTCGAATGTACCTCTTATAGCACGTAACTCCGTAGGTTAGAACGAATGTCATTGGGACCTCCGAAGACATTCCTTTTGTAATCAAGACATCGTGAGCTGGATACCAATTCGCGACACATTTAAGATCAAAATGAATACTTAACTATATGGAGATATGACATACATTCTAGACTTAACTATATGGAGATATGACACACATTCTAGACTTAACTATATGGAGATATGACACACATTCTAGACTTAACTATGGAGATATGACACATATTCTGGACTTAACTATATGGAGATATGCATGTATACACATTCTAGACTTAACCATATGGAGATAGGATACACATTCTGGACTCAACTATATGGAAATATGCATGCATACACATTCTGGACTTAACTATATGGAGATATGCATGTATACGCATTCTAGACTTAACTAAATGGAGATATGCATGCATACACATTCTAGACTTAACTATATGGAGATATGCAATCGTGCACATTCTAGACTTAACTATATGGAGATTTGCATGCATACACATTCTAGACTTAACTATATGGAGATTTGCATGCATACACATTCTAGTCTTAACTATATGGAGATATGCAGACTTAACTATATGGAAATATGCATGTGCATGCATACATATTCTAGAATTAACTATATGGAGATATGCATACATACACATTCTAGGCTATTGTGAGTATTAATATTCCCAAGTATGAGTGTTATATTTTATGTGAGAGCATTGTCGTCCCCAGACGATGCCCAGAAAAGGAGAGGTCTCTATCTGCCCCCGGAGTATCTTTTGCGTTGTGTTTCTGATTTCCACTGAATAATAGATTGTGAAACTGAACACTGCAAACATATTCTCCTGCGTTGCTAGGCAAACATCCGCCACTGTCGTACAAGAGAAAATAACAATTTGATGCTAGATGGTTTGTTTGTTTGTATGTAAGTGTGGACTTGAATACCAGGGAATTGTGCGGCTTTGAATATGTTGACATTATCTATTCAAATCTCTAATCTAATTTGATATTTATCTTTCTCTCTCTCTCTCATTTTTATTTAGTTCTTATCTCTTTCTATGTGTTACTTTATCTCTCACTCTCTTTCCTTATCTTCGTATATATATGTTTATATATGTCTTTCTTTCTGTATTTCTTTGTGTTTTTTTGTCTCTCTTTCTATCTTTTTCTCTCTTCCCTTGCACTTATATATGTATATTTCGCTGTCGTTCATTCTTTCTCACTTTCTCTTTCTCTTGATCTGTCGTTTTCTATCTTTGAGTATATCTTTATCTATATTTATCTATTTCTGTGACATGTTCTCTCGCAATATCTTTATCTATAATGTTGTCTTTCTATATCTCTGTATCTTTCTTTGTGTCTCTCCAACTTTCGTTCTCTCTCGTTGTCCCTGTGTATATTTATCGCTCTTCGCTCTCTCTCTAGCTGTCTCTCTCTCTCTCTCTCTTTCTCAATTTCTCTCTGTAAAATGTAATTTGGGTATAATTCCTATAGCTAGTGTAATTAGAAATCTATGTTGTTCATTTCAGTTGTGCTCGCCATGCTGTTAAACTTTCCATAATCTTTCTGTACTCCCCATCACTTTTAACCGGCAAGTTTTTCCACTCTGACACTACCTTTGCATGTCAATAAAAGCATAACAATCTCTTTTTTTATGTATGAATAAAATTAAATCTCATTTCAAAACGTGGTCTGGACTGAGGAATATGTACGTAATAACAGAAATGCGTTATATACAGTATAAACAATAAAGAATGTCAAAAGGTAAATGCAACAACATACCACCTGTCACCACTACTTCTTCATCCCAAGATGGACACATGATCTACAGTATTTTCCTAACAACACTCTGTTTCCAGTGCCAAACCTGGTCTCCCGCATCTTCACATTGCGAAATATTTCTTTGTATACACACACCATGTTGTGGATGATGTGACCATATATTTCAGTGTTGTGTGTAGTTGATTGTATGATGTGGAAATAATACGCAACCTGCGATATGCAGATGACACTGTCCAGTTAACAGAAAGGGAACATGAACTAGAAAAGCTAATAGATCAATTCTATTTTAATTGTATGGCCTCATATGACTATTTCATGGAACTATATACAAAGACTAATAGATCAAGTCTTCTTTAATTATATGGCTACATATGACTGTGTTTCATGCAGCAGCACCTCATGTGTCATTGTTTGTACCAAATGCTTTCAGTGATATCCGTAACGAGTCTTTTCAATGCCCAGACACATCCGTCTTCGACGGGGATCTGGTATGCATACTTCATTATCTTCCCAAACTATTTACGATCGCACTATATAAGTATGAAACATCCAGAAGTTGCAGCAAAAATATTGAGAAGGCGATATATGGGATGTGAACCCTATGCGCTCAAATTGTACATATTCGCCTCGAAGCTTTAGTCAACACACGAACGATAAAAAATGAAGCCCTACAATTACCCGTTATGGATCTCATTGAAACACTTTGACCTTTGAATAATGTTCAGAATATTGCATATACTTTACTCTCCGCCATTGACAAAGAATTCTGGATAAAATGTGACAACAATGTATTGAGAGTGGAAGAAGAATATTGGCAGAAAGATGGGTTACGCTTCCATACAACCAACTACAACTATCGATCTTTACGATTAATCGGATTATGAATAGAACAATAAGGGAAGAATATGTTGATAACATAAATGATATTATAAACAACAATAAAAACACAGAAGAAAACCGATTCGTATTATAAGATTTCAACGCACACTTGCGACCAGAAAGATAGGGAATAGAAGAATACATTGTACCGCTCGGAGACAAAATAAACAATAATACAATTATATACACGTTTAACTGTTAAATGTATATGTCACTACATATAATGTCAATGCAACGAAAGAACAATATAACATTCGGTATACATCATTTTTAACCATGCTGCAACAAATGAACAATACAATAAGCCTATACCAGCAATTACTGTAAAATTTCTGTTCCACATAAAATCATTACTACCTTACAAACGACATTCATAGCGACGACTGTGATAAATCCGTTCAATCTAGAAAATAATACATCACAAATCTGTAACGTGGTTATGAAATAATGCTCTCATGCAAAATATGAAGTCTATACGTTCAGTAATTACGGAGAAAATAGACAATATCGGTGGACAACTATGTATGAACGCACTTTTTAGATTGTTTTTATAGCTAACTAACTATCTAACCAACTAAAGAACTAAGCAAGCAAGCAACAAACTGACAAACAAAGCAATTAACGAACTAACTTTCAAGCAAACTAACTAATTAGCTAACAGAATAAATAGAAAAAAATCCTAATTAATTAAATAAATAAGTGGCCAACTAACAAGCTACCAATTAAATCAAACAAGTAACTAACACACTCAAGGACTCCTGATTTATATGGGGAATATACAATTAAATTTGCATTTTGCAAGAGCAAAATCTTGTTAGGGTTGAAGTGGATAGAATCCACATGTGATCTTTGATTTTGCATATATCATTTATCCAAGTTCTGAATTTAAATTTGATCCCGGACCGGTATTAAAAAAATTGTCGTCAAAAATGTAAATTAACAAAGGTTTGATCCTAAATCAGGGCTATTCAACTATATTTACTCCGGGGAAAATTGTAAAAATTAGGGATCATCACGGGCCAGAGGTCCGAATCCCAGCCTAAAAAAAATTATTTATATTTCATACTATAGAAGTATAGTTAGTATAGTACCATACAATTGCAGACATTTCATGTGGTAAGTGTAACAAACACTTTTCTCATAGATTTATAAAAAAACACATTGAATGATTTTATACATTTAGTTTTGTATAACTTTATTTCCCTGTATTAGGAATGATCCACGGGCTACTTACTAGGCCTCCGCGGGCCGGATTTTGACCCGCGAGCCGCGAATTGAATAGTCCTGTCCTAAATGAACACGTTACGGGTACAGCACACGTATTGCTTGTTAGACTATATAAATTTATACAGTCTAGTAAAATATAAAGAAGTGGCAGAGTTTTAAATTTATTATTATTAAATTTAAACACGTTAAAAATGAGAATTATAAAATACTATATCTACTCTATATTAATGTATGGCTCAGAAACATGGACACTAAATAAACAATTAGAATTATAAGACAGAATTAATACCTTTGAGATGTGGGTATATAGAAGAATAGAGAGAACATCATGGAAAGAGAAGAAAACAAATAAAGGGGTGCTAAAGACACTTAATATGAAGAAAGAACTACTAAGAGAAATAAAGATCAGGCAAATAAAATATTTTGGACACATTAAAAGACCTTAAGACTGAAGACCTTACTTGAGGGTAAAGTCAAAGGGAGGCGAGCAAGAGGTAGGCAGAGATATAAGTGAGAGAGTAACATCACACGATGGACAGGTTACAGTCTAGCAGAATGCACCACCTAGACAAGAGACAGGAAATGTTTGAGATCCGTTGCAGCCAACCTTCGTTGCGAAGACGGCACTTATTGATGATGATTATTCAATATCGGTTCAAAGTTCAGATTATAGTCTCTCACAAAACTTACAGTACACTTGTTTAGATTGTCGTGTCTGATATACCAGTACATTTTTTTAGATTCCCTTGTCTGACATTGGCTTTCGGTACATTTGTTTAGATTGTTTTGTCTGACATTGGCTTTCAGTACATTTGCTTAGATGATCGTTTCTGATATACCATTCAGTACATTTGCTTAGATGATCGTTTCTGATATACCATTCGGTACATTTGCTTAGACTATCGTGTGCTAGAAATATGCCAGTACATTTAAGATTATCTTGCCTCAAAAACGTGCCAGTAGTTCTTACATTAATTAGACTTTTGGTCTCACAAATCTGTCAATGTATGTATTCTAGTATAATATGTTCTTCATTTTCTCTAATTTATTATTTATGAAGAATTCAATGAAAATATAACATAATTAACGATAATTTCAGTTGAAGTGAAATACAATACAACGTAGACGACTCAAGCACAAGGAGTAAACACATTTCGAATTGGAACAAAATAACCAGCGCCCACTTTCCATATATAAGAATATTTGTCCAGTCTGCCTCCAATTAGTGTGCCTGTCTTCTAATTTGGTTACTATTCCTAAAACGTGTGGTTGGATGTTGAATATTGACTCTTCATTGTGTGAAAGTCAAACGCTAAATTGTTGTACCATTTCGTTTGTGAGCCCAGACATCAGATTAACTGGATATTTGGTTGATTATTCTTGGTTTATGCACCGGTGTAGGGTGACTTCTGAGAGTTAATATTATATTTGTTTCAGTAATATTGAGATAATAATAACATTGTAGTATGCGCTATTTTTTGTTGTTGTACAAGACCGTGAGTGAAGGGGAAGTATACAGAATGAAGGGGTAAAATTAAATCATCATGTAGCGTGCCGGCTAGCGTAGGTGATCATAGATCTGCACATGATTCTATCTTCAGTTTTGTGTATCAGCTCTACTGTTGACTGTCTACTTTGCCACGATGTCACAAATTGCAATAGCTTTTCTCCTTGCTGTTCTCTGACTCGTGTTCCCTTAATTTTTCTCGCTTTTAAATTGTACGACAAACTTCCTAGTCACATGATGTAGACAATATATTGTGGATAATTTATTTCTGATGATAACAAATAACTATTCTGGCATCAATCTCCATCAATATGTCTTCGTTGATATTTTTAAAACTTCCATGGGATTATCGCCATTCTTCTCAAAAGCTACATCTCTGCAAACTTTAGTTTCCCACTTGTTTGTTTATATAGTTGGCATGATTTGCTTCCTCAATATGCGTATTGATGCATCAAACGTGTTACCGATATGGCCGTGGAGGTTACTGAGTTATGGATTTTATATGGATGAATTGATTTATATTCCAGGTCTGCACCCTGAGTTATTTTAACCAATCAGCAGTTTTTTTTACAAATGTCTTCATTCTACTCTGAAGTTCGCATATTGTTGGAATCATTTCATCCACAACGCTTTGTTATCAATCTTGGCTGTCTTTGTTTATCTTGTATTCAGGGTGTGGTTTACTTAACTTTATTCATCTTAATTGTATTTATTTATCTTGTCTTGAGATAACCATGAACTTAATGGAAAGAGAAGAAAACTTCAAGTACTTGATGAAAATAGAATAAAACGAACAAAGAGGCTCTGACAACACTGCACATATGGAAAAAGAACACTTAAAGGAAATAAACAAACATATTAAATATGTTGTCCTTATTTAGAAAAATACATTGTTGAAGACTTTACTTGAGGGTAGATTCGAAGGGATGGTGAACAAGAGGCAGCAGGGAAACCATTGGTAGAGAAACATCATGAGTTTGACAGATTAAAATATATTTCTGTCAAATTGTATTGTAAATATACAGTATATTTACAGTATCGCAGAGTGCACCACCAAGGACAGAGACAGTATGTTAGAGATCTGTTACAGACAAACGTCGATGGGAAAACGGCACTTGATAATGATGATGTCCTTCTCAGTCTCTTGTATTCGTGTGTTTGTCTATTCTTCCTTCTTTGAAAATCGTATATTCATCCACTGTGCAATTAGTGAGCTAACTTTTATGTTGAGTGAGGCACGCCCTTTTTATTCGTGTCAGAGAGTGCACCTTGGTTATATCAGAGCGCATAATTAATAAGAATATTTGAAGCCGGTCATACATATAACAATGCTATCTAACTGTTGCTGATGTTTTTGATCACCACTAGTACACCCAATTAGTGTGCCAGTACAATGTGGACGGCAGACTTTCAAATTACCAGCTAATTTAACCGTTGACTGTGTAAGATGTGCCTATAATCCATTCTTCCACCGAACCTAATGTATCAGAACGTATGCAAATTACAAACGTAAATAATGCTGTCGTCGGATGTCTCATACCTAAAGGCGCAAACATCGCAGAAAAGCTGTAAATCGTATCACAGCGAACTCCATTTTCCGAACTAGATCCTGTTAATCTGCAGGAGTTTGAGATCGAACGCAGAATAAGAAACATATGCAAATAAATAGTATACACAGGATAAATCTAGAAATTATTTTTTAAAAGAAGGTAGAGGATTGGGTTTTCAAGCTAGTCCGTTCAGGTGACACCGATTCGACTCGCATCTTGAGTCAAGTTTTCTGAATTCGACCAATCTGACCAATTCGACCAATCTGACCAATTACAACAATCGACCAATGAACTTCATGACTAATGCGACCATTTTGATCAATTCTATCAATTTAATCATTTGACAATTCAACATATTTAACAAATTCGACCATTTTGACCATTTAAATCAATTTACCCAATTTGACGAATGCGACCAATTTGACAAATTCGATCAATTTGACCAGTTCTACCAATCTGACTAATTTCACTAATACTTTTCATAAACATTTGAGAATATGAAAGTTTGGATGTCTTGACTAAAATCACATGTTTTAGGGATGCAAATTGGTCGAATATGGAAAACGTCTTGGCAGAGGTTGCGAGGCGAATCGTTGTCAAATGAACGACAGTGGTTTTAATAATAATTACACATTCTCAAAATTATACATTGTGTGTAGAATATAGATTAGACATAGATAATTGCTATTACAATATAGATTATTTAAATTTGATTGTCCATACATTACGTCAACAATATTTAGACACTGTTTGTCATCGTTACCTTCTTACGGTTACCTTGTTACCTTAACTGTCAATAATTCAGGGACAACCACCATCCCGCGCTTGATTATGTAAAAATATTATTTTACTCCTCCACCTAAAAAAAAACTAATAAAAGTAGAACAGAATAAAATTGTTTTAAATAACAATTTTTTTAATAAAATTATTTCTGAATCAAATAATTTAATTGTTGTATAAAAATAACATCGTTAGTGTCACATTTTGTCAACACACCCACAACTTACTGTAAAACATATTCAGACCCCCCCCCCTCTAATTTCTGACGTAATTTATAGACATCCCATTAATATATATATATATATATATATAATAAATACTAGACTGTTTATATATATTCATACAGAATTGTATCTAAATTTTATATCTCTCTATCTCCATCTACTTGTTGCATCCATCTTTCTCTCTATCGTTCACTCACGCGGTAACTGAATTCATGAGTGTCTGTAAGAATAGAGCACGCAATCGTCTGGTCAAAGTTCGGTTGGTGACGTGTTTTGTTGAAGTCTTCAAATATATTCCTCGAAGGGACCAGAACCAAAAGTAAGATTGATGATTAACCCTTCGACTGGGGTCATGCACTATAGCAATTTGAAATTCGAATAGTTGAGTATGAGATCTGTTCGTACATAAAAGTATATGGATTTCCTACAGTTTACATATCATGATTGTGGTAAAATATTCACATATCATGATTGTGGTAAAATATTTACATATCATGATTGTGGTAAAATATTTACATATCATGATTGTAGTAAAATATTTACATATCATGATTGTGGTAAAATATTCACATATCATGATTGTGGTAAAATATTCACATATCATGATTGTGGTAAAATATTCACATATCATGATTGTGGTAAAATATTCACATATCATGATTGTGGTAAAATATTCACATATTATGATTGTGGTAAAATATTCACATATCATGATTGTGGTAAAATATTCACATATTATGATTGTGGTAAAATATTCACATATCATGATTGTGGTAAAATATTCACATCTTATGATTGTGGTAGATATTTTTGTTTGGTTGTAAAGGGTTGTCCATAAATTACGTCAGCTACTAGAGGCTGAGGGGTTGACAAAATTTGACGTCAACAATACTATTCTTATAAACCTATTATTTGTTTGAATTGGAATCATTATTCTAAAAAGCTGGAAAAATGTAGCTGTTGTGTTCTTTTTTCAGCTAAAATTATTTTAAGGGGAGTGGTAAAAATGCTTTGACATGATGAATAATACGAGATAACTGCAGGAAAACTGTGTTCCAATAAGAGATACTAGGATACAGGTAGGTGAAGTTGTGCTAATTGCTGGAATGGTTGTCTCAGAGAAATACACACTGCCAACATGCAGTATTAGTATCCATGCTGCACATTTCAATCAAGTGGATAATGTTAAGTATGTTGGCACCATTCTAACGCCTGATGACCAGATCTCCAACGAAATAACAAGTAAGATAGCACAAGCAAATTCAGCATTTCAAAAGATGAGAAAGAGTATGTGCAGTGGAGTAGTATCAATGCACACAAGAGTTCGAGAATGTTATATTGAGCTAATCCTTCTTTATGGGTGAGAATCGTGGACGGTAAACAAAAGAGGATAGAGATAAAAGGTAGATAAGCTGGAGTCAACCGAGATGTGGTTTTTGAGAAGACTGATGAAAATTCTATGGACAGCAGAGAAATGTAACGTAGAAGTCATCAGAAATGCTGGAGTAAAAAGACAAATTACAGCACAAATTAGAAACAGACATAGAGGATTTTTAGGGCATGTGATGAATGAAGCAAAACGTGAACATTTAGTAACGGGAAGATCAATGGGAGAAGAGTCAGAGGAAGACAGAGAGAAAGAGAGATAAATTTATGGATAGATTGTCACTGTGGCACACACAAAATGTCACAAATGGAACATTTTAGCAACACAAGAGAGTTACAGAGAAACATGGTCGCCTACGACACTCGGCATGTCACTCGATTGATTAAATCGCTGGAAATACATATAATAACAAAGGGACATTAAATGTACAGCTCTGTTTTATTTCTGTGTTCTGTTTTTATTTCTGCCAATTGATATATTGTTTTATGTACATCTTCATGTTATGTAAAGCATTAGCTGGCCTACTGATAGTACATCGCAGACTAGTAGGGTTTATAGCGCCACAGACAAAGAATCATTGACAAAGAAATTATGGCCAGTCTTTACATTTTATTATCCTATTTCTTATTTTCGACTGTTTGATATAATTAAGCATGGTCGATCACTAAATTCGTGACAGTTATTGACAGTGAGAGAAGGAAGACCAATATTTAGAAAAAGAAATTGGTGAAGTATTTTATAGAGAGCCCCTAATTAAGATTAACCAATCATTGTTGAAGTAATTTATAGAGAGCCCCAAATTAAGATTAAACCATCATTGTTGAAGTAATTTATAGAAAGCCCCTAATTAAGATTAAACCATCATTGTTCAAGTAATTTATACAGAGCCCCTAATTAAGACTCAACCATCATTATTGAAATAATCTACAGAGAGTCTCTAATTAAGATTAAACCATCTTTATGTATGTAATTTACAGAGACCCGCTAAGTAAGATTAAACCATTATTGTTGAGATAATTCATAGAGCGCCTAAGTAAGATTAAACAATCACTTCTGAGGTAATTTATAGACAGCCACTAAATTAAATTATAATTAGAAACATTGACAGATGCCGAATAGATACATAGTAACAAGAACAAACACTGCACATTTCAATTCAGCCAGCGTTCACGCAATTGTTAACATGACCTTTGAAAACATGACAATTAAGCAATTATGTCCGTTGTTCTTCTGAGATCTGAAGCATTGCAATAATAATCACAAGTGGACGCTTAATTGATATTAAGCGCTATGATAGCGTTTTATTTTGATGATTAGTATAAGCCATAGCACATTAACATCAAAATTCTGAAATAGCAAACATGCACATGTTGTTCTCATTGTTGTTGCTTTTGTTTTATTATTGTGCGTCTGTCACATGATGATGATGAACATGCTAAATCTAGGTTTGAAATTCAGTTAAAATGATCTCCTTTTTCTGCGTTCGCTCTGATAACCAACACAGAAGTTTGTGTGATTTCTGCCAGGGAGCATGAAGTACGTTGTGCTGCAAGTTTACAGCATAGCTGCGTTGTTTGCACCTCGGAATGTCCAACACATCTGTTTTCGTCATGCCTTTAAGTTGGCTGTGCTTACTTAGCCTCTGACAGACTTCATATATGTTGCCAGACGGCGAATGCTTATCAAGTCTACGCCGTGAGAGTTTATCACTCACTATGCTATTCTGTGCAGTTCTTGAATAGTTTGAATATTGGTTGTTGTACATTCTCTAAGTATTGTTCTTCTGAGTGTTTCTTTTGGTCTACCCCTTGCTCTTTTGCCTGTAAGTATTAATTCAAGAGATTGGTGGTGTATTCTGTTGATGTTTGCGAGTAGGACATGCACGATGTAGGACCAGCGGCGTTTTCTGATAACATCTGTGATGAAATTATGATATGTCTCTTCTCTGCTTTTATCATTCAATTTGAATTCACTCCAATGGGTGTTAGTTATCCTACGAAGAAATTTGTTCTCGAAACTCAGTAATTTCTTTTTCTGAACATAAAGAGCCTTTCCAGCTCTCACATACATATAATAGCACCGGAATAACGCAGGAATTAAATTATTGCATTTTTGTGCGTATGGTATTTGACTTTGACCTCCAGATATTAGCCATTCCGTTAAAGGCATTTGATGCTAGTGCAATGCGAGTTGTATTTTCTGCCATGACATCACCGTCGAGTGTTAATTTGCTTCCTAGATAGGATAATTTGTGTACCTTTTCAAGTTGTTGTCCATTTAAAGTAATTGCGTTAGGTGATTTGGTGAAGTCCATAACTTTTTTTTTTGATGAGTTGATTTGGAGATCTTTTTGTCCTGCAATGTGTTTTAATCTATCAGTTTTTAAAACTCATTACAGAACAAATAGATCTCCAAATCAACTCCCCCAAAACAAAAATTATGGATTTCATCAAGATGATTAGCACTACTGAAATACATAACATCAAGAGCAGGAGATGTGTGGTTAATATATCTATATATATATATATATACATGAACTGCAAAATGTTGATGAGTGTAGATGATGGTTATATATGATGTCTGTAGATGATGTCTGTAGATGATGGTTATATATGATGTCTGTAGATGATGTCTGTAGATGATGGTTATATATGATGTCTGTAGATGATGGTTATATATGATGTCTGTAGATGATGTATGTCTGTAGATGATGTCTGTAGATGATGGTTATACATGATGTCTGTAGATGATGTCTGTAGATGATGTCTGTAGATGATGGATATATATGATGTCTGTAGATGATGTCTGTAGATAATGGTTATATATGATGTCCGTAGATGATGTCTGTAGATGATGGTTGTAGATTATAGTTGCAAAAAATGATTGTAAATGAAGGTTGCATATGTTGGCTGTAGATGATGGCTGCAGATGATACTTGTAGATAGTGGATGAAGTTGGTGGTTGTAGATGGTGCTTTTGGATGATGGTTGTACATAATTGTTGAAGGCGACAGATGGGGTCAATAATTTCTTTGTCAATGATTCTCTGTCTGTGGCCCTATAAACCCTACTAGTCTGCGATGTACTATCAGTAGGCCAGCTAATGCTTTACATAACATGAAGATGTACATAAAACAATATATCAATTGACAGATGGGGTCCTGGTAATCGCACAACAAAAATGTTGATGTCAGCTAGATTTGGTTATCTGAAATTACACAGATAACGAAACATAACAAAGAATGAACAGTATAACGTAAACCAAAAATATATCTCTTATTTCTTCATTCTAGCAATATGCTCTTTTAGATAATATTTCGAATTTATTAAATTTGTTTTTCATATCGAGTACCTGTTATAAATATATGTTGTTTCATGTCGAGTACTTCATATAAATATATGTTGTTTCATGTCCAGTACTTCATATAAATATATGTTGTTTCATGTCGAGTACCTCCTATAAATATATGTTCGTTTCATGTCGAGTACCATCTATAAATATATGTTTCATATCGTGTACTTCCTATAAATATGTGTTTCCTGTCCAGTATCTCATATACATACCTGTTTCATGTCGAGTACTTCCTATAAATATAAATTTCATGTCAAGTACCTTCTATAAATATATGTTTCATGTCGAATACTTCCTAGTATATCTGTTTCATGGCTAATAGTTCATATAAATATCTGTTTCGTATTAGTACCTCGTGAATATATAGTTCACGACGAGTACTTTCTATAAATACATGTTTCATGTCGTGTACCTCCTATAAATATGTGTTTGATGACGGGTACCTTCTATAAAAATATGTTTGTTACTGTCGAGTACCTCCTATAAATATCTCTTAGTTTCTGTCTAGTACTCCTATAAATATATATTCGTTTCATTTCGAGTACATTCTATACATTTCTGCTTTATATTGAGAACTTCTCATGGTTGGTTGGTTAGTTCCATCGGCCCATGGACTCATGACTTTTGACCCAATGCCATTAAATGACATTATTGCTGGGAAGTCTGTGGATTTTCGGCCCACCCCGGGCCAGAGCGAGAGAATAATTATCGTAATTCCAGGAAGGTACGTTTCAACCTATGCACTGCTCCAAGCCACTTTAGCCAAGATAGAGTTCACTGTGCTTAGTCCGCGCCGCCAATTGACTACTGGTTATGCCGAACTTCTCTATTGCTCCAGGCATGCAACCAAATGTTCAAGTCAAAAGGATTGTCACGTCCTGAGTCACTGTGCCTCTATGATGGGTCTCATCCATAGGAAAAAACAGTGCTGTCAGTTTCCTCCTCCCCAGTGCTGCACAGTACATCTCTGGCCACCTCCCAATCACATAGTATACATATACATACATACATTGAATACATATATTCAAGGAAACATGAATCACATTTGAACAACAAAATAAAAGAATAATTGTATAGATGACGTGCCATGAAGCTTCTATAAGAAGATAACCTCAATATAACGGCATGTCATCTACTAAGGTTTCCTGTTACATGGCTGGTTTTTCTAGTGGGCCTTTGGTGAGAACCACAGACGCAACCACATGCACAGCACTGCCCATAAACATATGTTTTATGTCAAGTACATCTTATAAGGAATTAGTGAAAATGAAACGAGACGATTGATGACAGAAAGAGTGAGACATTAATTAGGAAATGAGACAATTGAGAACTAGAAAGAGTGAGACAGTATTGAATGTGAAATTAGACCATTGATGATAAGAAAGAGAGATATTAATGTAGATCAAATGAGATGATTGTTGACAAGAAAGAGAGATATTAATGTAGATGAAATGAGATGATTGATGACAAGAAAGAGAGATATTAATGTAGATGAAATGAGATGATTGATGACAAGAAAGAGAGATATTAATGTAGATGAAATGAGATGATTGATGACAAGAAAGAGAGATATTAATGTAGATGAAATGAGATGATTGATGACAAGAAAGAGAGATATTAATGTAGATGAAATGAGATGATTGATGACAAGAAAGAGAGATATTAATGTAGATGAAATGAGATGATTGATGACAAGAAAGAGAGATATTAATGTAGATGAAATGAGATGATTAATGACAAGAAAGAGAGATATTAATGTACATGAAATGAGATTATTGATGACAAGAAAGAGACAATTAGTAAACACATTTTCATATGACATTACACAGGAATGGAGAGAAGGATCTAGAAAGAAGAGAAAATATAAAATAGAAGCAAAGATGAGTATATGGAAATATGAGGAAATAAATGGAAGGAGAAGATAATGATGAAAGTGGAAGAGAGATCGTGAATAAAAGACGAGAAAGGATTAATGAATACCGGATATCAATGAGCAAAGATGAGAGAATGCCAGAATGAGTAGGAGATTTATAGAAGTGACATTAAGACTGGTCAGCAACTTATAGCAGACCTCTCGACCATTGGTCAGCGCTAGAAGCTATCATTATCACGGACTTGTACCGGGTTTATCCTCACCTCAAGAGAAATATCCACCAGCTTGACCAGTGGCTGGTGGGATTTTGAATTAATCCGCACTACATTATTTCAGACCAGACGTGCCTTCGTGCATCTCTCCTCCGCATCTTATAGTATTTGGGGCCTTAAATAAGGGCGTAGATCTTCAAATATTAGACATTATTTGTCTGAGAGAGCTATTACTAATCTGTGATAATATGTATGATTGTATTTTTATATTATGTCTGTATATTTCTATGTATGTCTGTTGTCTTCGTGTCTACCCAAATAGTTGTCTATTTCTGCGTCTTACTTTTTTTGAAAAAAAAACAACTGTCTTCGTCAAGTTAGGCGTTCATTCTCGAACTCCTGTATATTATCAGGATGTAGTCCGGTACCGGAATGTGATTTGTCATGGTTTACAGATGGGCTCCGATATCAGCCCATTTCGGTTTGATACATCCGATTGCAGCATGACGTCTTGGTCACAATGACACTTTTTGCACCAATTTGTCCCGACAAAGTATTGCCAAAGGTAGCTAATATAAATGGATATCCCCCATATGGACGTGGAAGCAACAGCAAACTACCACATTATTCCTCCAAGGAGAAAGTCATAGCGACACACATAAATAAGCCTACAATATTAAAGTGTTAATATTGAAAATTATATGCAATAGAGATGTGGTTCTACAGAAAAATGCTGAGAATACCATAGACTACCAGAAAAACTAATGTGGTGCTGTTGAAAGAGTCAAATGTGAAACAGATCCTAATCAATAATATAAGAAAAAACAATTATCATTTTTGGCCACTTCATGAGACAGGGAGGTTTTGAGAACATAGTTATAACAGGCAAGATTGAAGGCAACAGAGATAGATGGCGACAACGTGAAAAAATTATATTAGAAAGTTTGACAACCTGGTACTGCAGGGAAATAACAACGATCTTGATACATATTACCAGAGATAAATAGTTGTAGAGAGCCATGATCGCCTACGCCAGCCGGCATATCACCTGATGATATGGTGATATATATATGTGATATATATATATATATATATATATATATATATATATATATATATATATATCACCGCATAATCTCAACAAATCTGTTTCTGTGACAATGTTTTTTGTGTCGGTGTGCCTACTCAATCATATCATGTTTGTGTGTCTGTAATCCTGCTGAATCTCATATTTTGTGTGTGTCTGTACGCCTGCTGAATCTCATATTTTGTGTGTGTCTGTACGCCTGCTCATACTCATCTTGTTTGTGTGTCTGCACGCCTGCTCAATCGCATTTTGTTTTTGTGTTTGTGCGAATACTCAATGTTATCTAGACTGAATTTATGTCCGCTTTTCGATGTTCTTGACCAGATCAGCTGCAAATCAAGTCTAAGTGCCTGGTCTACCGTGTCCCACCAATTTGTTTTAGGTTGTACTTCCTCGTTCTAGGATAAGGTCTCTCACATGTGCGCCTCCGCCCGAAGCTCTGAAACAATGGATAAGTAGGCGTTAACGGGAATAGGCTGTACTGACTGCTGTCATAAGGTAGTTCATTCATGTCTGAGAAGACCTGACAATGTGCTTTATCACAGCAATACAAATACACGAAAAAGTATCTTTCCTTCTTATCAATACATCAATATATTGCTGTGGTTTCTCCGTTTTCCTTTTCCTCAAGAGGCCAATGGTTTCGTCCCAGAACGTGGAACAGTTTTTACAAGTGTATTTTTCCTAGAACCTTGAGAAATTGTCCGTGAAACTGACATGTTATGCCCAGCATGAGTGGTAGTCGTGGGTGTTGTGCTGTTTCGTTGAGGTTCGAGTACACGGGAAACCCAAATAAAATTAAGTAAATCCTCTACACATTGTGAGCTCTTCCGCATAAAACATAAATCGCTGGCAATCTTCTCAACGCACTCACACGCACACACGCACGCACGAACACACACATCACACAAACACGAATATATATCACACACACAAATTGATCATAATCGTCAAAACATACAGTCGCTTGCACACATCGTTCTCAATCATCTCATCACATATACACACACGCACAGACATTGCCTATATCAATGTCTATTAAAATATTCTCAACAAATACGGTTCATTACGGGAATCAGTGTCCACATTGTAACGAAAGAAATTATACATTATTTAACGAAACGAAATTTCGATAAAGATGCTTGCACCGCCGCATATAATAATCTGCGCGATGAGCACTGAGAGCCCCTAACTCCGATCCTAGGGAGTCCACCCCACTTACCAGTTTTTGCAGCTTATTACTTAAAGAGCTTATCTTCGTCCCCGTGGCAAGTTGCTGTCGTTGGACTTATCCGTGTATACACTGTTTAGGAAACTAAGTAATCAAAACATGTCTATATCATTAATAAATACTTCAACATGAGCGTCTCAACAAATATTGCATAGACATATAATTCACAATATATTAACTACATACAGATTTGTAAACACTGTAGACATAATTAATCTTCACAACAAATACACTGTACTTCACTTATTACCATCACACACGTGTGTACCTGCAGATGAACGGGCTGATCATCTGGCGGGAAAAATAGGAAAATGTAGACAGGCAGACAATGCAGTCTCGCATAAATAACAGAAATGAGCAATACACAACAAACCATCAGATGTGAAAATAATACAAAAAGAGATGCTAAATACAAACTGACTAGGCTGGAACAAGTCACAACACAACGCATGAAAAGAGAACACAACAGACTGAATACGTACATACACTACCGGATTACTATCAGCTACACAACTGCGCATTTGTTGAACAGACAAAGAAACCTCTGAATAAATCCTTCAGAACTGTCCCCAGTATGTGCACTTGAGGAATATTGGTTCAACAGCTTAACCTTACAAGCCAGCATATACCAAAGATAACATATACAAATCAAAGATGAAGTTGAGAGAAATGTAGATTTCTTCTAGTAGACTTGTGTCAGTATAGGCATAAAGCATCAAACAAAAGAAAGAAAGCAGTAACAAACAAACATATGAATTTTCATTTTCTCAACAAATAACAATATTTTTTACTGATTTTCTCACTATATACACACACATTATTCTTCATTTTCGCAACAACTACACACATTATTCCCCATGTTTTCAACAAATACACATAACTCCTAATTTTCTCAACAAATACACGTATTACTCCTCATTATCTCAACATATACACACTACTCCACGTCTTTTCAACAAATACATAACTCACCATTTCATTTTCTCAACAAATACAGGAAGAATTCCCAATTTTTTTCAACAAAAAGACGTTATTCCCCATTTTCTAAACATATACACACTACTCCACATTTTTTGAACAAATACTCGCATTATTTTATATTTTCTAAATAAATACACTTGTCATTTTCTAGCTTTCTATTACACATTGATGACAGTAAGAAATTTGATGTTTTAATCAGATCTTGGAGAACAGATGCCATACAATTCCCGTGAAATCTAAAGAGCTTTCCTAGATATTTTCTTACGACAAATTTGTGAGCTGTCTGCATTCGGTAATCACTTTCAATATTGCATTTCAGACCAGATCGGTCTCCCATAACTCACTGGGTATATCTAATCGAACAAACTGACCTGTGTATGTGGAAACATCTCTGTATGGATTATATCATAAAACAACGTTGAAGAAGAAAATGTTCAGCAGTTCTAAAACTGTATCAACCTTGGACATCGAGAAATACAAATCGAACACATCATCAAAGTTAAATGTATGTTCTGTTCTTAGAACCTTTCTCTCAGAATTGCCTAAAATCATTAATTTTGGTATTCATTTTTGCTCACATGAACTTCTCTGCAAAACAAATTGTGGGAAAACCAAGGCGACCTAAAACAGACAGCTCTATACATGACCAATATTCGACTGGTTGTTTAATAAATGCTAGCAGAAAAATGATGGTAACGAAAGGCAGATTCTGGAGGGCAGAGTACCAGACGAGAGATGAAGAGGAAGACCAAAAGGACGATGTACCAGCAACATCAAAGAATTTATGCACACGTCTCTGGCCAATGAAGGCCTATTGCCCGGGACATAGAGGCGTTCAGAATATTCATGATTAAGAAAACGTTCTTGAAAGAATATGTCACATGATCAGCAGAAAAATAAAACAGCATTATGTATTAGGAATGTCGATTATTATCTTCAAACACATGTCCATATGTGCTCATATCTTCTCTTAAATACATCTCTCAGGATATAGCGTATGATGGTTCCTGCTCTACGTTGGTT